>CAWUFW010002236.1:1800000-2338545 GCA_963921515.1 Calotriton arnoldi
GCAGCACTTTGCGTGAAAGGGGCGTTCCTTGGGTATTCCTGTGGGCTTTCCCACGCAACACACATGGAACCTTACACATTCCCAGATTTAGGAGAAATTGTAAACCTGGAAAGGCGTCAGAATGCTACACCTCCCCAGAGTAGGCGCAAGGATGCACAACAAGGAGAAATGTTTTCATTTCTCCTCGTTTTTTACCTCTTTCTATGCTTGCTCAATTTTGCAGCACATATAGGAAGAGGAAATCACCTCTTGTGATTGTTTTTGTGCAGGAAGGTGTCCCTTTCTGCACAAAAACAATCATCCCCATGTCGCAGGCCCCCTTGCACCATTGTGCAAGGGTGCCTGCGTCAGCGCATGGCAGCTAATTGTGCGCCAGCACTGGGGAGAGCAAAGGGATCCATCATATCATTGTATGCATCCCTTTGTTTCAGAATTAACGCAGCGCAGCCAAAATGCTTGCGGCACCACGCTGCGTTAATTCCTTGTAAATAAGGCCTTGTGTGTAGATTGGTTTCCCACATTTCATTGCACAAGGTTTCTTTGCCGATGTAATACATCAAGGGTGACTGCGTCTAAACAGCAGATTATAGCCTCTAAAGACCAGAATAAGTAGGGCCAATCAAGATTAGTGAATTCTGTTTATGCTAATCAAGTCCAAATAATAAATACTGTCAACTATTCGTACTTCAAATTTAATTTTTATTCTGCAATTGACATTGTCATGGACAATAATGTTTTTCAGAAGGCTGGATTGCTCTTTGGAGATTGTCTCTGTATCAACATTGCAAGTCTTAACTTCCAAGTAATAGGCACAATCTTCATATCAATGGTATATCTTTTTTCTAAATAAAAAGGATATCTGAGATAATGTTCAAAATTGTTCCCAGCCTTTTGAATGAGTGGGAATATTAATTGCTCCAGGCCCAGTGACTGATCTTGGCCAACTAACACATATGGTTTGCTCTCTAAGAAGGGTCCTTGTAGGAAATTGGGTTACTGGTTGAAGGGGTTGAACACTTACTCAATCAGCAACCACTATTCCTGTCAGGGTGAAGTCACAAACAACCCTAAATAAACCTCTGCTTAACCCTCTGGTAGTTTGGCACAAAAGTATTCAGGCACACTTAGAGGCAACGTGTAAAGTATTTATGCAGCTCAGTGGTGTAGCAAGGGGGGGTGGTCCACCCCGGGCGGCACGAGTTTTGGGGGGGCGGCGGCCTACCCCCGCTCTTACATGCTGTCTCAGGGCAGCAATGGCAAGCCTCCCCCCGCTCCTCAATGCATTTGCCACGGGACGACCAATGGAGAAAACTTGCCAGCACCCTCAATCCCTCCGCCCCTGCTCTACAATGCGGCCGCCGCAGGTGGCAAACGCAGGGACCACCACCAGCGGCCAATGGGCTAGCTACACCAGTGATGCAGCTCTTCAAACAGTAATGAAGTGAAAACACAACACAAAATATCCCACACCAGTTTAGGAAAATTTAATAAATTATTTGACACCAAAACAACAAAACTCCAATCCGTAGAACCAGCGATATGCAATTTCTAAAGATTTAAGTAAAGATAGTTCCTAAACGCACAAAGCACCAACTGTGGTTATAAGGTATGGGTCCAGTCCTTTTCATTTAGATAGGCGGGAAGCAGGGCAGCAGATTAGCAGTCCTTCTTGCTGCAGAGCAGCACAGCTGTCCTTTTGAGCTTTTCACCGGTCCAGAGGTGTATTGGGTCTGAGGGTCCAAATATTTATATCTAGTGCCAGCTTTGAAGTAGGGGAAGGTTCTGTAGGTTTCCACCCCAGAAGTGTTTGGAGTTCCCTGCCTCACACCCCTAGCCCCAGGGGGACTGGGGGCACCAAACGACTAGTGCGAGTGCGCTGAGGCAAAGTCTTTGTGATGTGCAAGTGTAGTAGGTGACAGCTCCCCCCTTCCCCTCCTATCAAGTCAGAGATAGCCTATCCTACCAAAACCCATTCCCCTATCTCTCACTGTCTGGGAGCAGTACACAAAGACCAACTGCCAGCTACACCTAGTAATGTGACGCAGGATACACGCTGCATGCACCAAATGGTTAGGAACAAGAAAATGCCAACTTTCTAAAAGTGGCATTTTCAGAATTGTGACTTAAAATCCGACTTTACCATAAAAGAGTGTTTTAAATTACAATTCTTTAGACACCAGACTCAACATTCCTACCTGCTCTCAATTGAAAGTTATCACTTATTAAATGCAATAAGGTAACCCAATTTTATCTTATGGGAGAGGTAGGCTTTGCAGTAGTAAAAAACTAATTTAGTAGTTTCACTCCCAGAACATGTAAAACTTAAAAGTACATGTCCAACTTTTTAAATACACTGCACCCTGCCCTATGAGCTATTTAGGGCCTACCTTAGGGGTGATATATATGTATTAAAAAAGAAGGCTTAGGCCTGGCAAAAGGTTTATTTTGGCAGGTCGAAATGGCAGTTTAAAGCTGCATACAGAGGATGCAAAGCCAGGCCTTAGACATGTTTGAAATGGGTACTTAAGCGGGTGGCACAATCAGTGGTGCAGGCCCACTACTAGCATTTAATTTCCAGGCCCAGGGTACTTGCAGTACCACTTTGCTAGGGACTTATAAGTAAATTAAATGTGTCAATTGTGTGTAAGCCAATATTGCCATGTTTTAGGGACTGAGCACACGCACTTTAGCAGTGGTAAAGTGCACAGAGTCCTAAGGCCAATATAAACGAGATCAGCAAACAAATGGAGTAAGGGAAAAGGTTTGGGGGAAGACCACCCTAAGGCTGACAGGTTTAACAAACAGTCCTGCTTCCTCTAATACTGCATTAACAGACTGGACAAGATTTGCTTCAAATTTGTAAATTATTTAATACCAGCGCAAGTTCATGAGGAATGGAGAATTTTCCCTTGCTGCTGATGCAGATGTTAAGTCCTGTGTATGATTAATGATCCTCTTTACAAGAAGCAGGAGACACATAGCTGTACACTGGAATAATAGAAAAGGAGCTTTGCACGATAAGCAACTGAATTTCAAAATAATGTTATGGCACCCTAATGAAGGCAAAACACATGAAGCTTCCCTATCTTGTCAAAGTGGAACTTTTCCTTGGAGCTCTGGCACTCCTAGATTTGCACCTGTGTATTTTTGAGATTTGGTTGATGAAAGAGACGCTAGGGGAACACCTCAAATAATGAGCCTTTGCTAAGAAAGTGCTGTTCCTTTCCCATTTGCATGGAATTTGAAGGCATCTACTATGTCTTAAAAAAAACTCACCTACTCAAGATGGATGGCATCAAAGGAGTTGATCTCTTTGCCAATTATCTAATACAAAATAGCAGAAAATATTGCAGTGGGTGACAGCTTCCTCATTAAGATAAGAAACAATTGCTGCATTGTTGATATCCACCCCAAAAAAAACTTTACATAGAATTGCGAGAAATATAGAGCTAGAAAGATGCACTACCACATTGCTGTACATCTCCTTAACTTCCTTTGAGCAGAGGCTTTGGTTTTTGATAGAATCCATTCTGTTCCTCACCTGATCCCCGCAAGACTTGGTGTGATAAGAGCATTTTGGACCTAAAAGAGTATTCTCTTCAGAAGATGTTTTATCATAAAAGAAAATGGAGCACCAGTGGAATCTGTGTCTTCTTGCTCTGAAGCCCTTCTTTCAATGAATTGATTGGCCTTACATGTGCCAAACATGACAAGGCAGTTCAACATTACTGGGATACCTTCTACCTTCAAAATGGACATCAGAACTTTTCCAAGACTGTGGTGTCTCAGAAGTTAGTGCTGGCAAATTAATTCCCAAGCGCAATCATAATGACAGTCACCAGAAGTTCGAGCAACATGGGAAATGCCCTCTTGAACCTTTCAGGCACAGAAAATGATCTACATAGGGATGCGAGGCAGCGCTTTCTTCCAAAATCTGAGACTGGCATGGATTTAGAACCTGCATTTTAGAGACGTCTGCAAGTTTCCTGGTAAGTTTTGTGGTAATTAGAAACTACCTGCAGTATTTTCCTCATTGTTATAATGTTTGTTATGTGTTTGTTCCCCATTGTGTTACATTATTTGAGTGTTTATAGTCTTACCCATAACCATCCCAAAGAATTTCAATCTTTAGGAGATATGTTTTCATCTGTATACCATGATAGGTGGCATTAATATTAGCAGATCATTATTTTTTATCTATTACAGAGAACACCCATCAATTCCAATTTATGTTTCAGGATGATGTGGTGGAATTTAAATGATAATAGACAAAAATGGAAACAGCAAAACCAACCAAACACTATAGAGTGTCACGCACCTCCCTCAATATAAGGAACAATAAACCTTATTTTTAAAGAACCCCTATATTTAACCTAACATTTGAGCCTTATGCTCACACTGTGTGCAACCCCACTGCCCCTGCCGTTTCCAAGGAGCGATCAAAACGACCAACATCAATTTTTATCAACTGTAGGTTGCACCACCCAATCCAAATATCCAAGGGAAAAAATAATAATTTTTAAAAGTCCATCCAATGATAGAAGTGTTCGAACGGTCGAATCTACACATATCCTGTTGCTCGAGACGCTGTGGTTTTGGCACAACAGCCATTATATTCAATTTATGTTCGGGAAAATGAAAGGTGACGTCGTGTGTGGAGTTCTTAGTTGAGCTAGCCTGACGATTCCCCTTTACTTACATAAAGAAATGAAAACAGTTCAATCGCCCTGACGAAGTTCTTTTCCAAAAGAACGAAACGTGTTGGCTGCTTGGTGCTTTGTTTCAAATAAAAAGAAGAATAAAGAAAGGATGTTTGGTGCTTTGTTTCAAAAGAAGAATAAAGTAAACTGAACACTTCTATCATTGGATGGACTTTTAAAAATTATTATTTTTTCCCTTGGATATTTGGATTGGGTGGTGCAACCTACAGTTGATAAAAATTTAAATGATAATAGGCAGCCTGGTTTATATCAATGCATCTTTAACCATTTGTATGCCACTTGTTGAGATGCCTGTTGTCTCTGACTTTCAAGAAGGAAATGGATGGCACGGCATAAATATGCTTTTGAAGTACCTCAATAGGACATCTGTCTCATTGGTGGGTGAGGCTCCACAGAAAGACGGTATATAGATCAAGTCTAATGCTACATACCATGACCTGCTGGAGCATGTAAAATATAAGAGGCAGAAGAAAACATAAAGGTGCTATTGGCTAAGATAAGGGCATTTGTTCCCAGTTTTGATTGTGAGTTCAGATTACCTTTTCATGCCTTCATGACAGCAATCTGTGCTAGTGAATATAGCTCCTGTCAATCCTCAGTTTCCTGGCAAGAATTGTTAAACATCAGGAAAATCAACACAATTTATTTTTGGAAATGTATACTGCACAATATATTGCTAAGGCATTGAGGTGTCTAACTGAGATGGACATGGAAAATAAGAATTAACTTGTCAAAAAGTCTTCAGAAGTTTTCAATCTATGAGAAAGTCGACTGTACCAATTACAATCAAAAGAAAGGAATTTGGAGAAATGAGAATTGAATAGGTTAATGATAACCAAGCACAGAAGGCATGCTGTTAAGTGGAGTGAAAAAGACAAAATACAGGTGAGATGATATCAATGGGCTTTACACCACTATCAGAACTATCAGTCCTTCCCAACACGACTTTGATGACCATCGGTTTGAATTATTAAATGGCAGAGAATGCCTCCATTTCGATCGCTGTACTTTCAGTAGAAGGCCAATTCCACAATATAAGCCTGCAAGTTGAACTCTACTCAGCAAAGTGGTTGAACGCGACTCAGTGGCAAGCGGAGGAATGTGGCACATGGAAATGGCATCCACACTGGAAATCTGTTGAGTAGGTTAATTTAGCGCTCTTTCCATACTTATCAGGCCTTCAGTATGGATGACACTTCTCATTTTGGTGGGTCCTGGGGAAGCAGAAGGAGCAGCCTAGTCTTCCCCCAGGAAACATTGTGGGGATATTACGAGGCCAGACTGGTTAGGTGGGTTGTGGGCAGGAGCGGGGTTTAAGGAAATAATATAAGGAGCCAGGAGAGGGGTAACAGCCTCTTCCTGACTCATCTGGCACCACAAGGGGGATTGAAAGTTTGGACAGTACAATATCTAGAAGGGATGGGGCTGGTTTATTTGTGTGCTGACAGGTTGCCATAATAGGACAGGTTGCAAGGCTTGGGCGGAAGTTAGGGGGGTGGAGAGTCAGATGTGAGAGTATCCACCACTTGGGGGGGGAGGAAGGGAGCACAAGTGAAGGAAGATGGTTTACGGGGATGCCTGGGACAGGAGAAGGAGACTTCACTGGAGGATGCTTGGGAAAAAGAAGTGAGAAAGAGACTGGGAATGGAAGGAGGTTATTGAGAGAAAGGTGAAAGGAAGTGTGAAGCAAGATGGTGTGCTGGGGTAAAAGCTTGGTGTGATGTGAGAATGGTGGGGTGGAGAAAGGGATTACGTTTAAAGATGTTATGATAAAATGTTGAAGTGGTTTAAATGTTTGCAATTCTGTCCTAATAAATAGCCTTTTACACATTATGGAGTACGGCGTGTCATTACCTCACAATACCATCAGGTGGGAGTCGTCCACAGTGCCCACTCCCAGTCTTCCGTTCCTGGAAGCCTTAGACTACAGCGTCCGTTCTCCTATTCAACAGGTTTCCGGCGTGGACTCCATTTTCATGTGCCGTGTTCCTCAGGGTGTCATCCAGTCACGTTCAACCACAGCGTAATGTCCAACTTGCATTTTTGAATTAGCCTGTTTCTACAGCGATCAAATTGCATTTTCCATCACATTTTTCTTTTCATGGTGGCCTCATTCCACACTACTGGGGCTTATAAGAGTAATGCACTTTAGCTCTTTCTTCATCCTGGTTGATTGATAATAAGGGCCTCATTACGATGTCGGTCGGAAAGCCTTCTGACCGACTCGGTCTCGGAATGGTTTCTGACCGAATCGGGTTCGTGGAGTCCGACCGACTGATAACGATAGTTCCGAACACCGTTCGGTCGGACTCCCATTGACTTCAATGGCAACCTGTGTTCCCACCGACTACACAGGCTCCCATTGAAAAAAGGGGTGGGTGGGGAAAATCATGCATCCTGTGGCAGGCACCCCATGGTGTTGCCACACTGTGCATGGTATTAAAGAGGGGTCCCATGAGTACCCGCACGGGCCCCATTTGGAAGGCCCCAGGTGAAGGGGGGCCTGCTACTGGCCCCCAAAGTCGGATTTCGACAGCCGATCTGTGTCGGAACAACCGATTCGGAAAGGCTGTCCGAATCCGACATCGTAATACGTCGGTCAGAAATGCGCTCTGTAGACCCGTACGAGTCGGCTCCGAACGACTCGGTTACTCCGAATGCCATTCAGAAACGACTTGGAAAGTCCGAATGGTTTCCGACTATTGTAATCGGTCGATTGGAAGGCTTTCCGAGTCGGTCGGAAAGACGGGTCCCGAATCGGATTCGGACGAACCAAATGCCATTCGGAGCCTTTCCGACCGACATCGTAATCAGCCCCTAAGTCTTCATCTCTAACATTGTTTAGCAGCCATAAGTCATCATTGTTTTACATTCATATATTTTTTAGTGATAGCACACATGGTTTTGCATGAATGCTGTGCCACATTCACTGTTTTTACATATGAAGCGCCCTTGTTCTTGCATTCTAAATGTACATTATGTTGATATGATATTTCAGAATATATTAATATTAACATGCATTACATTTGAACCTTTTGTCCATCTTTGTGTATGTACTTATTGAAGGCACCTGTAACTCTAATTTAGAAGAGAAATTCCCCAGATGTTCCCCTCAAGTATTTAGTGCATATGTGGTCTTTTCATGCCTGGGGAGCCATTCTATGTTTTTGTTTGGTAGATTGTCTTGGTTCCTAGGACTACTGGCCCAGCTCCCAGTTTTTGTATTTTCACTATAAATAAGTCAGGCCTACTGCTTTTGTCACAACTTTCATATTAAACCATTCAGGCATATAGTCTTGATCACTGTTTTTTTCACAATAACCAATTCACTCCTGCTGTGTTGAGCATATATTTTCCCGCACGTCAAAAAGTGCACTACAAGCACTCTTTTTCAGGGGTAGTACATAACTTCAGACCAATCAAAATCTGTACTCAAGGTTATCAAGAGTTGGGTGGAGCCAATTGAGCCAAAGCCCTCAGTAGTGAGTCTTAAAGCTTTTTTTCTCTTGATCACATAAGGTCTGGTGACAGCTGTGTTACCAAGCCAGACCTAAAAACGACATCAAAACCATGGAAATCTAACCTCTGACAATCAGCTCTCAGCAAAGGTTTCAGCCCTCATAAATTGTTGAAATAAGGGAAGAAAACCTGTGCCACTCAGGGACTGTAATGGAATTTTGCACAGGGACATGCAGTAGAGAGGACATTCGTGCAACAGGCTTTTTACCCTTGT
The DNA here is from genome assembly GCA_963921515.1 of Calotriton arnoldi. Classification (NCBI taxonomy): domain Eukaryota; kingdom Metazoa; phylum Chordata; class Amphibia; order Caudata; family Salamandridae; genus Calotriton; species Calotriton arnoldi. Next base: position 1,808,455 of record CAWUFW010002236.1, read on the forward strand.
TTTTGGTGAAGAATGAAATGTTATGACCCTACTTCACAACACAGTAGATGGCTATGCCTCAGAACGAAACTGCCAGTCTGCAAACCAGTCAACCACTGTAGAAGCACCCTAATACTCTGAGTACTACCTGGCTTAGTTATCCTCTGATAGAAAGTCTTGTAGTTATACCTTATAGGCCCAAAACGACAATGCAAAAACCCTCTTCCATGTCATGCATTTATAGTCCACCAGGACTGTTCAATGAGGAGTTTCCATTTACTGCATTATATGAAAACCTTAAATAAATGAATGCAGTTTTAAGCAATGGATTGGAGTAAAATACATTCTGCATGAAAAACATCCTACTTTGTTTAGAATATGAGAGTAAGGATAGGTTCAGATACTTACACATTACAGAGTTAGTGTATGAGGTACATATGCAAAGGCTTGATTTACTTCAAAGCAAAACAAGCATTGACATAGCCAATAGGTCTCGCCTTTGGGACGTTATAAGTGTTTAGTGAGAGCTATTGACAAGTTTTTAACCCCTTCGCTGCTAGGCCTTTTCCCCTCCTGTGCTAAGCCTTTTTTTGGCTATTTGGGGTAGTTCGCGCTTAGGCCCCTGTAACTTTTTGACCAGATAACGTATCCACGCCAAATTTGCGTCCTTTTTTTCCAACATCATGGGGATTCTAAAGCTACCCAGGGTTTGTGGATTCCCCTGGAGGGGACCCAGAAATTAGCCAAAATACAGCTAAATTTTGGTTTTTTGGGGAAAAATGCGAAAAAAGGGCTACAGATGAAAGCGTCTGGTTTTTTCCCTGCAAATGGCATCAAAAAAGGGGTTGTGGTGCTGAAATCACCATCTTCCCAGCTTTCAGGGACAAGCAGACATTTGTCAGAAAACCAAAATCTTTTACACAGTTTTGGCATTTTTCTGGGACATAGTCTATTTTTGCTATTTTTTGTGCTTTCAACCTCCTTCCAGTTAATGGTAGAAATGGGTATGAAAGCAATAATGGATCCTAGAAAGCTATACATTTCTGAAAAGTAGACAAAATTCTGAATTCAGCAAGGGGTCATTTGTGTAGATCCTTCAAGTTTTCTTTATAGAAACAAACAGTTAAATATAGGAAAAATTGAAAATTAGTTGAAAAAATCAGCCATTTGTGTCAACATTTTCACCTGTAACTTCTTCTAATTATGACAGCTATTTGAAAGCAATATACCGTTACATCTGCTGGACCTTTCTGGTTGTGGCGATATATAGGACTTGTAGGTTCACCAAGAACCCGAGGAACCCAGAGCCAATAACGGAGCAGCGTCTTGCAATGGTTTTTTATTATGTACCGGGTATATAGCAATTATTCTGGGAAAATGTATACATGGAAAAATCGGTATGAAAGACACCTATGTATTTCTGAAATGGGAACAAAATATAGAGTTTAGAAATAGTAGATATTTGCACATTTCCGAAATTGGGAGTACCCATACTAGCATGAGAATTATAGGACATTTTTCAAAATGACTTCTTTTTACACATTGTCTTTCATTTGGAAGGCAGAAATGCATCAAAAGTCAATAGATAATAACAGTTGCTCTACAATTTTGTGTTACCCTAAGTCTCCCGATAAAAATGGTACCTCACTTGTGTGGGTAGGCCCAGTGCCTGCGACAGGAAACGGCCCAAAACGCAACGTGGACACACCACATTTTCACAGTGAAAAATGACCCTTTTTTTGCAAAGTGCTTAGCTGTAGTTTTTGAACCCTAGCTCTGCCGGCACCTAGGGAAACCTCGCAAACCTATACATTTTTGAAAACTAGACACCCAGGGGAAACCAGGATGGGGTGACTTGACTGGCTCTCACCTGGTTCTGTTACCCAGAATCCCTTGCAAACCTAAAATATTGTCAAAAAAAACAAATTTTCCTCACTTTTCTGTGGTGGAAAGTTTTGGAATCTGCATGGATCCACAAAATTCCATGCACCACGCGTTCCCCAAAGTCTTTTGAGAAAAACGGTACCTCACTTGTGTGGGTAGGCCTAGTGCCCGCGACAGGAAACGGCCCAAAACGCAACGTGGACACACCACATTTTCACAGTGAAAAATTACCCCTTTTTTGCAAAGTGCCTAGCTGTAGTTTTTGAACCCTAGCTCTGCCGGCACCTAGGGAAACCTAGCAAACTTATACATTTTTGAAAACTAGACACCCAGGGAATACAGGATGGGGTGACTTGACTGGCTCTCACCAGGCTCTGTTACCCAGAATCCCTTGCAAACCTAAACAATTGTAAAAAAACCCACATTTTCCTCACTTTTCTGTGGTGAAAAGTTCTGGATTCTGCGTGGATCCACAAACTTCCACCCACCCCGCGTACCCCCAAAGTCTTCCGAGAAAAATGGTACCTCACTTGTGTGGGTTGGCCTAGTGCCCGCAACAGGAAACAGCGAAAAACGCAACGTGGACACACCACATTTTCACAGTGAAAAATGACCCTTTTTTTGCAAAGTGCCTAGCTGTAGTTTTTGAACCCTAGCTCTGCCGGCACCTAGGGAAACCTAGCAAACCTATACATTTTTGAAATCTAGATACCCAGGGGAATCCAGGATGGGGTGACTTGACTGGCTCTCACTAGGTTCTGTTACCCAGAATCCCTTGCAAACCTAAACAATTGTAAAAAAAAACACATATTCCTCACTTTTCTGTGGTGGAAAGTTCTGGAATCTGCATGGATCCACAAAATTCCACCCACCCCGCGTTCCCCAAAGTCTTCTGAGAAAAATGGCACCTCACTTGTGTGGGTATGCCTAGTGCCCGCGACAGGAAACGACGCAAAACGCAACGTGGACACACCCCAATTTCACTGTGAAAAATGACCCTTTTTTGGCAAAGTGCCTAGCTGTAGTTTTTTAACCCTAGCTCTGCCGGCACCTAGGAAACCTACCAAACCCACACATTTCTGAAAAGTAGACACCCGGGGGATTCCAGGGAGGTATGGCTTGCGTGGATCCACCAACGTTTTCTTACCCAGAATCCCCTGCAAACCTGAAATTTTGCTGAAAAAATCACTTTTTTCACACATTTTTGTGTGGGAAAGTTGTGGCATCACCGGGCTGACACAAATTTCCTACCACCCAGCGTTCCCCCAGGTCTCCCGATAAAAATGGTGCCTCACTCGGGTGGGAGGCCCAGGTACGCACGACAGGCAAGGGCCCAAAACGTATTGAGGCGACTTCAAAATTGCCTATCAGAAAACGACCTGGTTTTGCAAGGGGGGGTCCCATGACTTTTTGGCCTGGGGCTCGGCGGCCACCTAGGGAAACCTAGCAAACCCACACATTTCTGAAAAGTAGACACCCGGGGGATTCCAGGGAGGTATGGCTTGCGTGGATCCCCCAACGTTTTCTTACCCAGAATCCCCTGCAAACCTGAAATTTTGCTGAAAAAAAATCACTTTTTTCACACATTTTTGTGTGGGAAAGTTGTGGCATCACCGGGATGACACAAATTTCCTACCACCCAGGGTGGGAGGCCCAAGTACCCGCGACAGGCACGGGCCCAAAACATTTTGTGATAGGCAATTTCAATGTTGCCTCAATACGTTTTGGGCCCATGCCTGTTGCGGGTACTTGGGCCTCCCACCCGAGTGAGGCACCATTTGTATCGGGAGACCTGGGGGAACGCTGGGTGGTAGGAAATTTGTGTCATCCCGGTGATGCCACAACTTTCCCACACAAAAATGTGTGAAAAAAGTGATTTTTTCAGCAAACTTTCAGGTTTGCAGGGGATTCTGGGTAAGAAAACGTTCGTGGATCCATGCAAGCCATACCTCCCTGGAATCCCCCGGGTGTCTACTTTTCAGAAATGTGTGGGTTTGCTAGGTTTCCCTAGGTGGCCGCCGAGCCCCGGGCCAAAAAGTCATGGGACCCCCCTTGCAAAACCAGGTCGTTTTGTGATAGGCATTTTTGATGTCGCCTCAATACGTTTTGGGCCCTTGCCTGTCGCGCGTATTTGGGCCTCCCACCCGAGTGAGGCACCATTTTATCGGGAGACCTGGGGGAACGCTGGGTGGTAGGAAATTTGTGTCAGCCTGGTGATGCCACAACTTTCCCACACAAAAATGTGTGAAAAAAGTGATTTTTCAGCAAAATTTCAGGTTTGCAGGGGATTCTGGGTAAGAAAACGTTGGTGGATCCACGCAAGCCATACCTCCCTGGAATCCCCCGGGTGTCTACTTTTCAGAAATGTGTGGGTTTGCTAGGTTTCCCTAGGTGGCCGCCGAGCCCCGGGCCAAAAGTCATGGGACCCCCTTGCAAAACCAGGTCGTCTTCTGATAGGCAATTTTGATGTCGCCTCAATACGTTTTGGGCCCATGCCTGTTGCGGGTACTTGGGCCTCCCACCCGAGTGAGGCACCATTTGTATCGGGAGGCCTGGGGGAACGCTGGGTGGTAGGAAATATGTGTCAGCCCGGTGATGCCACAACTTTCCTACACAAAAATGTGTGAAAAAAGTGACTTTTTCAGCAAAATTTCAGGTTTCTGGGGGATTCTGGGTAAGAAAACGTTGGGGGATCCACGCAAGCCATACCTCCCTGGAATCCCCCGGGTGTCTACTTTTCAGAAATGTGTGGGTTTGCTAGGTTTCCCTAGGTGGCCGCCGAGCCCCTGGCCAAAAAGTCATGGGACCCCCCTTGCAAAACCAGGTCGTCTTCTGATAGGCAATTTTGATGTCGCCTCAATACGTTTTGGGCCCATGCCTGTTGCGGGTACTTGGGCCTCCCACCCGAGTGAGGCACCATTTGTATCGGGAGACCTGGGGGAACGCTGGGTGGTAGGAAATTTGTGTCAGCCCGGTGATGCCACAACTTTCCTACACAAAAATGTGTGAAACAAGTGACTTTTTCAGCAAAATTTAAGTTTCTGGGGGATTCTGGGTAAGAAAACGTTGGGGGATCCACGCAAGCCATACCTCCCTGGAATCCCCCGGGTGTCTTCTTTTCAGAAATGTGTGGGTTTGGTAGGTTTCCCTAGCTGGCCGCCGAGCCCCGGGCCAAAGAGTCATGGGACCCCCCATGCAAAACCAGGTCGTTTTCTGATAGGCAATTTTGATGTTGCCTCAATAAGTTTGGGCCCTTGCCTGTTGCGCGTACTTGGGCCTCCCACCCGAGTGAGGCACCATTTTTATCGGGAGACCTGGGGGAACGCTGGGTGGTAGGAAATTTGTGTCAGCCCGGTGATGCCACAACTTTCCCACACAAAAATGTATGAAAAAAGTGATTTTTTCAGCAAAATTTCAGGTTTCTGGGGGATTCTGGGTAAGAAAACGTTGGTGGATCCATGCAAGCCATACCTCCCTGGAATTCCCCGGGTGTCTACTTTTCAGAAATGTGTGGGTTTGGTAGGTTTCCCTAGGTGGCCGCCGAGCACCGGGCCAAAAAGTCATGGGACCCCCCTCGCAAAACCAGGTTGTTTTGTGATAGGCTATTTTTGATGTCACCTCAATACATTTTGGGCCCTTGTCTGTCGCGGGTACTTGGGCCTCCCACCCGAGTGAGGCACCATTTTTATCGGGAGACCTGGGGCAATGCTGGGTGGTAGGAAATTTGTGTCAGCCCAGTGATGCCACAACTTTCCCACACAAAAATGTGTGAAAAAAGTTATTTTTTCAGCAAAATTTCAGGTTTCTGGGGGATTCTTGGTAAGAAAACGTTGGGGGATCCACGCAAGCCATACCTCCCTGGAATCCCCCGGGTGTCTAGTTTTCAGAAATGTGTGGGTTTGGTAGGTTTCCCTAGGTGGCCGCCGAGCCCCGGGCCAAAAAGTCATGGGACCCCCCTTGCAAAACCAGGTCGTCTTCTGATAGGCAATTTTGATGTCGCCTCAATACGTTTTGGGCCCTTGCCTGTCGCGGGTACTTGGGCCTCCCACCCGAGTGATGCACCGTTTTTATCGGGAGACCTGGGGGAACACTGGGAGGTAGGAAATTTGTTTCAGCCCGGTGATGCCACAACTTTCCCACACAAAAATGTGTGAAAAAAGTGATTTTTATAGCAAAATTTCAGTTTTCTGGGTAAGAAAACTTTGGGGGATCCACGCAAGCCATACCTCCCTGGAATCCCCCGGGTGTCTAGTTTTCAGAAATGTGTGGATTTGGTAGGTTTCCCTAGCTGGCCGCTGAACCCGGGGCCAAAAACTCATGGGACCCCCCTTGAAACCAGGTTGGTTTGTGATAGGTAATTTTGATGTCGCCTCACTAGGTTTTGGGCCCTTGCCTGTCGCGGGTACTTGCCCCACCCACGCGTGTGAGGTACCATTTTTATCGGGAGACCAGGGGGAGCAGAAAGGCTGTAATGGTGGCGGGGATGTGGTCATTGGCGTGCCCACTTCGGGCAGCCCCCACCCTGAAAATAATTGCAAAAAAAAATCCCTGGTGTCAAGTGGGCTTTCTGCCGCCCCGGGGGGGCAGATTGGGGGCTACTGCCCCCATCTGCCCTCCAGGGGGGGCAGAAAGACTGTTATGGTGGCAAGGGCGTGGGGGCATTGGCGTGCCCATTTTGGGCAGCCCCCACCCTAAAAAAAATTGCACAAAAAAATCCCTGCCATTTAGTGGGCTTTCTGCCCCCCAGGGGGCAGATTGGGGGCTACTGCCCCATCTGCCTCCCAGGGGGGCAGAAAGGCTGTAATGGTGGCGGCGGGGTGGGGGCATTGGCGTGCCCATTTTGGGCAGCCCCCACCCTAAAAAAAATTGCACAAAAAAATCCCTGGTGTTTAGTGGGCTTTCTGCCCCACCGGGGGGCAGATTGGGGCTACAGCCCCATCTGCCCCCCAGGGCGGGGCAGAAAGGCTGTATTGGTGAAGGGGGGTGGGGGCATTGGCGTGCCCGTTTTGGGCAGCCCCCACCCTAAAAAAAATTACACACAAAAAAATCCCTGGTGTTTAGTGGGCTTTCTACGGGGGGGCAGAAAGGCTTGTAATGGTGGTGGGGGGGTGGGGGCATTGGCGTGCCCGTTTCGGGCAGCCCCCACCCTAAAAAGAAATGCGTCCAAAAAAATCCCTGGTGTTTAGTGGGCTTTCTGCCCCCGGGGGCAGATTGGGGGCTACTGCCCCATCTGCCTCCCAGGGGGCAGAAAGGCTGTAATGGTGGTGGGGGCATTAGCGTGCCCGTTTCGGGCAGCCCCCACCCTAAAACAAAATGCGTCCCAAAAAATCACTGGTGTTTAGTGGGCTTTCTGCCCCTCGGGGGGGCAGATTGGGGGCTACTGCCCCCATCTGCCTCCCAGGGGGGGCAGAAAGGCTGTAATGGTGGCTGGGGGGTGGGGGCATTGGCGTGGCCATTTCGGGCAGCCCCCACCCTGAAAAAATGCACCAAATAAAAATCCCTGGTGTCTAGTGGGCTTTCTGCCCCCGGGGGGCAGATTGGGGGCTACTGCTCCCATCTGCCCCCAGGGGGCAGAAAGACTGAACAATGGCAATTTTTTGGGGGGAGCAAAAGCCCTTGCCCAAGGGGCCGCTCCCCCTCCCTGGTGCCTTAGTGGGTGGATCCCTGCTTGGGGATCGCCCTCCTGGGGCGATCCCCAAGCAGAGATCCACTGGGGAGGATACCATTGGAAAGGGAGATTCTCCCTTTCCAATGATACCTCTCCGTCTTTCTACGTGCTCAGGTGGCTGAGATAGCCCCTGAGCACGTAGAAAATGAAACTGAAATGAGCCTAAAGGCTCATTTTAGTTTCGTTTTCAGTGAAATGAAGTCAGCGCGACGTGCGCGCTGATCTTCATTTCACTGAAAGGGAGGGGGGGGCCTCGGGAGCTGGGGAAGCTCTTCCCCAGCTCCCGAGGCTGTGGGGGAGAAAAGGAAATCCCTCTGCTGTCTGCAGCAGAGGGATTTCGTGCCCCTGGCCTCATGACGGAATGGTTCCGTCATGAGCACAGGGGCACCGATGCTCATGACGGAACCATTCCGTCATGAGCATCGAAGGGGTTAAGGTATGTTGTAGAGCAATGTGGCTGCTGTGTTCAATACTGTAAAGATTTTGTGCGAGTTGTGCTTAGAGTAGTGACATAAGGGTAGTGACATGGTGTGGAATGTAGTGGTGAGTTGTGATATGATGTGTGTTTGTGGGATGTATGTGTGTAGTGTGTTTTGTTGGTGTGTATGTTGGTGGTATATGTAACTTTCTCCACCACAATAAGTGACACGCAACAGATATTCACAAAGACAAACATTCTTGTCTCACGTTGCCACATCCAGAAATCTGCTTTTCTAATATGATGGTAAAAGGGGGGTTGCACCCACCACTGCGCCTTAGCTTAATTATTACCATACATGGCAACATTTTCGATTCGAAAAGTGGGAGATTTTTATTTTTTTTAAATTGATTTTTTATTTCAGAAAAGAAAGGCACAATCATTATTCCTTATTACATGTTACAAACGGAGGACATGGTCCACTTACGTTTTATACAATGTTGGAAATCGTTTACGCTCATTACAAAAACCGTTTCAATCAAGCTTTGACTTACACAGTGTTACCACCATCAATATTGGTCACATCCAATTATTCAATGTCTAGAGGCATGGAGGGTAGTTCGCATATATCTCCTCTATAAGTATTCCATCTTCCCCATTTTTTAATCCATTTTCTGGGACATCCCCTATGCACATACACCGTCCTCTCCGCCACCATGACAGTGTCCATATCCCTACACCACTCCGTTAATGTAGGGGTGGTTACCCCACCCCAATGGCTGGCGATATTCCTCTTGGCTATCATGATACCTAGAGTAGCCCAGGTCTGTAGCGTTGAATTTAAATCTGTCGCATCCCAAATATTAAGTAAACAGCATTTGTGCTCCGTGGGGACTAGGTTTCTACCTACCCTCGTGATGAGGGACATAACTGACTCCCAGTACGATCCCACAGCAGGACATGTCCAGATAGTGTGGAAAAACGTGCCAACCTCCCCACATTGTCGCAAACAGAGCGGATTGTCAACTCTTCCAATCTTACAGAGGGTAGTCCTAGTGTAATAAATTCTATGAAGAATTTTGAGTTGTACTAGACGTAGTTTGGATGTGATCGCTACCTCTCTGGGGGACGTCAGCGCCTCCTGCCAATCTGTGTCATCCAAATCACCCAGGTCTGCCTGCCATTTATCTTTAAGCTTCTCCATCGGGTCCGACATGGTATTGACAATTTTTCTATATGTTAGGGAGATTGCTTTTTTGTCTAAATAGTCCGTCAGTAGTCTGTCCTCTAGCGGGGATGCCTCAGGCAGGGTGGTATCAGGGGTAGTGCCGCTTCGAGAGCGTGTTTAATCTGCTGGTAACGGAAGTATTCCGTTGACGCCAGTTCGTATCTCGTCTGGAGTTGTGTAAAAGTGATCATCTTTCCCTGAACCCAGAGGTCACCCACCTTTGATATCCCGATAAGGTCCCAGTTGTGAAAACCTTTACTTTTTTCCAGCCTTCCCAACCTTTCTGTAACCCATAGGGGTGTGTGAATGTGTCATGCCATCCTAGCTTTTGTTGCACTGTTTTCCAAATCTGAAGTGTATGGTTCGTCGGGCCCATCATGGGGCGAGTCTTGTTATAGATTGCGCGGTGCAGCCCCGTCACCCCCAGCTGTAACCTATCGAGGGCATAGGCTGGGTCTGTGTGGGGTACGTGAATCCATTGATTCACCACTATTAGCTAAGCGGCCCAATAGTAATATTGTATGTTAGGGAGTGCGATGCCCCCATCATACCAGGAGCGATATAATTTTACCATAGCTATGCGGGCTGGTTTACTGTCCCATAGGAGTTTAGTGACTTCCGCCTCAATGGCCCGAAAGTAGGTTTGGGGGACTGGAAAAGGTGTGTTTTGGAGGGCATAGAGAAACCGAGGGAGCGCCATCAGTTTGAAAAGGGCCGCTTTCCCCAGGAGCGACAAAGGCAGCGATTGCCAGTGCTTAGTATCTTTTTGCAGTCGTCTCAAAGGGGCTTTGAGATTTAGGGTCATAAACACTTCCGGGTCTTGGGTAATGTGAATCCCCAAGTATTTAAAGGTGTCTTCCACTATCGTTACTTCACAGCCGGCCGGGAGGAGTGGGGGGGGACCCCTCAGGACGTAGAGCACCGACTTTGTCCAATTAATCGTATATCCTGAATGTCGGCCATAGGAGCTACAGATATCTAACAGACGGGACAGTGAGCGTCTAGGAGAGGCCATGTATAAAAGGATATCGTCCGCATATAAGGAAATGCGGTCCTCGTAATCCTCAGTCCATTTAAGTCCTCGGATGACCGTGTCTTGTCGCACCAAGGCCGCCAGAGGCTCCAGCACCAAGGCAAAAAGAAGGGGCGACAACGGGCAGCCCTGTCTGGTGCCGCGATGTAGTGAAATATCCCTCGATCTATGCCCATTGGCCACTACATGGGCCACGGAAGCAGTGTAGAGTAATCGGACCCAGGAGCAAAATTTCGGTCCGAATCCTAGTTTTTGGAGAACAGCGAAGAGGAAGGGCCACTCGACTGTGTCGAAGGCCATGCGTGCATCTAGGGATAGCACTATAGCCTCTTCTTGAATAGTATGTCTACGACCCAGCACGTTGTGGAGGCGCCGGAGATTTAAAGCTGTATTCCTCCCGGGCATAAACCCGGATTGGTCCGGGTGTATCAATTTTGCTAGGTGCAGCGTAAGTCTGTTGGCCAGGGCCTTTGCCAATATCTTAGCCTCAGCGTTAATCAGTGATATTGGCCTGTAGGAGGAACATTCCTGCGCTGGTTTACCGGGTTTGTGGATGGCCACAATTGTCGCCGTCCTCTGGTCACGTGGCAGTTCCCCCTTTTCTAAGCTGGCTTTATACATCGCTGCCATATATGGTGTAAGTGTTGTCACGTTACGCTTGTACCACTCAATGGGGACACCGTTTGGTCCCAACGCTTTACCCGACTGTAATTTGCCGATTGCCAACGCGATTTCTTCCACTGAAAGCTCTACCTCTAAGGATTGGGATTCTATTTTCTCCAGTTTCGGGAGCTTAATATCTCGGAGGAAGTCCTCCGCATCTGCTTGCGTGACCGTGATTGTGGAGGCATAGATCTGTTCAAAGTGCTGTGCCAATAAGCCTACTATGCGTTGAGGATCCCGAGTGGCGTCGCCCGTGGGGAGTTGAAGTTCTGTGACCCACCTATCCGCCTTTTCTCTTTTGTCAAGCCATGCCAGGAGCTTGCCGGCTTTGTCTCCACTTTCGTAGATGGTATGTTGGGTCTTGGAGAGTCGCGTATTCGCTACCTCCCAAAGGAATTCTCTATACTCCTGCTTCTTAAGCTGCAATAGGTGAGCATTTGCGTCAGAGGGGTCCTGACTGTGGGTTCTTTCCAGGTCCTCCACCTCCTGTTCTAGTGTCTCTACAGTTCTGACTTTCTCCCTTTTATGTTGGGTAATTAGTGAGATTGCCTGCCCACGAAGCACTGTTTTGTATGCCTCCCAGAGGACAATTGGGGAGGAGACGGAGGGTGCGTTTTCAGTGAAGTAATATTTGGTAGCGTCAGTCAGTCCCTTCCCTATCTCCGGGGCCTTCAAATATCCGGGATATATGGGGAATATGCAGTTCTGTGCTGTGGAGTGCCAAGTGAAGAGAATGCTAACCGGGGAATGGTCAGAAAAGCCTCTCGGCAAATGTGTTACTGTTAGGAAATTTCCCAGTTCAGCTGCAGGCGCTAGTATGTAGTCAATTCGGTAAAGGCTATTGGGTGCCCCAGAGAAGTAAGTGTATTGCTGTGTCTGGGGGAAATGGAAGCGCCAAATGTCCACCATACCTATTGCGTCCAGGAAGTCAGTTAGGGCAGAGTGTGGTCGGTGTTGCTGTCGAGGGGGTGTACGATCTAAAGTGTCATTCAGAGTGGCGTTGAAATCGCCTCCTATTATTAAATAGCCCTGTGGGAGTCGGAGAAGGAATTCGCTAAGTGCCGGGAAAGCTGAGGAGTGAAGCGCGGGCGGGATGTAGACAGATACTACGTTAACTATACGCCCTTCCCACTGGCACGAGAGCGCCGCAAAGCGGCCTTGATCGTCAGTATACGTGTGCTTAACAATGATCGGGTATTGTTTCTTCAGGAGGATTCCCACCCCCCTCGAACCAGATGTAAATTCCGAGTGGACCGCCAACCTAAAACCCCATCTATCTAGGGCTTTGCAGACTGTCCCCGTCAAGTGGGTCTCTTGCAATAGGGTAATTGCTGGCGCCTTACGTTTCAGATACTGTAGAACTAGCCCCCTCTTTAGCTTATCTTGAAGACCATTGACATTCCAGGAGATGTTTGGTAGGTGCTGCTTGGAGGGTGTCAGGGGTATTATTGGCTCATGTGACCGCGGCATGGGGCCAGTGTGTCGCTTGTGTAGTGCCAATCAGATTGCTGTGAGGCATCGCAGGAATGGTATGAGTGGACAGATCGTGTGCCAAATAGCAAGTAGGAACAAAAACAATAAAAAAAAAATATGAACTTACCCTGAGAATCCCAAATCCCTCCCCCCTCCCTGCCTCCCTGCAAGACGGTTGTTGAACTTCCCGCCACCCCAACTTTGCAGAGTGCCTAATACCCATTACCCGGTACCTGTGTGGGGGGGATAGAGCTCTCGCTGTGCCCCTCGGGGGCCCAAACAGGGAGTTAATTACCCTTCCAACTATTATGAAAATAAATTTGGTGAGATGCCATGGATCTCTTGCCCACACAAAGTCTTACAAAGGATCAACAGTCACTTGCCCGTCTATAGTATCTCGTCTCTTCGGGCCGTTGAGGGGGCTAATAGTTCCTTTCCCATTATATCTGTGCCCCAGCGTCATGCATCTTTGTTTGCTGTCGCCAATCCGGTGTTACAGAGTAGTTGGTCGCGTGAAGCGTTTCACCTAGCAAGTGTCCAGCATGTCTAGTTCAATCCTCCTCAGGTCGAGTCTCTGCTTCTGACGAGTCCTCCGTCTGGTTCAGGGATCGCTGTTTTGATTTATCTCGTGCAGTGTTCCGACCAGGTTTTCCCGATGTTGAACCTGACGCCATCCCTCCAGCCAGTCCCGTGCATCCTCTGGATTGGTGAAGAACCACGCTTTTCCATCTGCCTCCACCCTCAATTTCGCTGGAAATAGCATAGAATATTTAAGATCACGTTTTCTGAGTTCTTGCTTCACCGCTAGGAAGTTCCGCCGCTGTTTGGCCAGCACCGCGGTGCAGTCGGGGAAAAAGGATATTATGCTTTGTTGAAACCGGATTGGCGGGGCAGCCCTCGCCGTCTGGAGGATAAGGTCACGGAAATTAAAAATGCGTGCCAATATAGGCTGCGGGGGCGCCCCAGGCCGGGTCTGCCCCCGGGGACCCGATGGGCTCGTTCAACCGAAAAGTAATTAGAGAGACCCCTGGGTTGCAGATAAGTCTTGACCAAATCTTCCACAAAAAGGTCCAGGGCAGGGCCTCTCGTGTCTTCCGGCACTCCCACTATGCGCACATTGTTGTGGCGGGAGCGGCCTTCGTGAACGTCCAGCTTCGCTGCCATGGTCTTGGTGTCTAGTTCCAGCCGTTGCACTTGCTTCTTCAAAGAAGCCGTGTCCGCATTCACGGTGGCGGTTATTGATTCGACCTCTGTCACACTGGAGCTCAAATTTCTGAAGTCGGCACGGATAAGTGAGAGTTCAGTGGTCACAGTGTCTATGCAGGATTCTAGAGAGGTATGCACCTTATTTAGGGTGGTCATGATGTCCTGTAGTGTGATCTCTTTCCCTGGAGTAGTCTCTTTAGCAGAGGCCGCTTCAGTCTCAGTACGGTCGTTCACATCTTTGTCCGGCTTAGAGTAGGTGTATTTCTCCAATCTATTCTGTTGGGTCACTCGTTGGCCCCGGCCCCCCATCGTGCCCCACGCCCACGTCCACCTCTCGTAGGCCGTGACCGTCCAAAAGCAGTATTCACCGCCGCCTGACCGTGCTACCTAGTGGCGCACGCGGCCTGTCCGGTTTCCTGCAATCTGGTGCGTCTCACTGTAGTTTCTGGAGTGTGACTGGAGCATGGGGTGGGAGTCGGGACACGTGCAGAGCGCGAAGCGCAGCGTTCTTGTGCTGAGCCATGGTCCAGGCACACCAGGAGTCCGGAGCTGGCTGATCACGGGTCGTGTATGGCGAGGATGATGTCCCCCAATCCTCAAGATAGTTACTTGTCCAGGTCCCTGTAGAGTCAAGCCGCGGCGTGGGTCCCTAGTCTGCCCCCATCAACCCCACCGCAGTTCCAGGGCCCCGCGATAACTTCAGGCAGGAGCGCTCCACAGCGGGGTCATATATCAGGAGCGATGCGCAGACCCACAGCAAGTGTTCACAGCCCCGGCCCAGCGCACAGAAGGTCCATCACAGCACACCACAGTTCACGGGTCAGCTGCGCGCCCAGGTCGGAGCATGCCAGTCTCATTAAGGGTCGCCGCGGTGACCAGAAGTCGCCCAATGACCGGATAGTACCTCAGTATGGGCGTGGAGGACAGCTACTCCTTTTTGCTTCGGAACGCAGTAGGCCGGCGGGACCCCTCCTCTCGCAGCTCTGCGGGGGTCCCGTCGCGCGGCCGAAGCTGTAGTCACAGGTCGGGAGGTGGATTTGCGTCCTCGCGCAGGAACCCAGGGCGCACTTCGTTGCTTAGCGCTGCCGGGTCCGCGCCTGCACACGTCGGCGCCGGACGTTGCACCCACGCCAGTCCCCGGTCACGGCGTGTTCACAGGCCGCAGACGGGATCTCGCCTTCATAAGTATCAGGGAAGGCACCACAGGCGGGGCAGGTCGCTCATCGAGTGCGGGCAGAGTTCCGGCACTCCTGCAGGTTAGTTTCAGTGGGCAGGTCACGGATAAATGCACCGGATTTTATTTTTCAGCCCCCGGAGGTTCGGAGCTCTACAAGGCGGCGGCCATTTCCTTCGGCTGCCGGCCACGCCCCCCCAAAAAGTGGGAGATTTTGACAAAAAATCATGGGAATTAATTCCTCATTGACGTTTATTGAAGCAGAGGCAATTTCATGATGGAGACGGGTAAAATAAAGCCTTTTTTGGGGTTCAGAAATCGGGATTCTCTAGCCCCAAATGGGTGTTTTGGCATGTATGTTTACTACAAAGACTTGGAACGATTCAACCACAGTGCTCACATTATGTGACATGGCCCCTGTTCTCGTTGTGCTTGTCCATTGCTTATGCGCACTGCTG
Organism: Calotriton arnoldi; assembly: GCA_963921515.1. Taxonomy (NCBI): domain Eukaryota; kingdom Metazoa; phylum Chordata; class Amphibia; order Caudata; family Salamandridae; genus Calotriton; species Calotriton arnoldi. Next base: position 1,823,639 of record CAWUFW010002236.1, read on the forward strand.
CAGCTGTGTATTTTTTTCTAGACACGTAAAGGTTAAAATCAAAGTAGATTTTAGCAACAGTTTTTCTAACACACAGCAGAGTGTATATATATATATTTTTATTTCAGGTCAGTATGAGAGTTGTGTAAAAAAAAAAGAAAGAAAGAAAGAAAAATAGTACATTGGCGTTAACTATTCTAACTATATTAATAAAGGGGGAGAGCTTGCACAGAACTGTGTGCTTGGGGGAAAGTGTAGGATAGGGGAGGAGGGGACGGACAGTAGGCGACCCTTGTCAGCCTGTCGGACCGGGATGGGATTGCGGGTTGGGCTGGGGGAAGGGATCCTGGGGAGAGTGCTAGTAGCGTTGTGAACAGTGGAGCTAGGAGAGTTAGAACCGGCTAACCGTGAGGGGGTGAGAGCATGTAGACTCTCGTGGAGACTGTGCTGTCTCAGCTCGTTAGCAACGGGCAATGCAGTGGAGTTGTTAATCTGAGTGGAGTTTACTTTGTGTAAAGTGTTTGCTGGATGCTTTTCAACTCCTTTATAAGGTTGCTGATGTTAAGTGTACTGCTGACCAAAGCAATGAGGACTGTGTGTCCTAAAGTAACACGTTCGCTGATTGGACTGCTAAAACGGCTGCTTTACCTCCTCATTATGAAGTTACTTTGTCTGTATGTGTCCCACATTTCTGAGCCCCTTATAACCACATTTAAACATCTTCCCGAACTACAAGAGCCTGTGTAATGACGAGACGGCATCAAGGGAACAAGTAAGCGACCAGCTTTATTGATGTGTGATACGGAATGGCAGTTAGAATAACGGCCTCAGCACAAGTCCCCTCAACGTTCTAAACGCGCGCCGGGAGACACGCGCACGGACACAGCAGGTAGGACGGGAGCGGGGAAGGGACAAGACAGGGGAGGGTCACAGCATGTTACATCTTCTCCCGTTTTTCATAAAACAACTCTGGAATACATAGTTTCAAAACAAGCAAAGGAAACACATGCTTTTATGCTTTCCCTAGAAGAGCTAATGCATTGCATAATCCTTGAATCTTATGGGAGGAACAATTGTTCTCCTATCACGAATGGTATCAACAGGACCAGTGGCCACACCAGGAAGGGATACTCTGGGAATATCATCAATTGACACAGGAGTAGTTTTATCCCCACATGCTCCACCCATGCGCGACTCAGCAGAGGACACCAGACAATCGTCCTGCGAGCCACTGGGCCTGATCACAGGCTCGGATATCCGGCTTCTGGCAACTTTCGACCCATTCCACCATTGACCATTGTCAAGAAGAACGGCAGTACCCTTTGTTTTGACCACGCGCCTAGGTTCACTATACTTGCTCATGTTGGCCCCCTTCCTGGGATACTTCACTCTCACCACGTCACCTTCTTTCACGGACATCTTTCGTACAGCATTCCTTGTGTCATAATTTGTGCGCATGCGCTTCTGGCGCTCATCTACCAAACTTCTCATCTTACTCTCATTTTCTTTATGGTTTTCATTTTCCCATTTTTTCCAAGCCAATGACCAATGTGGTTGCAAACGTGTGATCGCTGCCCTACCCCTGATGAGTTCAAATGGGATTCTACCAGTGGTACTGTGGGGGGTGGTACGGTATGACCACAACCTAGTGCGTAGTGCTGCCTCAACAGGAATATGAGACTTCAAGGCCATTTGGATGGTTTCTTTAATCAGGCGATTGGCCCGTTCCACTTGGCCATTGCCCTGTGGATGATATAAAGAGGATTTTACATGCTCTATGCCATTCATTTTAAAGAATGAGACTAACTCAGAGGATACAAACTGCACTCCGTTGTCGGAGACCAGTTGATGGGGAAAACCTTCTCTGCAAAATAACTCCTTCAGGAAGTTAATTACCTCACGTGTGGTGGGTTGAGACACAAACTTGACTTCCACCCACTTGCTGAAATAATCAATCAACACTATGGCATAACGTAATTCTAGACTCAAGGCATTCATGGGACCTATGAAGTCAATGCCGACTTTGATCCACGGACCTTCTGATAGTTCAACGGAGGTCATTGGACAATGGCGTGTCGTCAAAGTTTTGTCAGCTTCATTGCACATTAAGCAGTGAGTAACAAACATATCAACGTCACGATCCATGGAGGGCCACCAGTACCCTTCCCTCAACCTCTGTTTGGTGCCTGTCATTCCTACATGCCCTTCGTGGGATAAAGCCACCAACCTGCTTCTCATGGACATTGGTGCTATTAAAGTTCCACCCCGGAGAATGACATCTTCGACAACACCAATGTCATCCTTAATTTTCCAGTAGGGTCTAAGTGCTTCGTCAAGTGCCCTCTCGCGTGGCCAACCTTTGATCACATATTTTTTTATTGTTTCTAACACTGTGTCATCTTTTATAGCTTCTAACCATTCTGGTTTGGTAATGGTACCATTGGATTCATGTCCTTCAAATAAGCATGCAACAAGTACATCATCATCATCATCCATTTCGCATTCAGAATCATCCTCACACGGGGCACGTGATAAATAATCTGCCGATATATTCACTCGGCCGGGAATGTATTCCATCTTAACTTGATGCTCCTGCAATTTGCATGCCAACTTCGCAATTCTTGGCGAAGGCTGGCTAGAACCTCTTCCCTCAAGTATACTGACCAACGGTTTGTGGTCGGTACGGATAGTAAATTCCTTGCCCCACAGGAAACTTTTAAACTTTGTAGCAGCCCAAACACAAGCCAATAATTCACGTTCAATTACTGAGTACTTTGTCTCTGGGCCCCTTAGCTTCCTGGATGCGAATGCGATGATTTTCTCCCCGTTCTCAGTCATTTGGCTAAGCATAGCCCCCAACCCGACTTGGCTGGCGTCTGTTGTTACAGTGCTTTTCAACTTCTCGTCGAATGACTGGAGAGACGGTGCTTGCTCAAGTTCCATCTTAATGGTCTTTATGCTTCGTTCGCATTCTTCATTCCAAATGAACTCTGCATCCTTCTTTACCATCTTACGAAGTGGTTCGACCTTGGCTGCATAATGTTGTATGAATTTGGAATGGAATTCACACATGCCCAGGAAAGTTGCCAGTTCATCCTTATTTTTTGGATTAGGTGAACAGGAAATTGCAGAAATCAAGGAGGGTTTGGGTCGTACCCCATTTCCATCGATGAGATGTCCCAAGTACTCAACAGTTTCTTTTAGGAATTTGCACTTGTCTTTTTGCAGTGTAAGTCCACTGTCCTGAATCCTCTGAAAAACTTTCCTCAGGATGACCAGGTGTTCCTCTTCTGTCTTGCTGTAAATCAGAACATCGTCCTGGAACGATCTGACTCCTTCCATGCCTTTGAATAACTGGTTCATTATGCGTTGAAATACAGCTGACGCCGAACATAACCCGAAGGGCAACCTGCGGAATTGATACGCTCCTTCTGGTGTGATGAACGCCGTGTATTTTTTTGATTCATCTTGCAATTGTATTTGATGGTAGGCGGCGCTGAAGTCTAGTGTCGTGAAGATCTTCGCCTGACCTAACGTCATTACCATTTCGTTAATCAAAGGCAGGGGTTGGCAATCAGCTACCACGTGGCGGTTCAGCTCGCGAAGGTCAATGCACAAACGGATCTTTCCGTTCCTTTTCCTCGCGATAATCATTGGCGACAACCACTCAGACGCGTTGATTGGCTCAATAATACCATCCTTGCACCAATTCTCCAGGATTGTCTTGACTTCGGCGCGGGCAGATAAGGGTATATTCCTGACTTTCTGTTTCACTGGGTATGCTTTATTCTTCAGGATAATCTGATGTTCAAAGTTCTTTAGGCATCCTAATTGCTCGTTGAACACCCCCTCAAATTCCTTGAGAATGGTCTCCAGGCCGTCCTCTTGAATGCTGAATACATACGGTGGTTGACAAGGATTAATCATCATTTTAAGTTTTTGTTGTTCCAGCCAACCCAGACTGTTCACATTGTAGTCCACTACAAAAACCTTTGTGGAGGTGTTCTTTCCTTTAAACGACAAATCCGCCTTGAAGACCCCTTCTAATTTTATCTTGTATCCCCCATATGCACCTGGAAAGATTCTGCTAGATTCCAACGGTGTCTTGTACTTGAGTCCGCTGTACGTGTCCTTAGACAGAATTGTTATTCTTGACCCGGTATCCACCAACATCTCGACATCTTCACCATTCACACCAACATCACACCTGGGTTGGTTTTGTGCATCTTCACCGTTGATAATGGCGACCAGCAGCACCAGGTTCTCCAGTAGCTCATTCTCATCTGAGTCTACATCGGACTTTGACTCGTTTACGGTGTAAATCTTTTTAGAACGAGAAGTTCTGCAAACCTTAAGGAAATGTCCCATTTTTCCACATCCTTGACAGATCCTGCCCCTCGCAGGACATTCTTTGCTAGTTGCCATATGCGCGTTGGATCCGCAACGATAACAATTCGGCCTTCCAACATGAGTACTGGGGTTTCTAGGCCAAGTGAAATTCTTGCGTGGTTTGTTGGAAGCGGACTCCTCCTCCTTCCGCACAAGATTGACGTTCACTTGTTGGTTATCTGGTTTACTCAGCAATTTAACACCTTTGGCCGATCTTTCCATGCTTTTGATGGTAGAAACCACTTTTTCGAGGTTTGGATTCTTGTGACATAACAACTTCTCTTGCGCCTTCACGCACGTGGTACGCATCACCACCTGATCCCGTATCATCTCGTCTGCATCTTTGAATGCACACGTTGTAGCTAACATTCTCAATGTTGCGACGTAAGACTCAATCGCCTCACCTGGTGCTTGGTACCTGTAGTAGAAGTTGTATCTCTCCATTATCACACTCATAGTGGTGTCAAAATAGTATTTCATTCTCAATTTGGCCTCCTTAAATACATCCCATTCTTCATCCCCTTCCTCTTTTTCAATTGGAGTTATGTGGTCGAATAACCTCCTTCCTTCCGCCCCCAAACAATTGTACATCATTGCCTGTTTCCTCGTAGGATTATATTCAGTCCCATCAATTGCTTCCAAATGTTTCTCAAAACATTTTACCCACTGTGTCCAATTTTCCGTGGGCAGCCCAGGGACATCTAGGAAGGTGCTGGGCATTGCCACCGCATTCATTATTCCAGTCATTCTGACACAATGCAAGTATTTGTTAGGAAGTTGCCTTAAAACTCATGAAGCGAAGGTTAAGAAGGCGTCTGGCTCCCTCCGGTGGCCGTTTATGGTATAATTAAGTTGGCAGACAGGAATGTCACTTCACTCACGTTTCGTTGCAGCTCCTCCCGGGGCTGACAAGGACGAGGGAAGACAAATGGTGTGAGGCTGAGGGATTGATGGGCGTCACGCAGAGGCGGAGCGGCAAGAGGAAGTCCGCCTCACACAACACTCGGTGGGAGAGTGTACAGGACGTCAGGTGCCTCTTGTGATCTGCCGTGATCCGGTGATAGGTCCAGATCCCGTGATCGTCGCCAAATTAGGATGTAATGACGAGACGGCATCAAGGGAACAAGTAAGCGACCAGCTTTATTGATGTGTGATACGGAATGGCAGTTAGAATAACGGCCTCAGCACAAGTCCCCTCAACGTTCTAAACGCGCGCCGGGAGACACGCGCACGGACACAGCAGGTAGGACGGGAGCGGGGAAGGGACAAGACAGGGGAGGGTCACAGCATGTTACACCTGCTCCGGATAATGAAAAGAGAATCTTGGTTAAGTACGACTGTCAAGAGAGATCCTGATGGAGACTGGCAAGAAACTGGGAAGAGCACTTACCCACCCCCCCCCCAACCACCCAAAGTATTGCTTCCGAACAAAGGCTGACATCCCTTCTATACTGCTCATGTCAGTATAGATGGAATGATACATGCTGCTGGCACTTACCGGTGTGACCCCCATTTCCTTCCATTTCCCAACAGTACATTTGCCACTATTCATGCCTATAATTTATTAAAGGTGTCAAAGCGACCACAGCCGCCGATCCATCCCCATGGGGTTGCTTTGTTCATGTGCATATTGTCTTTATCCAGATGCCCCATTGCCTTATGCCTAAGTATTGATTTTAATGTGTGCATGTTCTCAGGATAGATTGAGGACTACCCCTGTACCCGAGCTGATGCCATAAACGTAGCTATGAGACTATACTGAGCCCTTATCCCCAGATGCAGCATTCCACTCTGGACCGAGAGTAACAAAAGAACTTCTGCTGTCTAAACTTTGCAACTAATTAGGGATCAGACAACATTTTCATTGTGTATATGACCCAGAGTCCTCAGGGAAAGTTGAGAGGTTTAACAGTATTCTGAAAAACATAGGGCCTTATTCCACGCGGTGCCGCAAGCTATTTTGCTGCGCCGCACTGAGTCACTTTCAAAGCACAGGGATGCGTCATATCTACTACGATATGACAGATCCCTGTGCTCCCTCCTGCGCGTGTGCACAATTGGCTGCCAATGCAATTGGCGACGCAGGCACCCTTGCACCATGGTGCAAGGGTGCCTGCATTGTGGGGACATTGTTTTTGTGCAGAAATGGACACCTTCTTGCACAAAAACAATCAAGAGAGGTGTTTTCCTCTTTCTATGTGTGCTGCATTTAAAGAGGAAATAAATAGGAGAAATGAAAATATTTCTCCTTGTTGCGTCTCCCTACGCCTCCCCTGGGGAGATGCAGCATTCTGACACATTCCCACATTTATGATTTCTCGTAAATCTGGGAATGTGTCAGGTTCCATGGGTGTTGCGTGGGAACACCCATAGCAACACTCATGGAACGCTCCCTTTCATGCAAAGTGCTGCGTGAAAAGGATCCATATTTACAAGGACACGAAAAGCCGTGCAGGGTGGCTTTTCGTGTCCTTGTAAATGTGGGGCAGCACACTGCGCCGCCGGTATGTCCCAAAAAGTGACGTATCAGCAGCGCAAGGGGCTTGTAAATAAGCCCCATACTATTTAAGATTTGTGTTGAGATTGGGCTCAAGTGATGTAATGCTCTACATTTGTCACTCTAGTGACTTTGAACCATCCCTAGTCAGACGACTAAGTTGAGTCCTTATGAGATTTTGATGGACAGATGCACAGTTCTTGCTACCCCTCCAGTTTTGTTTGATTTACACCTGAATAATGACGTGATATAAAGAGTACTGCAAACAACAGATTATCTGTCTCCACAACTTCTGTCTCAGTCCAAGCTGCACTGACCACCACCCGGAAAGAGTCTACCATGACCTGGAGACTGGGTCTAAGTGAAGATTAGCCAGTAAAAGTGAAAACTTAGCCCCAGTGGCAATAATAAGTTTCCTGCTTCGATCCACACATCATACTACAAGAGGATCACTGAACCTAGAGATGTCAAACCTGCACCCTGAAGCCCCCTTACACTTAGAATCCAAAGTGCTCCGGCCATCCCACCCTGCCAACATCAAGATTCAGCTCCTCCTACCCACAGCTACAGCCTGCAAGCACAGTAGTGGGAATTCGTTAATTTCCCTGATCCCTCAGTCGGACTGGTCAGCCACCTTGAGCCTTTCTGGTTGGCTAATTGTGTGGCGATGTCTGGTAGGGGATGAGTGTAGGCATGAAGACATCAACCTACTGAGAATGCTGCACACTTCTGGGACACTTTTATGTCTGCAGGAATAGGCCTACACTTGGCCACTGAGATACTGGTCAGGATCCTGTCATCCTGCTTTCGTTGTGCCTGCCACTAGACACTGAACAGCTGCCCCCTCTTTTACACACGAGAGTACCCAGAAACATTTAAGACTGCTCGATTCTTTGCAATTCTGCTCCCTAGTTTCAGAATAGGACTATCCATCTACAAGATACACCAAGTTGTCAAAGTACTAGAGAAAGCCATAAACTCACTCACAATTGCTTTAGAATTAATCTGTACTAATTAGAAGCCCAAATAAACTGATTTTGCAAAAAATGAATGACACTGGGGGGCATATTTACTAGTAAAGTGGCGATAAAGCATGTCGTTAAGTCAAGAAGGCTAACGGCACGCTCTGTTACTTTAGAAACGCAGGGCTGCACCATATGTACAAGAATATGGTGCAGCCCTGCGGTTCCCCGAGCGCTGGCGCTACATTTAAATGCCTAGCGCCAATGCAGGCACCCTTGCACCATAGTGCAAGGGTGTCTGCGTTGCAGGGGAATATTGTTTATGTGCAGGAAGGTGTCCCTTCCTGCACATAAACAATCTGAAAAATGGCGTTTTGTAACTTTTATGTGTGCTACTCGAATGCAGCACACATAGAAGTTGCAAAACGTTATTTTTTTTAAATGAAGGTGTCCCTTCCTGCACATAAACAATCATTGGCGTTTTGCTGTTTCCATGTGTGCTGCATAATTCAGCACACATGGAAACAGCAAAAACGAGGAGAAATTAAACATTTCTCCTCGTTTCGCCTGGGTAAGCCAGGTTTTTCTTGGCCTTAATTTTGACGCTGACCCATATTTACTCCACCCTTGTAAATATGGGGCAGAGTCAAAATCAATGGGTGTTGCGGTGGAACGCCCACAGCAACACCCATTGCCCTCCCCTTTCAGGCATCGTTAAGCCACGTTAAGTGGCTTAACGCTGCCTTGTAAATAAGGCGAAGCCCCTGTCGCCACCACAACGTCCTGAAAAGTGATGTTGTGGTGGCGATAGGGGCTTGTAAATATGCCCCTTGATTTGGTCCTGGCTACCAAAAGGTGGAGTATGTCCCATCGTAGGCCCAGAATGTTGTTCTTTCATATCTAATGTTTATTTTGACATACATACATAGATTGAGCATATATTATAGTGTTTCAAGGGATTACGCTCCCTTGGCGACACTATGCCTTTTGAAGGTGTTTCATTATGGTTGAAAAGCATTTTCTTGGGGGTTAGAGTATTTAAGATGGACTAAATGCCATTTTCATAGTCCTTTGCCGATTTACATTTTTGTCAGTCTGTATTGCCCCCATCTCCAATCTTACTAAATGAAAGGGTAACCCCCCTCTCACCAATTACAAGTGCTAGACGATCATGATGATTTGAAATTATTATGATTCTTTGGAAGCTTACGAAAATGACATGAATCAGGTAGTGAATAGGTCGATGAACACTGGGCGCCTCATTTATAGTTTTTTTGCGGTAGGGCAGCGCAGCAGGCCCTGCTTGTACGCCGCCCTACGGCAAAAGAAAAGTGCAGGAATGCGTAGTATCGTCTAGATACGGCGCATTCCTGTCCTTTTCCCCTGCACCAGCGCACATTGGGCTGGGGTGTGCCAACTCAGGCACCTTCACACCATGGTGAAAGGGTGTCTGCGTTGCGGGGATGATTATTTTTGTGCAGGAAGGGAAACCTTCCTACACAAAAACAATCACAAGAGGCTGATTCCTCTTTCTATGTGTGCTGCAGAGTGAGGAAAAACGAGGAGAAATAAAGATATTTCTCTTCGTTGTGCCTCCCTTACGCCTCCCCTGGAGAGGCGTAAGTTTTTGGCGCTGCCTCAGACTTACGATTTCTCGTAAATCTTGAGCAGTGTCAAAAAGCCATGGATGTTGCTGGGAACGCCCCCAGCAACACCCATTGCACGCCCCTTTCAAGCAGTTTTCTGCGTGAAAGAGGCACATATTTATAAGGCCATGCAAAGGCACATAAGGTGGCTTTACATGGCCTTATAAATATGCCAGTGGCACATTGCGCCACCGGAACATCAAAAAAGTGACGTTCCGGCGGCCCAATAGGCCCTGAAATGTCTTGAGCAAATAAAAGCGCAAGGCAGTAATTGTGAAAAACATGAAATAATGTATACGGACATTAGTATTGCTAACTTTTGTAAGTCATGTTTTCTTGCTCATGCTAACATTGCTGACAGGAAGTGCCAGACTTATGAGCCTCCGTTTCACATCATGGCTTCAAAGATGAAAATGCGACGTCTAGACACTCGTTAAATAATCACAGGTTCACCAGAGACCCATAATTACCCGTATACGAGTGCTCTGCTTTCACTCTGTGAGCGTGCGTCACTGACCAATGCTATAGGTATTTCAGGCTGGTCTGTGATTCACAGACCATTAACTCTCTTTTGCGAACTAGCGTGCATGTAGTTTTCTTCAAATCAAGTATTGTAGGAGCAAGGTTATTAATGCATTTATACATCAAGCTAGCCATCTTGAAGTTTTAATTTATCACCTACTGGTAGCCAAAGAAATCATCTTCTGGCTTGCCCGATTTATTCTTTTCTACCTTTCCAATCCAGTACCAGTTTTACCACAAAACTACAATAGTTTTAAGATTTCTTGAAGTGTGCCTTTCTATCTCTTTTAATGATTTTTCAAGTAAATAAGTTCAACAATATTGATTTGTAAGTGACTTCTGTATTCTACCGGAAAGCAAGTTAGGGTAAAAAAAAAAAACAACAATAGGCCTGGGCGAAATGTAAATTATATCAGCCGAATTTGCATAATTTTGAATTACTTTGCATTCCCAAAATTATGCCAGAGAATTATACTGCAGGAGCAACACGAATGACCATCATGTGAGCGGCTGTTGTCCACAACACGTGTGTTTCGTGCAATTTTTTAGTCCTTGCATGAATTATCACGCTAAAATATAGTGCTGAGTGCCTGATCTGCCTTTCGTGGTTTCACATGTAATTTCCATGAAATTTTGGGTAATTAGGCAAAAGCAAATTAGGTGCATATAACACACCCTTATAACATCATAATGTAAACCATACCCACTTCTAGAAACAGAAAGCTGTCCCAATGACGCCGAAAGATAACGAGGCACCAAGTATAGACAATTCACATGTGACTCAGCCACAGATCCTGGCCTGCACCTAGACAAATTGAGAAATCTAGGTATCAACTTTGACCCAGACCTTATCTTCACCCCGCAAATAAATGAAAGTCAGGAGCATTAACTTCAAGTCTGCTCAGAAAGACCCTTCAAGCGGATCCAATATATGAACCATAATGGAGCAGTTGGATTATTGTAATATTGGCCAATGTCTCCTCAAGGAAGTCATGACTACTAGGGTTGTGCAAAGTTATAATTAGGTGTGTGCAAAATTACACCTGTGAGACATTTACCACGTCCACATGGGAGGGGCAAAATGTACCATGCCTATATCGCTAGTGACGTTTTCTATTTAAAATAAATAAACAAAACGCCCCACTTCTGGGCGTAACTCAGTGTTTAGAATTCCGGGCTGCCCTGGAAGTCCAAATGAGGGCCCATTCGAAGCCTCAAGCCCGGCCAGGGCTCCAGTAGATCAGATGCATTCTCTTGCATGCCCCCCTTTGTCACCTGCTGTGCACAGATTATGAGAAAGGCTAGTGGCCTTGCTCCAGATTAGTAAAGTGAGGATGTGGATGACCTCATGTCCATCAGATTGCTGCCCCCAGAAGGTGCAAGAGTCTTGGAACCTCCGTACATGCAACCAGATGCCATTCTCTTCTCTTAGTGGGTTGGAAAGCTCTGTCAGGCCAGAGTTACGGTGGGCCCTCCATGGTTCCACCTCCTGCCCTTGTTGAAGAGTAGCTGAACAGTGCAACCCTGCCCTGGGCTGAAAATACCTAACTGGGAACAGGTCAGAGCTCTTGCAGGCCTCCGGATTAGACCCTATCAGTCTTGGGGTGTGTGTGCTGGCCTACCGTTTTTCAGAAAGCCCTGGACCAGCTTCGGTAGACCCAGGTAGGCCTTCACCAAGAAAGGAAGCTCCGATTGAGCCCCAGGACAGAGCTCCGGCTGGCCAGAAGGTGCAATCCCACAGCCCTGGGCTGCATTCTACATCCCACTGTGTTAAAACCAGTGGTGGCTGGCAGGAAAAGGCGGTGGCAGGGTGACAAAAAAAATAATAAAAAAAACGCTTACCTTTTGCGGGCCGCCGTCTATACCCTTGGGTCCCTTCACATGCCGCCTTCTCCTCTGTTTCGGTAGCTGAAGGAAGCAGGAAGCACACAGGCTCCCTCCCCAAAGCCAATCACGATTCTGCAATGCAGCGTTGTGATTGGTCTGAGAGCCGTGTTTGGATGCTCAGACGGGGAATGGGAGGCTGGGCATGTTCCTCAGCAGGTTGCGCATTACAGCCTGGTGGGGAACATGCAAAGTGCGCATGACTGTTTGGCCGGCTAAAGAGGGCAGGCCAAGCAGTCATGCACACGTGGAGTGTGCAAACCACTCCCCCCCCCGTAACCCCAGCCCCGCCCCGCCCTAACCCAGCCTGTAGTGAAAAAGAAAATGATAATAATGAGTTTATTATCATTTTATTTTTTCACTGCACTGCTCCTAAAGCAGTGGGGCAACGCTCCTCCACCTTAGCGGCAGAGCTACCACTGGTTAAAACCTTTCCATGATCAGGTCCCGCAGGCCGGAGGAGTCTCTCCTGAATCACTAGGGTAAGAAGCTCTGACTGAGCCCCAGGTCAGAGCTCTGGCATGCCGGAGGATGCATTTTCCGGTCCGATAGTGTCACAAAGTGCCCGGGACAGAATCCTGCTTGCCCGGAGTGGGCTTCCCTTGGTTCGCAGGATTAAGAAGCTGACAGGGCCCAGGGTGAGAGCTCTGGAGGGACCTGGGTGAGGTCCCATGGGACCTGTAGTCCTTGTGCCAGCCCACCATGCGTCAGATAGCCCATGACGGGCTTCCACAGGCCCGGGGAGTGCTTTCCTGCTTCACCAGAGTAGAAATTGGCATACTAGTTGACTGGGATCGGAGCCCTGGTCAAGATGACTGCCTTCCTTCTCTTACTTGTGGCTGATTTATAATACTTGCATTGAGGAGCCACTAGTGTGTAATCACGAGGGCGGGCATATAGAGCTCTATGCAAGAGTCGGTTGGCAAAGGAGCATTCATGGTCGAACCAGCGGGGGGACTGAGGCATGCTGCACAAGCCAGTATTACTCCCGCCCAGAGGGAGCAGCTATTTATGCTGCTTCCTCTGGGCAGAAGCAATCTGTGGATCTGTTTCCCTGCCTGCAGGCGGGGTTTTAAAAATGCTTCTGGCAGGTGGGAGCAAACACAAGTTTCCTTGCCGGTGTGGGCAGGGAACTGATACCCCAGGGTGGGCTCTCTGGGACAGAGCAAGTGAGCCGGCCCTGGGAGGGCTGTGCGGCCTCCCTCCCCATAAAAAAAATACATTGCCCTGGGGTGGGGTCCCCAGTACCAAATACGGCTCGGGGAGCGGGTTCGTGCACCCACTCCCCTTAATTAAACAAGGAGGGCCTGGGCTGCCATTTTGTTTTTTTTGGCCGCAATTCCCTGGGAGTTCCGCACGATTGTGGCAAAAATTGGCATTTTTTTTTCTTTTTTGCCCTTGGGGTGGGAGGGGGAAGGGAGGCAGGGTATCCCTACCCTGTCCATATGTACATTTTATATATATCTATATATCTAAATATATATATATATATGTACATTATTTTCATTTCAGGACATGGGACTAAGTCCCTAAATCTCGTAAGGGATGCTGGCAACATTTTTCTCAAGTTGCTGGCAGCCAATCAGAGCTCCCACAGGAGTCTGACTCCTACTGGAGGGAGATGGCCCATGGGAAAAGAATCTTCCTGGGACAAATAGAGCATCCTATTTTTAAAAAATTGGGTTGGAGGGACCCTCGCTAGAGTCCCTCAAACCCAACAGACCCGAAATGCTAATATTTCTTAACCATAACTTCTCAAAAATGACTGAACAGGTTTACACCAAATCCCAAAAATCACAATATATGGACCAAGCTAGCTCCCTGCCAAATTTGGTGTAATTCTGTTCAGCAGTTTGTGGCAGCGCTTCTTCCAGAAGTCTACAGAAAATGCATGAGGATTTCGCGTTTGCACCCCCCACTTTTTCTCGGCCCCCACTAGACCGAGCACACTGAAACTTTCCATGCACAAACTAGGTAAAAAGACACTTTTTTGGAAAGTTATGTGGAGATTCATCAAATAGTACCAAAGTTATCAGCAACAGAAAAACACATTTACTATGGAAACACTGACCTAACTATAACTACCTTGTGGCGACAGGGATACCAAAAGGATTCTTTTGTGTCTACTGTCTGGTTGATGAAAACCTTTCTTTGTTCTACTAGACTTCTGTCTGAGGTTGTTTGGGGGGGGCAGTAGCGCGCTGCGTGGGGCAGTTCGTGCTGATTTTATAGCACCGAACAAGCTCCCGGCACAAAAAATCAGCACGAGCAGCGCAGTGTGCTGAATTCTGTTGCTCGCTGAACTCCTTGGAAACTCACAGAAATTTTATGTAACGCCGTGGTTTCCACCCACCCCATAGTCTTCCATGCACCTTAATGTGCTTGGAGCAGCTTCAGGAAACTCGTTAGGAGCAAGCGTAAAGATTTTAACTCAAACTGATATACGATCTCTATATGCAGCACATAAACGGCCGTAAACACTATCTACACTTAAATAGTTGATGTTATAGTCTTAATGCCCTGTAGGATCTTGGCTCTTTGACACAAAGGGGCATATTCACAAGAACGTGTGATAACCACCGCAAGTTTAGCTTAACGCAACTTCTCACATCGCAGTCCATCGCGGGAAAACAACGCCGTGTTAACGTAGCATTCTCAACCTGGCGTCACCATGCGATAGTCCCACGATAACGCGTCAAATGACCACGTTAAAAACAACATGACGCAGAAAAAAATGTGAAACACCAACGCGAATAAAGTTGCGATGAGGCCAACCACGAAAAAAAAAACAGCGACTACCAGCGATAGGCCTGCAATCCCCACGCGTCTGGCGGGAAAATGCACCATAAAAGCTGAACAAGAATAACACACCATGAACAAATCAAACTGCGCAGCAACATGGATGCACCCGGAACGAGTGCCCAGGTCAATGCGAACCCCACAAGTCCCACAGACCACCAGCAATGAACCTCGGGGGCGGGGAAGGCCAAGGAGAAGAGGAAGAGGAAGACGGGGTACAGTCCGCAGGAAAACCCGATCGTCGTCACGGAGGTGACAGAGCACCACCAACAACTGTCCGTCACCACCACCGTGTCATTGGCAATACAGACGGAAAAATGGCATCCCATCGTGAATGCAGTCAGAGTGCCCAGGAGGCCAAGATGCGCTGGCACGATATCAAAAGCCAAACCAAGCAGAAACCCGCTGCCAACAGGAAGGCAGCAACGGCGAATGGAGGTGGGAGTCCTGCGCCACAGGAGGAGCTGGAGCAAATGTCGCCCACAGTCATCAGTGTCGAGACGGTGCAAGGAGTCGGGAGTCCGGACACTGCTCGACATGACCTGACACAACAGCAACAGGGTGAGTAACGAACAGGGACTGTGGGGACGGGGGGATGGGCACAATGGCACACATGCACAACGACGTGTAGCACACCGCACACCCACAATAACCCTGGATCATGTCCCTGATCCCCGTGGCACACTGCAGCACACATACAAACATCAAGTAGGCCCCCGTTCACCATGTGACCAAAGGGGTCCCACCCCACACAACACCAATTACACAACACACACATGCACCCGTGCAAAACACAGCAAAGATGCGTATGTGAGAGCCACACTGACAATGCAAGTGACACCACATGACCAGCAGCATGGCTGGAGTACAATCACCATGACACAGTACAAAAACCGTCCAAGAGCGCAAATGACCCAAGTCGCAAACATCACAGCACCGCAAAAGCACAAAAGCCAAAGGCACACCGCCTCCAAGGGATAAGGGGCAGAAAAATCACAGCTGCAGGTGCGACTCCCACACAAAGCAGCACACACACATAGCAATTACAGCACACCCACATGGACGACAACGTGGTACACAGCCCAACACCTACACTGCAGAACAGAGGACACAACTGGGTCCGCCTGTGCGTAGAAAATGGCCAATCACATCTGACATAGCAGGAAACTGTGAGATGCAAAGGTACGTGTACAACCTCACCTACATCATGTAGTCCAAATGTCCACTGTCCCGCATCAAATAGTCCGCCCCTCCCAAACAGTCACAATGTACATTGTCATGAAGTCTGAATGTAAAGTTGAACAATGCGGCAACATACATGCCAACACAATGTCAACCAGCATCTCCCCCCACATTGCAGAGGGACAAACAACACCCCCAGCAGAGCAGACCAGACAACTCTACAGTGATGCTGAAGAGGACCACAACACTTCCGACACCTACGCCCCACAACAGTCCATGGACATCTAAGGCAATCGACCTCCAGGAACAGGGCAGCACTGCTGCATCGAGGACACCCCACCCCCTGCACAGACAACACAGCTGGATGCACCCACCACCCCGGCTGGCTCCCAGCAGTCCACCCAAGCACACATCGCATTCCAAGGCCAGGTGTCAGACTGCCAGAAGGGGGTGGCCGTACATGTGCGGGTGGGCCACTACCTCATGGAAGCCGAACCAGATCACATACGTGGGTGTCCAAGTCCCATCAGGGCCCACCAACACTCCCCAACGAAGACCCACACTGCGACAGAGACACATGCCTTTGCACATTTCCAGTACTGAACCACACCCAGAGCCACGGTATGATCATCCACACCCCCACGCCGGACTGGCATACGGCGGCCCAGTTCACTCCTTTCACGTATTGAGTGGGGGACGACAAAGCTACATGTGCAATGTCCCACCCGCTGCCTGCGGTGACATGGCTGCGTCCTCTATACACAGCACAATGTAATGTTGTAGTGCCCGGGGCACAAATGCATACATCATGAGCACACTGACACACACAGATAGTTCATTGAACTGGCCACGGGCACGTGCGCTCGACACCTTTATTGGCATGGTCACATGTACAGTGACTCATGTGCTGGATGTGTGTGGGGTGCGTGTAAGCCAGCCCTCATGGAGTCGTTGGTGCTGGCAACAACTTGAACAGTGATCACAATTGAAGCAGAAACATAAAACACCAGCACAACAGAAACAACTGTGAAGCATCATGGTGGTAGCCGGAGGGAGTACAGTGTTCACCCAACATGCAAGCAGAATGTTCCTTGATTTGTGGTGCACTGAGTTAGTGGCACCTGAAGAGCTGAGCAGGGTATCAAGCTGATGATGGCCCCCACGACAGGTGTGAGCAACTCTGACAGTCTGGCAGTAAGACACCTCCGACTCTGGCACCTGTCGTATGGAGTCGGTCCTGGCGGTGGTGGTGTGTGCATCCTGCGGTGATGCGATGTCCGGGCAGGTCAGGACTCGATGTGATGTGTGAGCCAAGGTGGACCGCAGTTGAGGCCGGAGGCAGCGGACAGCGCAGGGCCACAGACACATGGCGTTGATGACCCCCAGACCATCGACCCAGAGGCCATCCAACATGCCATCAGACTGGGGCCATGGTTTGAGCTGCACAGAGTTAGTGGCCCCGGATGTACTGCGGCCGGCACAGGCACACCGCCACGGGACGGTGACTTGTGGTGCAGTGAGATAGGGCCACGCGAGGTGAGCGGGTCCTCGTCGATGTCGAAGGTGAATGTAGCGGAGGTTTGCGGGGGACAGTGGAAGGTGTCCTCCAGGGCGTGATGCAGAGGGCAGGAGCTGGCAGGAAGCGGAAAATGGAGGAGTGGAATGCTACATCCTCGTTTTGGCCACATAGTCAGTATCACCGACAACATGATGAAGACAACCCCCAGTCCATGGACTCAGTCGCCAACAAATCTCAAGAAGAAAGTGTCCATGGTTGTCGGGGAACAGACTTAGTGGCACCGGAGCTGACAGGGGATGCAGTCTGCGACGAGGCCAGTACAATGATATCAGGTCTGCCATAAATGAATCATGACTGAGTTCCCAATGTGTGCCCTACTCGACCGATGTGTAGTCCGGAAGCAGCGGCCAGCGCGGGCCAACCGCTGTTCAGCAAGCTCCTCCTGGAACACTGACACACGGCGTTGAAATGGCATGTGGGGATGACTCGTGGTTGACCGAGGCAGTAGCGACAGAGCTGAGCGGGTGTTTGGCCAGCGACGATGCCGTGTCCTGCCTGGTACGGACTGGCATGGATTTGTGTGAGGCCTGCAGGACCGCAGTGAGGTCCGAAGGCATAGTCATCAAGGGCCCACAGACACGTGTGGTTGGGATGCTATGCACATACTTTGTGTCACCACATCGAAGGGAGTATAGTGATATAAACTCAGCCATAAAGTGTGTACTCTGCCATAGCATAATCAAGACTCAGTTCCAAATGTGTGACCTACTTGAGCGTAGTGTAGGCCGGAGGCAGCGGTGGAGTACGTAAACGAAAAAGGAATAAAGCGGGCCTGTGTCGCGGAGGCCGTGATGGTCTGAGGAGGCTGCGAAGGTCGCGGGCCTCGGGCTTGGAGCTTGCGCCGGCACGTGGTGGGCCTCTTTGACACACGCCGGTGTTGGCAGGTGAGCAGTGAGGCCTGGCTGCGCAGGGGCGGGCATGACGGGTTGGGGGACCAGCGGCCCGGGGTGCAGCAGGCGCACAGGATCGCAGGCCACACCGCTCACGGTGACGGCCTCGTGGTGGGGTAGGAGGCGCCGCCCTGGCAGACGCGCTGGGCATTCCGGAAGAGAACCACGCCCAGTGCTACGTGCTTTTTATTCACACCTCTGCGCTGGCCTGGCGTATGCCGTGCCAGCCCACTCCGCACACGCTTACGGGGGGGACGTCACAAGCTACATTTCAGCGATCTTCCCCACTGGCTGGGGTGACATGGTTGCGTCCACTGTCCACGACACTCCAAACACCAGCAGTGCATGTAGACATGGCTATGTCTGTGGTCCGCATACTGAAGTCTGTCCAGCACATCTCCGCCACACTTGGCATTTTGTACATACTCATTCATGGGTCACTTGCCTCCTTCGCACATGCCTGGTTCCCACCTCTCCCCACATTCCGGTATTGTGTGGCTGAGGTGCCATGCCGTCAATGGCTCATGTACATGGCTGACCAAGGTTGCCACAGTAAGTTGTGCTGTCGTGTCTGGTGGGGGGGCATGTTGTTTGGCATGTTGTATGTGATTTTGTGACGTGTGCAGTGCCAGAGTTGTGAGTTGCATGATTGTGGGGTTGAGGTGTGTGGTGTGTTCATTTGGTACTTGCCAACGGGCAGTGCATTCCCATGGGTGCCATCCTGGAAGCGCTGGTTGATGTTGGACTGTCGGAAGATGAAGGGAACATGCACACTGCCTGGGTAGTTGGCCATGACATTGGTGAGGAGTCCCCTGTGGTCCACTATTGCCTGCACGTTGATGGGATGCGTGTGCTTTCTGTTGGGGTATTGTGTGCGGTGTTGGCAGGGGGCACAAGTGGGACAAGTGTGCAGTCGATTGCCCCCGACACGTGCGGGGCTCCAGCTATGGCGTATAGTCCTTGCTTGGTCTCCAGCTGTTCCTGCGCATTGTGGGGGACGTATGGGTGCTGGGGTCCCTAGCTGGTGAGGGCATCCAGGACAGGTGTGAGGAACTTGGATGGGGCTGGCTGTGTGACTCCTCCGACTCCGGCTGTTGTTGTTTGGGAGGGTACCAGAGGCCAACAGGTGCAGCACAGCCAGCAGCTTTGACTGCGGAGGGATTTTGGTTGTCTGCTGTGTTGGTACTGTCAGCCTGTGGGCAATGATGTTCAGGATGCGGAGTATGGTTGTCCTTTTGGGCCTGTAGTGGGCATTGGCATTGTCTGGTGTTGGGTCTGTGGGGCTGGTGCATTTCCTGAAGGTCCGCTGTCTTTGTCTGCGCTGCCTCTGTGGTGGTCCGGGGGGGTAGTGGTGGTGCTGGGGGTGGTGGCGGTGGGTGTTGTTGCCCTCTGGGTGCTCCGGGGTGCATGGTGAGTGGCTCCATGGCATCTGTTGTTCTTCAGGTGTGGCTGTGGGCTGGGCTCCCTTTTCTTGTGCAGGTTGACGTCCGACTTTGCACCAGGTCAGAGCAGGTGTTAATTTCCTGCTCGTAACGCGTCGTATCGCCTGTTTTGTGTTCCTATCGCAGATGTGGCTGGTCGTTGAGAATGTTGCGTTGTGGTGTTGTCGCGGCTTATTGCTCGGGAACGCCTACTCTGCATCTCATTAGCGTTAGTTGCCGGGGTCATCTGTGGCGATGTTTTTGCGACTGCTTTCGCAGGAAACTGGTGTTATGGGCTGTTAGCACCAGCTTGTGAATGGGGCGATAAATTTAGCGCGACTTTGGATGCGTTAAAGTCCCGATAACTCGGCGGTAGCTCCTTGAGAATATGCCCCAAAGTCTTATTCGTAGTGAAAGTGTGTGGAAAAGCAATACTCTAGAGAAGAAAGTTCTGATGGGGCGGGAAGAGGGGGGGGGGTATATCAGTAGAAGGGAAACTCACCCGCTCTTGTTTATGGAACCCCCAGCTCTGGTATGGCTGAAATCTGAGGCATATTTAAAGGCCGTTAGAAGACGGGAAGCACCAGACTGCAATTTTGATGGGAGCACATGGAAAGAATTTGAATACCTAGGGGTCAAGGACCAGACCCAGGTAGGTGCAAAGACTCTCAGGAGATGCTTTAGTTGATGCATACAGTGATGGATAAAACAATAACCCCTCAGTGCAGGGGCCCCCTCGTGCAGGGGCCCCCTCAGGTTGTTAGCTTAAGGATATGGGAACTGCGAGGACCCCCTCACAATTGCTGAGGGGGGGCGATAAGGGACTCCACTACATTGAGGACCAGACCGAGTGAGGCACTGAGGGAGAGGTCACTAGCTTATCAAAACTTGATGGGACCCCCCTGAAGGCTACATGGAGGAGCTCCCCCTCTGGACTCAGTCAGGAGCTCTCAGGCCAGGGTACTGTGCTGAAGGGGGCCCCCTGGTGCTTGGGCCCCCCGCACCACAGAAGCTGCGGGGCCCTATGTTACGCCACTCGGAGGGGTATGCATGGACTACTAGTCTGACTGGGGCACTGAAGTAGGGGAAAAGCTTCAGAGTCTTTATTGTAGAAACCAGACATGCAGTGGGGGTGTAGATGGCCGATCAGCAGATAAGAGGCACTTTGGGGGGGGGGTGAATAGACACAGAAGCAGACCTTTTGCCCCCCCAGGAAAAGGGGGGTTAGAGAAGGCAGGAGTGCAGAGTCAAGGAACGGGCAAGTGGCGTAACAATAGCTTCCGAAGCCCCTGCGGTGCTGCAGGGCGAGCTCCAGGGGGCCCCCTCTGCCATTGTGCACGGCGGGCCTGAGAGCTACTGACTATCTCCGGAGTGTGGATGGCCCCCTCCATGCCCTTTGAAGGGGGGCCCTGCAAGTTTTATTATGCCACTGGAGCAGAAGTTATGAGGAGCTCGGGAGGGTCCACCCAAAGCACACCACAGATGCTCCTTGATGGTACATTGGAACAAACCTCATGTAGGGGGCGGCAGGAATGCTTTGGAACCTGAGGGGATCAGGCTTAGGATAACAGGGGAGTTAAGTGGGTTTGTGTAGTTTCAGACTTGGGGGTTTCAAGTGCAGCACGAACGGGGACTTCTAACGGCCAACAGTAGGTGCCGTTATACATCATTTACAAAGGAGCGGTGCTAAATTGAAGCGAGTGGTTTGGGGGGTGGGGTTCCCTGGCACATTTTTCACAAGACTGACTCAACAGCAACAGAGAAAGGAGGAAGGAAAAGGGGAGGAGAATGGAGGTCTAAAAAAGAACCTGCAAGAGGGAAAGAAAGGAGAAGCGAGAGTAGTGAGTTAGATGAAAAAGGCATGACATGGAATCAAAACTAGCCAGCCTTGGTATTCAGTGGTGAGTTTTTGAGAAAAGTTTGCGTCCCATATTTATTATTTTACAAATTAAGCCCTGCAAAGCAGAAACACAACAACGACCTTTCTAACCCCCAAATTTCGTCCCATCACCCTAGAATACCTTCACAGACTGCACGGTGCCCCAAGCCTAGAGTCCAGCAGAGAGATGAACCCTGCGCTCCTCGAGGTGATATATCCAGGAGGGATGGTACTCTGGTAAGTCTCTGCTGAAGTCTGTAACCTCCAAAGCATTTACTTCTCACCCCTCATTTGCATCAACCATCTGAGGGTCCTGTGGTTTGTCTGAACCTGGAAGTGAGCCCCAAACAAGTAGGGTCTTAGCTTCTTTAGTGCCCAGACCACAGCAAAAGCTTCCCTTTCAATGGCGCTCCACCTCTGTGCATGGGGAAGTAACCTCCTACTACTAAAGGCTACCGTTGATCTAGGCCCTCTTCGTTCAGCTGTGAAAGCTCCCACACCATGCTCTGTGGCATCAGTCTGCACCACAGACTCCTAGGAGAAGTCAGGAGCCTTGAGCACTCCTACAGGGAGTCAAAAGCGATCGGGCATACCTCAGTCCAGATCACCTAATGTGGCTGCTTCCTTGTAGTCAGCTCTGGCAAGGGGGCCACAATAATGCCATACCCCTTGACAAGTCTGCGGTAGTACCCAGTGAGGCCTAAGAAGGCTCTCACCTCTGTCTTAGTCTTGGGGGGTGCCCAAGCCAGAATGGTGTCAACTGGCCGCTTCCTACCTGGTGCCCCAAGCACAACACAGACCCCTGCCCTATCTGGCACTTACTGGCCTTGATAGTGAGGCCTGCGCTCTGCAGAGCCTTCAACACCTCCTGGACGTGTACAAGTGGTCCTCCCAACTGGAACTGAAAACCCCAATGCCATCTAGTTAGACAGCACTGAAGTTCTCCAATCCAGCCAGGACCTGTTTGACCAGCCTCTGGAATGTGGCAGGGGCGTTCTTCAACCCAAAAGGCATGTCCTGGAATTGGTAGTGCCCTTCTGGGGTTGAGAACGCTGACCTCTCTCATGCCCCCACAGCCAAGGCAATCTGCCAGTACCCAGATGTTAAAACAAACATACTGAGGAACTTGGCAGCTCCCAGCCGATCAATGAGCTCACCAGCTTGAGGGATGGATTGCGTGTCAGTCTTATAGATGGCTTTGAGCCCACGGTAGTCCATGCAGAACTGCAGTTCAGAAGTGACACCGGGAAGGGCACCTTTGGTACCAAGACCACTGGGCTGCACCGACTGCTGGAGGGCTTAGTTACCCCTAAGGCTAGCATCATGGAAACATCTTCCTTAATACTAGCCTTCACTCTTTGTCAGTCAACCTGTAAATCTTGTGCTTCACAGGTGGACTATCCCCAGTATCGTTGTCATCATGAGTACACCAATGAGTGACTCCTGTGATGACTGAAAATAGAGTGGCAAACTGTCCCAGCAACTGGCGACAGTCACTCTGCTGTTTTGGGGTCAGTGTAGGGCAGATAATCACACTCTCCACTGACCCATCCTGCTCTTGAGCAGACAAGAGGTCGGAGAGAGGTTCACTCTCCTCTTCCGCCCCATCATCAGTAGCCAAGAGCATGGTCAACTTACACCTCTCGAAGCGGGGCTTGAGACGATTCACATGCAAGACCCTCAAGGGGTTCCTAGGAGTCTGCAAGTCCATCAGGTAGGTGACATCACTCTTGCGCTCCTTTACCTCAGAGCGGCCAGACCACTTGCCTTGTAGAGCGCAAGGCATTACTGGCTCCATCACCCACACCTTTTGACCAGGCTGAAACTCAACGAGAGTGGTATTCTGGTTGTGCCAGCGTTTCATGTCCTTTTGGCTTGCTTCTAGGTTTCTTGGACGAGTTTCCTGAATCGTGCTGTCTGGATTGGGAGGGTCAGCATTTAACTGAATACATCCTGGGGTGGCTTCCTAGGAGCCTTCTGCCAGCCATCCTTGACCAAACTGAGAGGACTTCTCACAGGGTGCCCATACAGAAGCTGAAAAGGGCTGAAGCCAACCCCCTTCTGTGGTACCTCCCTGTAAGCAAAGAGAAGGCATGGTAAGCGGACGTCCCACTTACACTTCATGGGTTTCGACAGGCCTCAATTATGCCCTTCAGGGTTCGGTTGAACCTGTCAACCAACCCATTACTCTGGGGGTGGTAAGGGGTGGAGAATTTGTAGTTCACTCCACACTCCTTCCAAACGGCCTTCATGTACAGCGTTATAAAGTTGGTACCCTGGTCAGATACCATCTCCTTGGGGAAACCCATGTGGGTAAAGATCTCCATCAGTGCCCGGGCCACGACGGGCGCCGCCACTGTCCTCAGAGGGATAGTTTCCGGGTATTAGGTGGCATGGTCCTGCTGCACATGGCTGTCTTGGGATCCAGAGGCCCCATAATGTCGATGCCCACCCCCTTCAAAGGGGTGCTCATGACAGGGAATGGTTGTAAGGGAGCCTTACATCTCCCTCCACTCTTGATACTTGGTTGCCAAGTCTGACTGGACCTACAGAAAGCATCTGAGTTTTTTCTAATTTAGGACTAACAGAAGTGGGGGACAAACCTGTCAAAGATCTCGCCCTGTCCCAACTGTCCTGCCAGAGGCACATCATTAGCCAAACCCAGTAGGAAGGCTCTGAAGTGCTGGGGTAACACCAACACACGGGCTGCCCCAGGCTCAGCAACCTTAGGCTCACTATAGAGGAGACCATTCTCCCAATAGATCAGGTGAGATCTAGACTCTTGCCAAAGACCCACAGGAGTAGGTCACTTTCTGCACTGTGCAAATTTTGTTCCTAGTAGGACCCACTTCCTGCTGCCAATGGGTCATCTCAAGCAGGTTCCCCAGTTCGGCCACTTCTTCCCCTCTAGGTTCCTGTAGGTTCCGGGGTGTCCTCCTCAGGTTCAGCCGCCGCACGGACTGTGGGTTTCCCGTGCCTTTTGCCCCTCCACTTCTTGGCAGACACCTGGGCCACTCTTTCAGGTTCCAGGTCCTTCTGATCACCCTGGGCTACCATGACCTTAAAGGACCTGAGACCCCCCACTCAAAGGGAACATAAGTCACTTTACAAAAATGCTCGCTGTTGTCTCCTGCAAATACTTGGTAAAGCACTCCAGGGACCACTTGCTCTTCACCCACTCCCTGTATTTCTTAGAGTTAATAGGCATTAGGTTTCTCTGGACCATATCACTGTCCCCTATTGAGACAAGGGTCATCTCAGCTGGTTCCCCAGACCCACCTGGAACCAACTCCTCCCCAAGCGCTAGACTGGCCGGCCCCGGTGACTGCCCACTGGTAGGGGCCTCTGCCCACTTGGGGCACTCAGGACTCCCTCTAAAGTGCCCTGCCTGGCCACAGTCAAAGCACGTTAGGGGTCCCTTCTCTCCAGGCTTTCCTTACACTGAAAAACTCTCCTTCTTCTCAACGGGGGGCTGGGAAACCTTACCCTGGGGATTATTTTGGAGCCCTTTAGAGAACTCACCATTTTTACCCTTGTCCCCCCCTTCTGCTGCTGGAAACTCTGCCCACCTTTGGTGGAGTCTCCCTCATACAACCTCTTGTGGACCCTGGTACTCACCCAGTGGTCCGCCTCCTGAGCAAGCTTCCTGAGGTCAGTAAGCCGGCTGTCCATTAAGTGCTGGCGCAGCTCTGGAAAACATAGACTAAATAAGTGCTTCCACACAATCAAGATGTACAGACTCTGATAATCTGTTGCCTCACTGCCCTTCACCCAACCATCCTGTGCTCTGGAAAATGAATCCACACATTCCAGCCATGTTTGGGAATCAAGTTTCTTATTTTGCCTAAACTGATCCCGGTACTTATCAGGGGTAAGACCACACCAGGTGAGAAGGGCGTCCTTCATTTCAGTGTAGGTGAGGTCATGTCCATTCCCTAAGGCCAACAATGTGTCCCTCCCCTCCAATGTGAAGTGATTACACAATCCAGCTCACAATTTCTCTCAGGGACATCATTCAATTGAAGAGCTGCCTCATAGCCCTGAAACCACCTCTGGATATCATCCCCCTCTGTATACTCTTTTTCTACATTTTTAGGAATGTGCACCATTTTCTCAGCCTGCACTGCTGGACTTGGCCTTCAAATCCAGCTCCTTTAAGCTCAGACCTGAGCTAACATCATTTTTCTCTCCTAAACTGTCAACTTATCCTTTTGGAGATTCTTCTCATGCTTCATCTTAAGCCTCTCCATCTCCAACTGATGTCTCCTAGCCTCTTGCCTGTCCTCCTGCTCCTCTCGGGCAGATCTCTGGACGAAACACTGGTGCTTGCCCTGGAAGGTGTCTTCCTGACAGGTGGATCCTGGTTCACAAAATCCTCATGCAGGCTCTGCTACTCCATATCCACATTATTATCCCCATTCTCTGGGTGCTCACCAGCCTCGTTGGCTTCCCACCAGTCCCTCAGCTCCTTTTGAAGCTCTTCCTTTTAAGTGAGGCATTTGAGCACCTTCAGACCTCTTTGAGCTGATGTACCATATAGGTCTCCAACCCCTCTAGCTCAAACACCAAATCTGCAGCTACAACTGCTGTCTCACCAGCTTGGGACATGATTGTGGATTAAACTCAAGAGTTGAAAAGAAGAGGAGAATCAAAAACAGTATGTGGTTGAGCAATGGTCTGCGACATGGGGGTAGTGAACAGCAATCACTGAATGCAGGGTGCAATCACAAGCCCTATCCTCACTGCTGGCCACCAATGTTAGAAAATGGGTCTTTAGTTGCCAGTTGTTTGCACCCTGTAAAAGTAGGGACCTTCATTTTATTCAGGGTAAGGGTGTCCCATAGCTAAGATAACCCCTACTCACCCCCTTGGAAACTTGTCATGAGCAGTCAGGCTTATTTCAGAGGCAATGTGCAACGCATTTGTACATACATAACAGTAACACAGCGAAAACACAATAAAATGAGTCCACACCAGTTTAGAAAAATAGCCAATATTTATATGACTAGAACAAGATCAAAACGACAAAAATCCAACATACACAAATTGAAATATCACATTTAGAAAGATTACTGTAAAAATAAAGCTCCTAGAAAACAGTAGCTATAACCGGGGCTACCTCGACATCGTGACAGGTACTAATCCAACAGTTCGGTCCCGACAGCAAGAAGCCGGGCTGGCTGCGGAGTCACACGGACCCCCAGTAATAGTACTTTGAAAACGATGAAAACAAAGAGGTTGTACTGTGTTGGGGAGGTGAGGCATCGCTGGGCGGGTGCAACGTCAGTTCCTTTCTGCCACAGGAGCTGTGAGGCGTTGGTTCCTTACTTCTAAGCAGGGGAGGTGAGGCGTCCTTTCCTTGCTGTTGCAGCGGAGGTGAGGCAGTGTTGCCGGCGATGCGTCCCTTATGACGGTGCGGTGTTGATGAGTTCGGGAGGACACCCACGCCGGCTATCGACTCCGCAATGATGTGGTTATGGGGATGGCGTTGACAAGCATCAGGGCTGCAGTGTAAGGCAGGGCAGTGTGCTGTGCTCTTCACGAGCGATGGCTCAGCTCTGGTGCAGGCAGAGGCGCAGCGTCTTTGCAGAACGCTGTCATTAGAGAGGTCGGGCTTTGGTGCAAGTCTGGGTGGTGCATTGTGCACTTCATGAGCAGTGCTCTTGGCTCCGGTGCAGGCAGCGGCCGCGATGACGAAGTCGGTGTTGATTAGTTGCTGTTGTCTGCAACACCAGGGCTGCGGTGTAAGTCAAGCGGTGCGATGTACTTCTTACGAGCGGTGCCCTCGGCTCCGGTGCAGGCAGCAGCGTCGCTGACGGCTTCGATGTTGCTTTTCTGGCGTGGCAGTACAAGCCTCAAGATTCCAATGGCCCAGGAACTGGAGTTGGCACCACTTGGCAATCATGACTTCAGCAGAGAAGTCCAGGTGCTGATAGCAAGATGCAGGTGAAGTCTTTGATGGGCCTGAGACTTCTTAACAGAAGGCAAGCATGCACAAACCCTTGATGAACCTTGGAAGCAGGATTCAGAAAGCAAAACCCAGTCCTTTCACTACCAGGACAGAAGCAGCAAGCAGCAGGCCAGCACAACAAAGCAACAGACAGAGTGGCAGTCCCTCCTACAGCATCCAGCTCTTCTTCCTGGCAGAATGTCCTAAGTCCAGGTGTGTTCTGATTTGAGAGTGTTAGAGGTCCAATACTTAAACCCCTTTTTGCCTTTGAAGTAGGCAAACTTCAAAGGAAAGTCTTTGTAGTGCACAAGACCCTGCCTTTCCCTGACTTGCCTCCAGACACACTATAGCGGGGCGGAGACAGGTTTGTGTGGGGACAGGCA
Source organism: Calotriton arnoldi (assembly GCA_963921515.1). Classification (NCBI taxonomy): domain Eukaryota; kingdom Metazoa; phylum Chordata; class Amphibia; order Caudata; family Salamandridae; genus Calotriton; species Calotriton arnoldi. The sequence goes on from CAWUFW010002236.1 coordinate 1,851,601, forward strand.
CAGCCCTATTCAGGTGTCAGTGACAACTCCTCTCACCACTTTAGCTCAGGAAGGCCCATCAGCCTGGACATGGCCCTTCAGGATATGCAGGGCACACCTCAGCTCCCTTTGTGCGACTGTCTGGAGTGAATGCACAAGAGCCCAACTGTCACCCTAACCCAGATGTGGATTCTACATACAGGCAAAAGCACCGAACAGAATGGTTAAGCAACAAAACGCCAACTCTCTGAAAGTGGCATTTTCAAACAAGCAATTGAAAAATCAACTTTACCAAAAGATGTGCTTTTAAATTGTGAGTTCAGAGACCCCAAACTCCAAATCTCTATCAGCTCCCAATGAGAAAATACACCTAAAAGATATTCCAAGGCAATTCCCAGGTTACCCTATGGGAGAGATAGTCCTTGCAATAGTGAAAAATGAAATTAGCAGCATTTCACTATTAGGACATGAAAAACAGACTAGTACATGTCCTACCTTTTAAATACACTGCACCCTGCCCATGGGGCTGCCTTGGGCCTACTTTAGGGGTGACCCACATGTAGTAAAAGGGATGTTTGGGGCTGGCAAGTGGGTGCACTTGCCAGGTTGAAATGGCAGTTTCAAACTGCGCACACAGACACTGCAATGGCAGGTCTGAGACATGTTTGCAGGGCCACTCATGTGGGTGGCACAATCAGTGCTGCAGGCCCACTAGGAGCATTTGATTTAGTGGCCCTGGACTTGCTAGTAATTAAAATATGCCAATCATGGATAAACCAATCAGCAACATAATTTACAAAGGGAGCACTTGCACTTTAGCATTGGTCAGCAGTGGTAAAGTGCCCAGGGTCCTAAAACAAGCAAAAACTAAATGCAGCACACAGTCAGACAATCAGGAGATCAGATGCAAAATGACAGGGGAAATCACATCAAAGACGCCAGGTCTAACACAGACCAAGAGGCTGCTGAGTGCGCCATCGATATGGGAACTTTGTGCAATATGAAGTGGAGGAAGAAGACGACTAGATAGCTGTAGAAATAAAATATGGGTGTGTAGAAAATGAAATATCACAGGGTATGTAACTTAAATTGCTGAATTTAGGCATGTCATCACATCTGTGGACGCAGAGGCCTCCAGAGGGTTGTTTGACATTCCAAAAAGTGGGCGGGTGAGCGACTGAATGTGCCACGATCTCTGCTATTAAAATTCAGTGGGCAGTTTGACTTTCAGGGAGAGGGGCGGCGAAGAGAGATATTAGTGCATACCACATCTGATATTCAAAGGCTTGCAATTGACAGGGACTTCTCGTAGCTACGTATGCCTTCTCTCCTAAATGTTGTTGTCATTACTGGCAAAACTAAAATAAATAAACATTTTTAAAAAACGATGTTTTGGCAACACTCCTACATCCAGATATGCTACTAAAGCAGTATTGTATTAAATTATTGTTTTATGCTTGCATTTATATAATGCTTCATGCCCCATTGCAGGTCACCGAAGTGTATAATGGGATGGGTAATCAACTAAACCATAGGAAAGAATGATATTTGCACTGAGTCTCTGTTGGAATGGTTTTGGTGTACAGTGTGAGTGAACAAATTGGTACTTTTATTGTGTCCTAGGTCACAGTGCTTAGGATGTGTGAGAAATAGGTACACTCAGATTTTAATTTGCTGATTTCTGTAGGGTAGTCTGCCGGTCCCCTGTTGAATTTATGTTGATTACAGAAGTTTTTTCCAGTCCCCTCCTGTGCTGCACACATTTGGACTATCCACTCTGTTTTTAGGTCGAGCCTAGCGGCAGCGCGCATGCGCTGCACGCTCTGCGAGGCATGCTGTAGCAGAGTATGCTGTGGAAGCCTCGCCCACTCACCTCCCATATTTTTCATTGGCTGGTGTCATTGTCCTTGGTAAAGGATGGCTTCCGATTCATTATGAGGCTTGTTAGTCCCACCTTCGTACCGCCCTGTCTCCATTTGTTACCGCCCATAAGGACTGGACCTTTTACTTCGCTCGTTACACTGCATGCTTTATCTAGTGGGTTATTTTGAGAGACAGCGGTCCCTGAGTAGACAATGATTAGAAATCAAATAAATATAGCCCCAATCGGTACTATATTGTAGCCATTATTCCATCCGGAAAAAGGCAATTTTAATATGCAGTTATATTAAATGTACAGAACATAAGATTTAATAACAGTGGGACACAAGCCTGTATCCATAAACTCACATCACAAGAGAAAACAAGAGAAGGCTCAGGCAGCATGTAGTTGGCTGTGTCTAATCATTACAATGGAACAAACAACAATTGAAGGAGGTCACCTTTACACATAGTGTAGCAAATAAATCACAGTGTATAAGGTTGACAATTTTGTCGACGGCGTTTCGATCCTTAACATAAATATCGGATCATCATCAGGACTTTCAAAATAGTGCCTGAAAACATTTTGCCTGTAATTAACTTGTGGCAAGAGCAGGGAGCAGAGCGGTGCGAAATGAACGATAAGCTTCCCAATTGTGACCATGAGCGATGTCCAGACCTCGTATTAGGTGGGGTCAATGACCGCGTTAATTGGATCATTAATTTGGAGGTCCGTAGGAATAGGAGCCGCAGGCATCTGAATGAGCGGCAAATAAAAGTCCGATCACTTAGGAGAAGGCGGCATAATGGCGTCTGCTGTCCATGTGATGTGAGTTTATGGATACAGGCTTGTGTCCCACTGTTATTAAATCTTATGTTCTGTACATTTAATATAACTGCATATTAAAATTGCCTTTTTCCGGATGGAATAATGGCTACAATATAGTACCGATTGGGGCTGTATTTATTTGATTTCTAATCATTGTCTACTCAGGGACCGCTGTCTCTCAAAATAAGTTAGTTCCCAAGGTCCCTGACCGATCAAATTGGGTTCCCTTGTACTTTATACACTTATCTAGTGGGTGAGCACTATTTTCTTTATTCACTAATGGGGACAATGGTTTTTTATCTGCAGCTCGCCCCCACAGGACAATGGCGGCCGCTTTTCCTATAGAGTGCTGTGCCGCTCTAACTTTAAAAGTGTCTTCCCCCTACCCCTACAGCACTCACGGCACAATGACTTTGTTATTTCGCCTTTTGTTTTTTATTATTATAAATTTCCATGCTGAGCACGGCGCCCGCTTTAAGGACACCGCGCTCAGTTTCATTCTTTTTTGTTTTAACTATAATGTGGAGCGCGGCCCCTCTTCAAGGACACCGCGCTGTTTTTTTTTTAAACTTTATTGGTGAGTGCGGTGCCCGATTCACGAACACCACGCTCTACAATGCAATAGGTCTTACTGTTGCTAAAGTTTGACCTATTGGTATTGTAAATGACAATGCCTTTTAATATTATAAAAGGCATTGCCATTTACAATGCCAATAGCTCAAAATCCTGCAATTACAAGACTTATTGCATTGTAAATGCTTGTTCTTGTGAGTCTGGGGACAAGAAGCTGGCGCTTGGAGAATGCTCAGATAGGGCAGAGAGCCACCTCGATGACTTACGTTACATTTATCGCCCTAAAGGCAATAATTTAGGATGCAAATTTAAATTATGGTGACGAATGAGGTCGGACTTGAAGCACCTTGGCACCTGCACCAAAACATTTTCAATTTCACTGTGCTGAGCCAAAACTGTGTACAATGTTATTATTTTTTAAAGCTGTCTGTGCTGTTTTCCATGATCTCATCTTAAAATTTAGGGCCTAGTTTAGAGTTGGCGATGGGTTGCTGCGTCACAAAAGTGACAGATAACCCATGCGCCGTATTTCAAGTGCCATTAAATATAATTAGGGCTCTCGGTTTTCCGTTTTTACGGATTTTTACATATAAATACAGACAGAAAACTATATTTCCTTTGTCTGTATTTATATTTAGAAACGGCAAAATACTAGCAAATTTTGCCGTGCTCCAGTGCAGAATTTTTTTGCCACGCCCCTGTTCCCGGAAATTCCTTTTAATCCCTTCCAATTAGGGTCTTTTAGTGCCCTCATGTGGACCTATGGGCTCAGGGTCTTTCAGTGGCAGCCATGCCCCTCAGCCAATCCTGGTCGAATCCAAGCGTCACTTTGTGATGCCAGACACAGGGAATGCGTGCAATGCTGCGATGCGGGTCTTTAACAGAATCATCCCGGAGCGTGCTGTGGCCAAGGGGGTGTGAAGGAAAGTTTGAGGGCAGGGATGAGGTGCTCGCTGCCAGGTATATGGGGGGTCGCTAGCCTGATGCAGGGCAGGATGGAGACAGTACGGAAACTGCATCTGAGGTGACAACACCGCGGAAATGCGCGCAGTGCTGGATTACCGCCACTGCACCCAATGTCCGTGTATTTTGCTACCGACGCTCCTTAAGGAAAACAATGTGGTGGTTTGAGAACATGATGTGTCAGCAGAAAGCATAGGTGTGTGTAATAACATCCGCCGATGTTTCAGCTGAGGAACATGTTATTTATTGCAACCTGAGTCACCCACATTCCAAATAAACAATTCTGCTGTCCCGTGTAAAAGGCAGCTCTTTACGTTTCGGTGTTAAAGCCACTGAGCACAGGGAGGTCCTGCAGACACTGCCCGCAGTCTGGTGGGAGACGGTCATCCCTTGCTTAAATGACACTCCCCGTTTCCGTAAACTTCTGGCGGTTGCGAGAAGTGCCGCCCGGCAGCCTCGGTGCGTTACCGCTACCTGAAGAGCCTGTGGCACTCGTGTCTTATTACACCCTGGCATGTTACCGTCAGGCGTTACATCTGTTTTGCACTATGAAGGGGTAGCCGAGTCTGTCTCAGAAAATTGCAAGGTGGTGGGAGACAATGGCGCAACTATAGCCAAATTTCGGGGGGCTGATAATTTTGGGGGGGCTAATTCTTCCAGCCATAGGCAGAGTGGAGATGCAGGGGCTCTAAGAAGGGGTGAAAAACAACAAAGCCTCGTTAACAAGTGAATGGTCTTTTAAAGACCTGTGAAGTACTCGGGTGTGGCTGGCAGCTCAAAAACTGTCTGTGTGTGTATGCCCGGAAAGCTGTCTCAGCCCGGGCTGACACACACGACGGGGGCGGGGGGTTGAAGCTCTTTGAGCCCAATGGGTGTTGCGCGCCTGGTGGGAGAGATGGCCCCACTGTGCAACCCGGGAACCTGTACAATCCATGCTAATGAGGTCTGATCACTTGGAAACTAGTCAGTGCAATGTGAGTGCTTGGCATGGATGTTTTGACTGGTTTGTGAAGTGAAACAATGCAGGGGAGACAGCTACCTACAGATCTGATCATTCATCCTCACAGTTCGACCAAATAGAACACTAATCCCCTCCAGCAGAGCCCTAGCCAAGCAATTGATTGAAATTCCTCAAAATGAATTCCCTCATCCTTGCAAGCAGCTATTGCCCTCCGAGGTCTCCCCTCTCGTACAGTGCCCTCACAGGCTCTCTCTCGCAAATCTGATTTCATCATCAAATGATTTAAATATTAGGTGGACATGAAACCTGCATTCATACATCGTCCTTTCTGTCGGTGTATCTCCCTGTTCCTCTCTACGTGCCTGAGTGTGCACTGTCTGATTGTTTTTGCATAGGGTGAGACTGGGCTCATGCCTGTCTGTACTTTGTCTGTGTGTGTCAGCCTCTGCGTGTTGGGTTGTGGTTATAGGTACCTGACTCTCCCTTGCTTGACCTGGCATCCCTCCCACTCCTTGCGCCCTCCCCCCAGACTTAAACCTCCTGCCCTCACTTGAGCCATTCTTCCTTTTCCTGCTGCCTATTTTCCTCTTTCGCTCTCTTCTTGCCAGCAAACTCCAAAGACCTCCGACTGATACTACAATATTTAGGGGAAGATGATTCTATTTATAATGCTTTTTCTACATTCTCTCTCTCTCTCTTTCTCTGCATTCCACTCTGATGTCATATCAAGGAAAAAGAGGCAATTTTAGAGCAGTATAAAATATTATATGTGTAACCAACACAACATAACATGTTTGCCAGTGTATAATTGTGACTACAAGTCAGTGGTTTATGTGTATATGTGCCTGTAGATCTTTGCTTAACAGTACCTCTTTGTTGCTTGGTCTATGTCCAGAGATGCTTTAAGTGTGCTGTTCTGACTGTACATTCTTTGCACTAAAAAGAGGGCCCCTGTATTTATATTGAGTCAGCGCAACTGTGCGTGACCTCATGGCCACAGTTTTGAATCCGGTGGGCCCACTCAGCCTTTCATCCTTATCAGGTCGATAAAACGCCTAGTTTTAAGTCAGTATGGTGTACGCATACGGTGAGGGTAACTCTTCAGAGCAAAAGCATACTATTGGCATCTGCAATTGTACTGAGCTGGCTTCTCTCTCTAACAACCGAGCGCATGTGTGCATTGTCAATTTAAATAAATGTGGAAAAATACTAGCTGTAGCGTCGTCTTTTGTGTGTGGCAAAAATAAATGAGGATAAATACAGAAAAAATGCCCAAAAAATAAATATGGATAAATACAGACTGAAATGGCAAAAAAATAAATACCATAAAACCGGGAGCCCTAAATATAATGTGCTTGTAATACAGTGGACAGGATATCCGTCATGTTTGTGAGGGAGTAACCTGTCCGCCGAAATCTGAATCAGGCCCTTAGTCCGGTGATCCATACAAGAAACCTCTGCGATAGATATACATGTGTATCCTGCCTTGCCGTGGAGAGCTTCTCTCCATTGCATGAGTTGAGGGATGCCATTGCAGGTTTGCTCTGCGGCTCACAGGATCTTGTTTTGCAGTGAATACCCTTTCAGAATCATAACAAATCTGAGGTCAGAGTGTTCTTCCACAATCTTGCTGTACTGGTCAAGAATTGGATTGACTTGTTCCTCAGCAATGGCTGGAGCGTGACAGATCCTCTACTCAATGACCAGCTGCACCAATGGCAATACAGAGAATCCTTCTTAGGGAGACTTGGGTGGAGGACAGCCCAGATCCACCTCTCAAAGTCCAGGTAGTCAAGGTATGAAATATTTTTGCTCTCTGCTTTTCATATTACCATGGTAAGATGCCCTGTGTTTAACCCAACCGTGTTGTTCTCTAACTCTCGTCGTGGGGAACTTCATGAATGTATTTTTTCTAGTGCCCACATCGCAGAGTCCTGCATTGATTCCAGTGATACACTACTGCCTAACTGTTTTATTGTGTTTTTTGTTGATTGTTCTTGCCTCCAAAATAATGAAGGGAAACTAGTGTCTGGATATGCTATGCACACCTTGCGTGCAATAGCAGAAAGGTGATGTTTACCCCAAATGCAGTCTGCCAAGGTTGCTGAACTGTGTCCCATTTCCAAGCTTACATTCTAGCTTCAAAGAAAAGTATTAAGTTTTCTAATGATTCAAAATAAGCGTTTGGTGTTGCTTCAGACTTCAGACTATTGTGGTTACAGAGTGGTTTTCTCACATCTGCCAAAACCAATGTAATGGTTTCTTGATGCTCTTCAACTTCATTTCTGACCAGTCTACCCAGACAACGTGTTTCCTGTTGAGATGTCTTTGCTGGTAATGCTTTTGAAAATGCGGCTTTGTTTTTCAACTCTGATGTAACATTATACCCGGCCCAAGGTGCTGAACCCCCTCATGCCCCCATTGCATGACCTTACATTCATAATGGACCAAGCTCGAGTGTGAAAAGGCACTTTGGAGAAAGTATGCGCGTCTTAAACATTCAGATGATTTGTGGTTAAATTGTCACTCCTAGGATGTAATTGGCCAATCTTGCATGATTGTATCATGGTACTGCTCACGTCAGTAGCGATGGTATAATCCCTGCTACAGACAACCATTGGTTTGCAACTTATTTTCGCTCTATTACTCAGTATTGCTGCCACTGCTGTGCTGTGCTGTGTGTCAAGCCTACATTATTGGCAAGAGTCCTGCACCTTGGAATCCATTTTGCATGTACAGATTGTCTTTTTCAAATGCCTCACTGTTGCTAATATGCCTATGCTTTGTTCATGATCTTCATATTCTCAGGGTGGATTGAAGCCTTCCTGTGTGCACAAGATGACACTGCAACAATGGCCGAAAGAGAAAAGAACTAATTTTGTGTTGCCAATGGTCTAGGAACTATGCAAGGCCTTAGGAATCTAGCAACATTTGCATTGTGCTTATCATCCCTCAGGGAGAGTAGAACTAGTTTAACTGGACTTTTGAAAAATAAGATATCAAAGGTATCTGAAAAGAGTGGGCTGAATGGTCTGACACCTTACCCTTAACCTGTATGGCAATGAGAGCCATTTCTAATCAAAAGACTAAGCCGAGCCATCACAAAATTATCATGCGTATAGCTATGTTTGCACCATGCACTCCTCCAGTGTTGCCAGCCTTGTTACATATGAACCTGTAGTATGATGTGACTTTAAATTATTGCAAAGTACTGATTCACTGTCTCAACATCTTCTGTTTTCAAGTGCAAGCAGCTCTGCCTAACAGCTAATCCACTGTCAAAACAAGCTTTATTCGATTTAAAAATAAATCATAAACGCGAATCAATAAATGACATAAAATTAAAAACACTAACAGTTTAACAGCCACTATCCTGTAGAGCATACAATATGGCATATATATGCCGAAACATAATCTGATGATAAAACTAGTGGTTACATATAATTCCTACCCACTGCTATCCGTACCGCTTCCTAATAGACATAGCTCCTCTAACAAAGCTTAAAACCGCTGAGCAAATATCTGAAGAGTGCAGAGAGAACAAATAATTAAAACCATCTATATAAGCACATGGACGGAGTGGTCTCAACAATGGGAAAAAAAATCTAGCTCTTACATTCTTAGACAAACGGCAAAACAAATTGCAACGTGCTCTGTTTTGTCATATTATTACATGGACACATGACAAGGTTATCTGACCAGCTGCATTGTTGTGGAAAAGCTACCAGAAAGTGCACCAAAGAGTAACAAAATCTCATCAAACAAAATCTATTTTGCTAGTAAAAGCCAAGTAAAATTGAGGTTGGTTTGTTAGTAAACCCAGCATCAAGTGAGCCACGGAACACTGCTGACTCAAAACGAGAATATAAAATGCACTAGCCATTAATGCATCAGCTGTTTTAATCATTGGTTTTACTTGTTGGAGCATGGCAGCTGGATAATTGAATAGATCAATTCATTCTAAATCTTGAAAGGTTAGTTTCAAATACCTGAGCCATGGAATACTATCAGAATTTGACAAGGAGATACAGTCTTGGATAATTGCTCTTGTGAACTAATTCGGGAGTAGTCCAAACCTTTGCCCATAACAGCAAGGGTGCAAGCGCAAGTCTATCCTCCATTATTTCCAATCCCAGTTCTGAATGGCAAAAAAGAGTTGATGTACCTATCGGGACAATTACAAGTCTTCTGATCAAATTATTTTCCACTAACAGGAGCTTTGAACAGTTGCTATAGCCCCAAACACCTGCTCCATATGAAGCAAACGATAAACATTTCGCTTTATAGAGGGTCAGCAATTCTTTTACTGGCTTCTGTTCCAATTGTGCAACAAAGCGAAAAAGTGGCTCAATCCCTCTAGATGATCGCAAAGATCAAATGCTGAGTAGGGTGTCCCATGATATGAATTAAAAACTGGTCCCAAGTAAGAAAAGCTATTGACCTTAGTAATAACATTGCCCTGAACCATGAAGGTTCTGGACTTCGTTCGTTTAGGGCCACAGATCATGACATATTATTTTTTATAATTAAGCTTCAGGCCAAGAGATTTCATAAAACTAACAAAGGCGTTGTGGGATTTCTGTAGGCTATTTCCTGTCTTTGCAATAAGGACCGCATCATCAGCATATAGGAGCATTGGGATAAAATCAGGGCCAATTTTAGGATAATCAAGGTTTTCCCCCAACAGGTGGGCCTCTAGTCCATTAGTATATATAAGAAATAGAAATGGGGCCAGAATACAACCCTGACGAACCCGTTCAGTTGACAATATGGATCTCATTTTCTCCCTACTGGGGCTGTAACGGATTTTAACTCAGGTATCATGGTGCAACCTACGTAATAGGGCAACTAATGGTTCCTCTACCCCCAACAATGCGCACAATCTATCATGGTTGACCATATCAAAAGCGCACGACAAGTCCATGAAGGGAAGATGTAAAGGGCTCTTGAGGGACTTGGTGTATTTACTGACAACCAGTGATAGATTGAGGCACTGTTCTACAGTACCCTTTCCTCGCCTGAAACCGTACTGGGCTTTGGTAGTATTTTATTTACAGCAGCCCAGTCTTCTAGTCGAGCCAAGAGGACCCTACCCAGCACCTTTACTGTAGAATCAATCAATGAGATCGGTCTATAGCAGCCCGGATCATTTTCATTGCCTTTTTTAAACACCAGGACTACTATAGCCTCTCTCCATGAGGCTGGCAAGGGTCCCACTATAAAGGCTCTAAAGATGTTTGTCAACATTGGCGCCCACAAGCTACTGTTTTCCTTAAAAAGGTCGATGGGAATCCCATCTGGGCCCGGTGCTTTTAAGCAAATGCCCTGAGCAATTGCATTCTCCACCTCTACTACAATAATAGAGTTACTGAATAGAATTGTTTGTTCATTGTAGAAGACTCTTCAAATTCATGATCACCCAGAGTACCCGCCTTATTTGCAGGGTTAAATATTTTCATAAAATGTGCCACTCATGATTCCTCAAGAATTAATGAGTCAACTTTTTTTTAAACATCTTTTTATTTCCAAAAACAACAACGTTGTAGTTACATTCACCACATATCCGATATATTGTCACTTCTCCTGGTAACATCATTTACATTTATGACGGTTTCTATAGCACAAATGTATAATGTGTCCCTCACTTTATTCCCTCATTGGTCAATTTCCTCGTGTATTTCCTCCCACCTCACCTGGGTTGTTGGGGCAGTACATGGGTTGCCTCTGAACTCATTCCACTTGTTCCACACCTTCCTCCATTTCTGGGGGCATCCTCTGTTTGTATAGACCATTTTTTCAGCCACCATGCACCAGCCCATGTCCCTTTTCCAATCATTCAGGGACGGAATTATGTCTGAGCCCCACGCTCGTGCGATATTTCCTTTTGCAATCATTAGTGCTAGAGCTTGTCCTCCTCTCCCCAGGTCTGTCGCTTCCCACACATTAAGCAGACACCATTTTGCCGAAATGAGCATCGCACTCCCATACACTTCATTCAAACACTGCACTATTGATGCCCAATACTCTTGGATCCTGGGGCAGGACCATATTATATGAAAGAATGTGCCTTCCAGACTGCTGCCCCTGCGACAGAGAGGTTCTGTTTGCTTCCCCATTCTTACTGACATAGTGCATGAGATGTAGGCCCTATTTTAAGTTGCACTAGGCAGAAGCGGGCTCTAATAGCCACCTCTCGGGGGAGAAGCAAGTACTTCCAGCCAGTCTCTTCCTGCATATCTGGGATGTCTGCCTCCCATTTTTCCCGTAAGTGGATTAACATGTCCGGTACCTGGTTTATTAATTTCTTATATGTTAGTGATATCGCCTTTTGTGTGATATTTCCTCCAGTAGTCTGTTTTCGATGGGGCTGGATTCTGGGAGGGGCTCCCCCTTCGGTAGGACTGCGTGTAGGGTGTGACGGAGTTGTAGGTAGCGAAACACCTCGGTGGGGGCTAGGTTATAGTCTTTTTAAAGTTCCACAAATGGTCTTGCCCCCCATGCCACCCATACGTCTCCCACTGCCGAGATGCCTAACAGGTCCCACTTGTCGAACCCCTGCCTCTCACCCAGGTTGCCAAGGAGGTCAGACTCCCACAAGGGCGTAGCCTGCGTAATTTTGTTCTTCCATCCCATCTCACCCAGTGTCGCGTGCCCGATCTGAATCGTGAGGGCCGTGCCCTATATACCTCGGCGGGGTACATAGGGCCCGTAGATATCCTCTGGGCCGTAGCGTCAGACGGTCCATCTGGTATGCCGGTTCTGTCATGGGTTGATGAGCCCACTGGTTGACAACCATCAGTTGTGATGTCCGATAATAGGTCCGAACATCAGGGACAGCGATTCCCCCGTCATACCATCCCCTAGTTAGTTTATTCAGAGCTATTCTCGGGGCCCCGCCATCCCACAGCAACTTTCTAATCTCGCCTTGTATGGTTTTAAAGTAGGCCTCCGGCACTGGGAAGGGGGTATTTTGGAGGACATAGAGAAAGCATGGCAGCGCCATCATTTTGAAAAGAGTTGCCCTGCCAAACAGGGAGAGAGGGAGCGCTCTCCAGTGCTGCACAACCTCCTTCAGTTGGGTCAGCGGGGATGTACATTTTTTGATGTAAAAAGTTCTCGATTAGCTGTGACAAAGATTCCCAGATATCGGAACCCATCCATCACCACCTGTGCCTCGCATTCTTTTGGCATTCACGGTGTCTGTCCGTGTAGTATAAGGACCACTGACTTTGCCCAGTTAATTGTGTATCCAGAGTACCTTCGGAAGGTGTTAAAGATATTGAGGATTCTAACAATGGAAGATCGGGGCGAGGCTACATATAGGAGGATGTCATCAGCATATAATGATATTTTATCTTCCCAGTCAGCAGTCCAGCGAAGACCACGTATCATTGGGTCCCCTCGGATCCATACGGCTAGTGGCTCGAGAACCAATGCAAATAGTAGCGGCGAAAGGGGGCATCCCTGTCTGGTCCCACGGTGAAGCTGGAAAGTTCGTGACACCCTCCCATTCGCCTTCACTTGCGCCAGTGGCACCGTATATAGAAGCCGGACCCATGACCGAAAGCCCGAGCCGCTTGTGTCATCAGGTTTTTATATTCTTGGTGTTTCAGGTTCAATAAGTGTTTTGTGTCCTCATTGTTTAGTCTTAATAGTTGTTCTTCTAACTCTAGTATATTACGTTCTAGCTCCTCCACCTCCTCCCTTGTCAATGCGAGGGCTTGCCCTCTGATTACTGTTTTGTATGCCTCCCAAAGCGTCATTGCTGAGGCCACCGAACTCTCATTTTCTTTGAAGTAGTTTTCGGTTGTTTTGGTAAGGTTTTCCCTGATCTTGGGGGTTTTCAGACACATGGCATTGATGGCAATTGTGTTCCTAGGTCTTTGTTTACCGGCATAGTATCTTGCCCATATAGGGGAGTGGTCTGATACTCCCTGCGGGAGATGCCTCACCTCACTGAAGCCAGGGAGTTGGGAGGAGAGCGTGACTAGAAGGTCAATTCTTGAGCGACTGTTATGTACTGTAGAGTGGAATATATATTCTTGCTTCAGTGGGTTTCGGGCTCTCCAAATGTCAGTTAGGCCGAGAGCCCTGAGAAAGTCAGCTAGGTGTGTCTGTGTGATATGTGACTTCCTGCCAGGTTGCCTATCTATTGTGTCATCAATTGCCATATTAAAATCCCTGCCAATTATGAGATGACCTGTCGGGAATTTCAATATTAATTTGCCTAGGTCTGGAAATGTCGAACTGGCCAGAGTCGGTGGTACATTTACTGAGAGTATGTTAAACGTTTCCCCCTCCCATTTCCCAGAAAGGGCTGTATATCTACCCGGTGTATCTGTCCATGTCTTTTCAAAGCTCAATGGGAATCGTTTCCTAAGGAGTATCCCCATGCCCCTGAAGCTGGCAGTGAACCCTGCGTGAATCGCCATCTTATATCCCCATCGATCCAACGCCTTACATTTATTGCCCAGCAGATGGGTTTCCTAAAGGAGGATGATGCAGCGGATACAATGAAAACTATTTCTCCTAGGTCACTTATCGGTCATCCAGGCGCAACTTATATTTCTCACATCCACATGACGATGGGGCCCATGACATCGCCTAACAAACACACACACACCTGGATTTCCTCTACACCTTTACGAATCTATACTCCTAGGAGAAAGAAAAACTAAATGAAAATCATCATGATGTACCGCTGGAAGGAGCCGGTATACCTTATTACCTTAACCTATCGCTTTCTTAATTATTTCTTAAGATATTCCTGCTCATTGTTTGTCGATGGATCATCTAGTGAAAATCAGTTGATAGTGATCAAGACCAGCTAAATCACAATAATTAATTACTAATTTCACAACCATTTAGTAAATAATCACTGAGTCGTTTGATTTAAGAATTTCAAAATTTATATAATTTTAAAGGCATGGAAAATAATTTAGACTTTATTATTCAATTATTCATACATTATTAAATCAAATATTTATTAAGCAAAATCAATTTTATTGCAGAAAGGAAATTTTGTCATGAGGAAAAATCCTAATTAACCTGCCTATCTTCCTAATTTAGCCTAATGATTTCTAACCTAAGTTTAAAGTTGAAAAATAACCTGATTCTCATACTCAACTGGAAAAATAAAACAGCAACAGAAACTTCAGCTCGTCAGCATCAGCTACCGCAACCCGTCTCATCTAACAGTCTTTCAGCATCTCCCGCTCAGTAAATGGATCGATCTGGAACTCCAAGTACTGGAAGCTACCCCTCCCACTAAGAGTAGGCCTACTTACACCCTAATTCTAACTTTGCTAACTAAATTGTAGCAACATTAATAACGCGCTTTTCTTTCATTGGTCCACTCAGTTCATTTATTCAGTTTTAATCAAATTCTCCCGGATCCAGCTTGTTCTTCTGGAATGCATATGTTCATTTCCTTTCTCACAGTTCATGACATGTTTCCATCCGCTTCGATCAGTACATTTGTAACTTCTTTCGATACATTCAAGAACTCTGCAGGCATTGTTCTTTCTCTTAAAACTGTTTCCCACGATTCTCTGCTGATCACCACGGCACATTATCAGTTCAAATAGGTCACATCAGCCTTGACCATTCTTGCATCTTAGCCTTTCAGCACCATCAAGTGGTCAGTCTTTCTCCAACTTTTTCTCCCTTGTCATGTGTATTCTCAGCGCATGCGTACTCTAATAAACGGCAGCCATTTTATATCGCCACTCGATTAGACTTAGAAGCACTATTTAGAAATAAACAAAACATAATTAAAATAGAGAAACATAGCCTTTTCGTTTCCCTCCCGTCATCTACGTACCCCAATTAGTTATTACCTAGCAGAAAGCAACATTTAAGCTGTTCCTTACTTACCATCACTATTGTTTTTGCAACGTCACGTTTTATATTCTATGAAGCACGAATCATGCATTTATTATTTATTTAGTACGCAATTATTTTTATGTTATAATTAGACACACAGACATTTGTAAATAGATTATTCAGCACACATACTTGCGTGTTACCTTTCCCTCACATACATTGTTGATTAATACATTTAAACGAACATATTTATTAATTATTTATAAAATTTGTTAGGGGTTAAATTTTTTCATTTTATTTACTGTGCTCCATCAACTCCCCCTTTGGTGATTTTTAAATCACCACATAAAACCCAAGTTATACTTCTTTTCAGGCAGCATATGTCTCTCATCCTTTTGCTTTTTGTTAGTTATACATCTGTTTCCATTTCATCTTGTCTTCTTGTCTCTTTATACATATTTTCTTTCATTTTCTCTAACTCAATTTGACCCATTTCTCTCTCTCTCTCTTTCATTATTCTGTTATTTCTTTTTATCTTATTTTGTCTTCTTTTTCTTTTTATACACGTTATTACAATTTTCAACACCATGGCTAACAATATTGCTACAGTTGCTATTATTATAACTTTCCCTATCACTAGTCTACTCATTCTTGTTAACCAATTTGCTACTGAAGAAAACCCTTTACCAAGTTTTCCAAGGACACTTTCAACCTCCAGTGGAACTAGTTCTTTGTGCAAATTTGTAATATTTGTGATATACTTTTGTATATTTTCACTTTTATCAGGAATGTAAGTGCAACAATGTTGGACTTTCAGCATTCCACAAACTCCACCCTCTTTTGCCAAAAGAATATCAAGGGCAAGCCGATTTTGCATCACCATAGCTCTCATGGCAACCATTTCGGTATTTACCATCAAGAACCCTCCCGCAGTATCTGTAGACCAAAGATCTACTACTGTGGATAATTTCCGAATTTTAAATGCATTCAAAGATATTCCCACTGCTGGTACTAATGCTCCAAAAATATCACCTACAATTTCTGAAAAACTTTCCCTCTTTCTACGTGTAAAGCTATTAATCATCTTGTATGTTCCTTTTTCTTCTCTGTCCATATGATTTTTTTTTAGAAAGACCAGGCCTACATAACAAGTTCCATACCAATGGTCCGGTAACCTGTAATAAGCTCTATTCCCACAAATATAATAGATACCTGGAAATATTGGATCTTTTCCACCTTTGAATCCCCAACCTCCCAAAATTTGATAATTGTCATGGCAGATACTGGATCCTACAAAATAATTGTCATAGACTGTCTTATTTCTCCTAATACATAACTTTCCTGTTTGCGGCCAATCTAATGTCATTGCTGCATTTATCTTTTTCCCTTCAGGATTCTCTTCCTCAAACGTCCATAGATGTGTTCCTTTCTCTTTTATTGCTTCTTTGTGAAATTTCATTCTTCTTTCTTCAACCATTTCTAAAAATACCTTTTCTTCTTTCTTTAACTCACAGGTAAGGTTGTTTTTAGCTATTTCTTCTAATGTTAAAATTCTATGCTCTAAAAAGAATTCTCCTAAAACTTTTGCTTGTTTTACTTTGTTTAGTTCTGAAACTACAGGAATATTTGCAAAAATTTTATCTACATCAGTGTAATAAAATTCTAATCTACCTGTTTTATAAAATAAACTTGCTATGACACTACATGTTATTCCATAAGTTAGAGGTAGGTGATGATAAGTCACACCTTCTGTCACTGATGCAGGCAACTGCATACAAACATAACAATCTCTCACATCCATTGTCTCTACATATTCGTACAACAATTTTGTAAAAACATTTTTAGAAATATCTGTTACTGACTTAACCTTATGTAATTCTGCACTACTTCTTAAAATAACTGGTTCTTTAATATTAGTTTCTTTTTCTGGTTTAGTATCATTTTTTGCTTCTACTACAGCTATACTAATAGGAATTGTGATTGCTAAAACTATCCATACTGTCATTAATAATCCTGTACAAAAGCAGCACATTTTACACCATCTTTTTAAAAACTCACATTTGTCTCTTCTATCTCTAGTATTCTCCATTTTTGTTCTTATCTTTTGTTAAACCTCAGAAAATTGTGTCACTACACCTCAGAAATGACTTAGATGCCACCCTTCATTCAAAAGTCTTTGCTTGGTACTTTCTTTTAATTCTTTTCAGAATTCTTTCGTTGTCACATCCGGTGATTTGTCATATCCAGTAAAATTGTCACATCCAGTAAAACTGTCACATCCGGCAGAAGCACTTTAAGTCTTCACTTCAGGTTTATTGCACCTCACCTTTACCCATTCGGTTTCGTAGTCTCGGGTTCTCGTGAGTGTTTCTTTCTTCTTTGTAATCAGTTAGAGCGATGTACAACCACTCAGGTGACTTGTATTTCGAATTCACTTTCTTTATTCTTTTAGACTTTTGCAATCGTTTCCCACTTGGCTTTTCTTGTTCTTTTTGACTTGTTATTTCATTCACCTGTTCAGCACTTTTTTCTCCTGTTCTGATTATTCTGTATTTCAATTTTCTTATATAGTTGCTGGGCCAATTGTCTCCTTTTCTTGGCCTTTTGGCTTCACCTTCTTTTTCTCCTCTTTCTGATTTCCAGTTTCTTTTTCTTGATTCAGTTCTTGTTTTCTCTTCTTCTCCGCTTTCTTCAGATTCTGTTTCAATTTTCTCACAATTGTCTCTTATTTTGAAACTTATGATCTCATTTCCTTTTACTTGTGGTTCTATTTTCTCCTTCTTGTGTTCACCTATTACTGTCCCTCCTCGATGTTCTTCCGAATTGGTATTTATCTCACTCTCTGCTTCTAATTTTCCTGTTCTTTTGTTTCACTATCTGTCCCTATTGCTCCTCGGGGTTCTTCTCGATTTTCTAGCTTTTTAATTGTCTCTTTCCCTTCTTTGTCTATTAATATTACTTTTGAAGGATTTCCACCATAACTTGTACTTGGTTGCTCATTTAGATCATTTTCTTGTTCATTCTCTTCTCTAATTGGTTCAAATTTCCAAGTTTTCCTTCGAAATTCTTCACAGTTTTCAACTGAATCATCAGATCCTGAACTCGTGTCAGATATTTCCAGATGTCGACTTACAGGTCGATCTTCAAGTTCTGGAATTTCTGGAATTTCTCCTTCTTCTTCTTCTTCTTCCTCTTCCTCTATAGAGGTACTTGCAGTTGGGTTTTCCAGACGTCGA
This sequence comes from Calotriton arnoldi, assembly GCA_963921515.1. Lineage (NCBI taxonomy): Eukaryota > Metazoa > Chordata > Amphibia > Caudata > Salamandridae > Calotriton > Calotriton arnoldi. The sequence continues at coordinate 1,869,827 of CAWUFW010002236.1, forward strand.
CTTTCAGGTCGATCTTCAAGTTCTGGCACCCTTTTTCTTCTTCTTTCTGTCTCAGTCGCTGAACTCTCATCCCACACTTCCAGATGTCGACTCACATGTCGATCTTCAGGTTCTGGAACTCTGATTGTGTGGCTGGCATGGACCCAGTTTTTCACTCCTGCACACTTGATTGCAGTCGTTGTCACTAGGATTACCTGTCATGGCTCGTCCCAGCGAGGAACCAGACAGTTTCTTCTCCTGTGGACTTTTATGCGGACCCAGTCTCCTGGATTCAAGTCGTGGGCTGGTTTTCTTTCAAGAGTGGTCGCATCCGGTCCAACCTGATGAAACACAGAACGCACCACATCAGCCAGTCCTTTGCAATAATCCAGTACTAGATCATCAGTTATAGTCAGTAACTTGTTGACAGGTACTTGTGCTTGTCTCATTGCTCGTCCCATGATCACTTCATGAGGACTAAGTCCAGTTTTCTTTTCAGGAATACTTCTGATGGTCATCAGGACAAGGGGCAGTGCATCGGGCCATTTGAGTCCTGTAGCTTGACACATTTTTCCTAACCTGTTCTTAATTGTTCCATTTATTTGCTCTACTACCCCAGAAGCCTCTGGTCTGTATGCACAATGCAGTTTTTGTTTAATACTTAATGCTTCACAAATTAATTGAATCAACTCATTTTGAAAATGTGTTCCTCTATCTGTCTCAATCGTGACTGGAAAACCATACCTTGGAATGAACTCTCGCAGCATAAGTTTTGCTACCGTTATTCCATCATTCCTTCTAGTTGGGTATGCCTCCACCCAACGAGAAAATAAACAGACGACCACTAGAACATATTTTAGTCTGTTACAAGGGGGCATTTCAATGAAATCCAATTGCATTCTAGTGAACGGACCTCCTTCTCGTCCTATTGTTCCTAGACTCACTATTGTCTTTCTTCCTGGATTAAACTGCTGACAAATAAGACATCTTTGACAAAGACTTTCAGCTATGGCTCTGAATTTTGGGTTATACCATGTTTGTCTAAAAGTCTGATCATTGCATCTCTCCCAATATGAGCTTGTCCATGGTACATCCGTGCCATGTCTGAAATCATGCTATCAGGCATAACTGGTCTTTCATCTCTGTAAACCCACACACCATTGTTTTCTTGTCTTCTACATCCTGCTTTTATCCAGTAATCTTTTTCCTCATTATTTGCAACTTCCTGTAACTATCTCACCTCATCCCATGTCTCGACAGTGTTAGTAAAAAGCAAAGGAGAAGAGATATGCTCCCTTTCGCGATTCTTATTCAGGGATACCATGTTCTCTGCACAATATTTGGCTATCTCGTCGCATAATTATTTCCGACAGTTATGTAATCTTCATTTTTCATATGTGCTTTGCATTTCACTACAGCTATCTGCCTAGGCAGCTGTATCGCCTCAAGCAGTTTCTTTACAAAATCTCCATTTCTGATAGGTGTTCCTGCAGACGTCAAGAAACCTCTTTGTGGCCAAATCTGACCGAAATCATGCACTATACCGAAACCGTACTGGCGATCGGTCACAATCGTAACTCGTACATTTCTTCCCAACTTACATGCTTGAATCAAAGCAATCAGTTCTGCAACTTGGGCAGACCTTATTCCTTTCAGACAGGACGCTTCCATCACAGTCGCCACTGTGCACACTGCGTAAGCTGCGCTTAAAACTCCTTCTCTCGTTCTCAAGCATGAGCCATCCACAAACATGACATAATCTGATTCTTTTAAAGGCTCATCTTATATGTCAGCTCTTGGTTTTGTGCAATATTCCAGCACATTCAGACAATCATGATCTACTTCATCTTGTTCAATTATACTCTCTTCATCTGGTAATGATGTCGAAGGATTCACATTCATACATCTATCTATGGTCACATTTACTGCACTCAAGATTACTTTTTCGTACTTAGTCAGCCGACTATGTGTCATGTACTGTGTTTTTGTTCTTGTCAAAAGAATCTCTACTGAATGGGGAACATATACTCTCAGTGGATACCCCATCACTATACCTTCACTTTGTTCCAGACTTACACAACTAGCAGCAACAGCTTTCAGACATCCAGGCAACGCTTTTGCTATAGGATCTAAAACAGCTGAAAAATAAGCAATTGGTCTCTTCATTGTTCCATGTTTTTGTACCAGTACTGAAAATGCACATCCATCTCTTTCACTGCAGTACAATTCAAAATCCTTTTCGTAGTCAGGCATTCCTAAAGCAGGGGCCTCACACAATTTCTTTTTCAACTCTTTGAAAGATTTCATTTCTTCGTCATTCAATTCAAAAGGGTCTCTTACATCCTTCTTGATCAGTTTTTGTAATGGCTTAGCAATCAAGGAAAAACCACTTATCCATTGTCGGCAATATCCAGCCATTCCCAGAAACATTCTTACCTCTCTTTGCGTCATTGGTGCTCTCATTCCTTGAATCATTTTTATTCTCTCAGTCGTTATCTTTCGCACTCCTTTCTCAATTTTATGCCCTAAATATTGGACTTCTTTCTGACAAAACTGCAATTTCGAAGGGGACACTTTATGTCCTCTTTTCTCTAAATGGTTCAGTAAAGCAATTGTATCGCTTACACATGCTTCTTTTGTTTTCGATGCCACCAACAGGTCATCGATATACTGCACCATCACTGACTTTTCTGGCATTTTCAAATCTTCCAGGGACTTCTTTAAAATCTGCTTAAAGATTGAGGGGCTTTCTGTATACCCCTGAGGAATTCGGCACCATGCCAAAATACGCTCTCCGAACCGGAACGCAAATGATGGCTGGCTATCTGGATGTAAAGGAATAGAGAAAAATGCGTGACACAAATCTATCACGGTGTACCACTCAGCTTCATGTGGAATTTGGTATAGAATTACTGCAGGGTTTGGCACTATTGGACAACAAGGCACAACTATTTTATTGACCTTTCTCAAATCCTGTACTATTCTATATGTTCCGTTTGGCTTTTTCAGTCCCATTATAGGTGAATTACATGGACTGCTCATTATTTCTTTTAGAATTCCCTGTTCAATCATTTTATTTATTACAGGAGTTATTCCTTCAATTATTTCTGGAGTCAATTTATACTGTGGCGTATTTGGGTAAGTTGTTCCTTCTTTTACTGTTACTTTTACGGGATCTACTTCTTTCATCAATCCAATATCTTCTCCTGTAAAATCCCACACATTCTCTTTCACTGTCTCTTTCAGTTCTTTTGGAAGTTTTTCTCCATCAAATGCAGGAAACAAACCATTCATTTCAGGTTCCTGATTCATCAATGTCACTTTATACAATACATCTTCATCTGGGGTCTGAAATCCAATTCCATCTGGCGTACAATAAATTGTGCAGTTCATCTTACACAAAAGGTCACGACCTAAAAGATTTACGGGACTACAATCGCACACTACGAATTTATGCATTTTGCTAAAAGAGCCAATTTTTACTTCCACTAATTCAGTAAGTGGTGTTTTAATCTGCTGATTCGCTACTCCAACTACTTGGATATATTCACCTGAGAGAGGAAGGTTTGGAATTTCCACTGACCTAACAGTAGAACGGGTAGCTCCAGTATCGACAAGGAATGTTACATTTGCACCATTCACTTCTCCATCCACAAAGGGACCAGACTGATCTACATCTAGAGTTGCGCCAAGTACGCACTCTTTTCCCTCTCCTAGGCACCGTCAGAAACTTTCATCTGACTCATCCTCACTCTGACGCAACCAATACTGGGAAATGTTAGCTGCTCGCGGCAACTGTGTTACCTGCTCTCCTCCGTAGAATCCTGTTTCTGTACTGTATCTTTGCTGGTTAACATTGTTGGGAAGTGGTGGTTGTGGCACCTGACCTTGTTGAACAACTACCTCCTTCTGCACCTGTGGATTTAATGATTGATTTTCCGGATTAGGTTTAGGTGGGAACGTACACTCGTTTCTCCAATGCCCTAATTTTCCGCAATTATGACATGGCCATTTTTTTCTTTGCCTCTTCTAGACTCATTTGACCTTTTCCTTTACCTATGTTAGGTCGGGATTTATTCTGTCCTGTTTCATTCCCACTATTATTCAATTGAGCTTCTTGTTTCTCTGCCACTTTTACCTGTGCCCACATTGCCTTCTCTTTCAATTTACGCTGTCTACTCTCAATATCATCACTACAATACTTAGCATACCTCAGTACCTCATCTACAGTGCCGTTTTGCCAGTTAATCATATGTTGTTTAATCATTTCACTAATCTCTGGTTTCAGTCCAAACACAAATCTATATACAAAATGCCTCATATCCTTTTCACTCAACTCCTCATACCCACTATACTGCTTGAAAACCAACAACAATCTTTCATAATAGGCATGTACGGACTCCTTACTTTCCTGTGTAGTTCTGTCTATTTTTACCCAATCTGTTTCTTTAGGAGGAATCTTATTTTTCAAAAAGGTAATCACCTTATCATATTTCCTCATCACCTCAGGACCTGGAGCTCCTGTCTTAGGATCTCTTGGATATTCTGTAGTTGGCCAGTCAACTGTAATTTTACATTCAGACCACAAATCAGTTGGCACCACTATGTCAAACAATCCATCTAAATCTATCCACAACACCTTTGAAACCTTCACAAACCTCTCCACTTGTCGGTACCATTCAACTGGTTTCTCTCTCAGCTTCGGGAATTCGTTTGTAAATGACAGTTTATCCTGTCTAGTCCAGGGAACATGCACATAACTACCACCTGGAGTTTCTCTCATAGGGTATTCTCTTGCAACAGGTTCCTTTTCAGTTATCATAAAAGCCAAAGAAGCTTTGTCTGCAGTTTTCTCATACTTTTTCGTCCATCTGACTTTCCATCTGTCCACATCACCCCATTTTCTCAGTAAAACAATTAACTCTTTTATCTGTGTCAGCCTTCCTGCTGTGTTCAAATTTTCAATATCTTTCTCACAAAAGTCTACTCTGTACGGTTTCTGCAATGTTTTCACTTTTGCAAAATCTACTCCAATTTCACTTGCTATCTCTTCCAGTTTGTCATGTAAATTTTTAGCTCTCCATGTAATACTTTTGCACAGAAACATAATCTCATCATCCTGGTAATTTTTCAGCTTTTCTGTACCAATCGTCCCTAAAATTAATTCTTCCATGTCAATCTTTAACCTAATTACATCTAATGGTTTTTCTTCTGGTTCTTTTATTTTAAATGCCTTCATCCACTCATTTAACTCATCAGGAGTCGGACCTATAGGCGTATTATTTAGTTCTATCCAATTACCACTCTTTTCAGGGGTCACTGTTGCAGATTCTTTTACCATAGGCATTTTCCTACCATTACACCCATTCACTGTCAAATTTGTAGGTGGACTTGGTCTGTAGGTACTAGCCAAATTACTTGTACTTGCACTTGGTTCCATCCTTTCTTTTTCTCTCTGAAATTGTGAATTCATAGGAATCACTAAAGATCGTTCATCAATTTTCTGATTCTCAAAAACTGGTATTACTGGACCTATTGTTACGGGTACAGTTACAGCTTCCATGTTTTTCATTAATTCCCTAATTTTCTCAGTCAGCTCTTTTGTTGTTCTTGCTAATTCAGTTGCATTGTCACTTTCTACTCCTTCATTTTGTGAAGTTCTTATTTGATCTTGTGACCTATTTATTTCAATTCTTTTTACAGGACTTTTATTTCGCACAGTCTCTATTTGCGGCGCATTAGGTGTCACCACTGTAGAACTCTGCTGATACGGAGGGGGATTTCTATTTAGAATATCTTCCAGCAATTCATCATCCTTTTCACTCTCATGCATATATTTTTCCCTCTCCATATGTTTCTTTTTTTCAGTACGTTTTCTCTTAGTCTCTTCCTCAACTATAAAAGCCGGAAACAAACCTCCTGTCATGTTAGCACATCTCCATCGTTTTATTCTATCCTCCTGATTTATTCCCCACATTCTTCCAGGCATAAACTCATGGGGGCATATTTACAAGCCCCTTGTGCCACTTTTGCTCCGCCGTTGCGTCACGCAAGTGACGCAGTGGCGACGCAAACCATGCGCCGCGTTGCGCTATATTTACAACGTGACGCATCTAGGGAGATGCGTCACGTAGTAAACCCCTGCGCCACATGAAACCTGCGTCAGGTTTCATGTGGGCGTACCGGCGCAGGGGGGGGCGTTCCGGCGCAGGTACGCCTCGGAAAAGTGACGTAGTGAAATCTACAAGATTTCACGCAGTCACTTTTCCGACGCTGGTGCGCCAAATCCTTACGCCTGCTTCAAGCAGGCGTAAGGATTGACGCACCATGTTAGGGATAGGGAAGGTTGGGACAGTGCTGGAGTTGCGTCGCGCTTGCGACACGACTTCAGCACTGCGCCAACCTTCCGCCAGCAGATGCGTCACGCATCTGCTTATCCTTGCGCCACGATGCGCTGCATTGTAAATGCGGCGCATCGGACGTGGCGCAAGGGTAAACTTGCGTGACGCATTTTCCCTGGCGCATCCCTGCTGATATGCAGGGATGCGCCAGGGAACGTAAATATGCCCCATGATCCCTTAAACCTCTGAATCTCTCTCGCTCATACATCTCATCTTCCCATTCCGTCAACGCTTCAAACTGTGTCGGTCTAGGTCTAGGTTCTAAATTTGTCCTCTTTTCTCTCAAATTCCGCAAAACCGCTACACTAAATGAACCATTCTCAGGGAAAGCTAATGCTCCATCATTCTTCGTATACTTTGCCCAATTTTCTAACCATATGCATGTATGATATCCATATTTCAGCATCATATGTGAAGCTGCTGATTTCGGCGGAGGAATTACTTGTCCCTCTCTAGTCACAACCTTTTTGTCTTTCTTAAAGAAATTCTTAATTTTTGTCGTCCATGATGTTCTCTCCCTTTCATACTCATAATACGGCATGTTTTCGATTGGTTTTTCTCTTCAAAACCAGCACTATTCCGTGTACGGAACTTCAACCAATCACAGCGCGATTCACACCAACACACCAATCAGAACGATTTCCTTCTTCCGCGCACCCACCAATCTTAGCGCGGCACTTTTCCTATGTCACTCCTGTCTTTGCGTTCACGTGACTAGCGCACTATCCAATCCTAGCGCGGCACTGTCTATGTCACTCCTGCTCTTTTACCCCTCCTTTACAAAAATTATCGGCAATTTTTCTTTTTAATGTTTCTTTGTTAGTTACAACATTTAAAACAATTCCATAGTCTGATTCGCTAAACAAAAGTGACAGCTTTGTCCTTTTACACAAGAATCCTGTATTTCCAGTAGGCAGCGCTTACCTCTACCCTACCACAGAGTTATTAACTTTCGCCGATAAAGTAGCACTTCCCTCTACCTTACCCTTCTTTCAAGCAAACAGTAAACCCGTTTCTCTGGGGATAAGACACATGTGGAGACTATGCTCCTGAGAATTATGGCCAGAGTTTCACAAGAAAACGTGATTTGCTATCCCAGTTACACACCTTTCGTACAGAAAATCCCTAACATAACACAACCTGTGTTATTACCAAAAATGAATTCAGACCATGTACCAAATTCCATGTGACTTCTCTTGCCACACGTGTTCCACTTCCTACATCATAGAAGCGTGAAAACTCACATATAACATAACGCGACTCAACATATAGTATTAGTCATCAAAATAATCAATAATCACCAAACTAATCTATAGAAACCATAACTCTGCTACCAAGAAATCTGATGCAGCGGATACAATGAAAACTATTTCTCCTAGGTCACTTATCGGTCATCCAGGCGCGACTTATATTTCTCACATCCACATGACGATGGGGCCCATGACATCGCCTAACAAACACACACACACCTGGATTTCCTCTACACCTTTACGAATCTATACTCCTAGGAGAAAGAAAAACTAAATGAAAATCATCATGATGTACCGCTGGAAGGAGCCGGGATACCTTATTACCTTAACCTATCGCTTTCTTAATTATTTCTTAAGATATTCCTGCTCATTGTTTGTCGATGGATCATCTAGTGAAAATCAGTTGATAGTGATCAAGACCAGCTAAATCACAATAATTAATTACTAATTTCACAACCATTTAGTAAATAATCACTGAGTCGTTTGATTTAAGAATTTCAAAATTTATATAATTTTAAAGGCATTGAAAAGAATTTAGACTTTATTATTCAATTATTCATACATTATTAAATCAAATATTTATTAAGCAAAATCAATTTTATTGCAGAAAGGAAATTTTGTCATGAGGAAAAATCCTAATTAACCTGCCTATCTTCCTAATTTAGCCTAATGATTTCTAACCTAAGTTTAAAGTTGAAAAATAACCTGATTCTCATACTCAACTGGAAAAATAAAACAGCAACAGAAACTTCAGCTCGTCAGCATCAGCTACCGCAACCCGTCTCATCTAACAGTCTTTCAGCATCTCCCGCTCAGTAAATGGATCGATCTGGAACTCCAAGTACTGGAAGCTACCCCTCCCACTAAGAGTAGGCCTACTTATACCCTTATTCTAACTTTGCTAACTAAATTGTTGCAACATTAATAACGCGCTTTTCTTTCATTGGTCCACTCAGTTCATTTATTCAGTTTTAATCAAATTCTCCCGGATCCAGCTTGTTCTTCTGGAATGCATATGTTCATTTCCTTTCTCACAGTTCATGACATGTTTCCATCCGCTTCGATCAGTACATTTGTAACTTCTTTCGATACATTCAAGAACTCTGCAGGCATTGTTCTTTCTCTTAAAACTGTTTCCCACGATTCTCTGCTGATCACCACGGCACATTATCAGTTCAAATAGGTCACATCAGCCTTGACCATTCTTGCATCTTAGCCTTTCAGCACCATCACGTAGTCAGTCTTTCTCCAACTTTTTCTCCCTTGTCATGTGTATTCTCAGCGCATGCGTACTCTAATAAACGGCAGCCATTTTATATCGCCACTCGATTAGACTTAGAAGCACTATTTAGAAATAAACAAAACATAATTAAAATAGAGAAACATAGCCTTTTCGTTTCCCTCCCGTCATCTACGTACCCCAATTAGTTATTACCTAGCAGAAAGCAACATTTAAGCTGTTCCTTACTTACCATCACTATTGTTTTTGCAACATCACGTTTTATATTCTATGAAGCACGAATCATGGATTTATTATTTATTTAGTACGCAATTATTTTTATGTTATAATTAGACACACAGACATTTGTAAATAGATTATTCAGCACACATACTTGCGTGTTACCCTTCCCTCACATACATTGTTGATTAATACATTTAAACGAACATATTTATTAATTATTTATAAAATTTGTTAGGGGTTTAATTTTTTTATTTTATTTACTCTGCTCCATCAAGGATTACATCAGGTGAGTGTCTCTTTATAAATTGGAGCACTATACCTCTTTTTATTTTGTCCCCCAAACCATTCACATTCCAAGTCAGCAGCCTGAGTTCAGGCGTCGTCTTGTGAGCCATTTGAGGCAGTGCAAGCAAATATGTTTCTGTTGGGACTAGGAGATGTTGGTTTTTCTAGGCCTAGCTAGCTTAAGTCTCGAGAAGTGTGGTTCAAAGGTGCGTGATATTGTGTGGTGGTTCTTCCGTGGAGATGTATGTATAAGTTGTACAATGACAAATAAAGTGAACTCACCCAACGGGGTGTCAAGATCCCCCCCCTTCCCACCCCTGAATCCCTGAACAACCCTCCCTCCCTGCAACCCTGCCAGACGGACCCATTCAGCCACCTCCCCCAACTCAGCAGAGCGCCTGTCGCCCCTCCCACTTATATAGAGTCAGGAGAACGTGTACCCCCCTGTTGTCCCAGCCTCTCACCCCCAAAAATCTGAATAGTAATTGAAATTATATTTCAAAATTGTATCAAAGTCTGGCCTTGTTTAGTGCCTTACGCTTAGGCCGTTCCATCATTTAGGATTCATCTTCACCCCGTTTCCTCTGTCAGTTGTGGTAGTCACTTATGGACAGTCCCTTAAAGGAGATCGTATCTGCGGTGCGTCGCTGCATTTACTTTTCAGCTTTAAGTATGGACCGACCTTGCTATTTAGTCTCTCTCACGGGATGAGGGGATATCCCCTCCGTTCGATTTCTCCACTGTATCGCTCTCTGTGGATCTGGATTGTATTTTTGGTCTTGTTCCTTGGTTGCATTTAGTTGGGGAACCACCCACCGTACGCCAGCCTTCAATCCAGGCCCATGCCTCCTCCGGTGATTCAAAAATCATGATTTGCCCCCGTCTTCAACCCGAAGTTTCGCCGGGAACACCATTAAGTACTTCACTCCCTTTTTCCTCAGTGCCTGTTTCACTACTAAGAATGTCCGTCTCTGCCGCTGCACTTTCTGGGTGAAGTCAGGGAAGAAGGAAAGTTGCATGTTCTCATAACAGACAGGTGGGGCCACCCTGGCGGTCTGAAGCACCACATCCCGGTCTCTATAATTGAGGAGGCGGGCAAGGATAGTTCTTGGCGGCGCTCCGGGACGCAGTCTCCCTCCCGGCACTCTATGTGCTCTTTCCACCGTAAAGAGCTTCGATAAGCCCCGGGGCTGTAGATGTTTGACAATGAGGTCTTCAACAAATAGGTCTGTGGAAGAGCCTTCTGCTCTCTCTGGGACCCTCAGGATGCGCATGTTATTTTGCCTTGATCTGCCCTCGAAATCCTCCAACTTGGCTTCCAAGCTGGTCGTTGGTGCCTGGAGCTCCTCAACCCGTTCCTTGAGGGCTTTAGTGTCCTGTCTTAGTGCCTCCGCGGTATCTTCCACTGCTTGGAGTCTGGCGTCCATATTACGCAGATCTGCCCTTATCAGGGTCACTTCCGCTCCCACATTATCTATTTGTCCCTCTAGGGTCGTACACACTCCTTGTATTGCGGCCATAATGTCTTGTAGCGAGAGGGATTCTCCCGCTGCCTGGTGCTGAGACGTTTCTGCCATTTAACCCCCTGGAGGGTCCATCCCCTCTCAGCCCCTGGGTAGGGCGAACTTATCCAATTTAGTTTGATGTGTCCCCTTCAGTCCACGGCCCACCGTCATGGTCGCTAGGGAGATGGACGCTGATGAGGAGGGAAGGGAGGTCCTTCAGGTACTCCCTGCCGCCTGCCGCAGGAGGGTGGCGAACCTGCGCGGCCTTTCAAATTTCTCTGATCCTCTCCGGGCCCCGATGCCACACCCTGGAATGCCGGACACTTCATGTCTTTTCCTGCAATTTCTGCCATTTTGGGGTGGGACCCAAATCACAGCCGGTCTCTGATCTGCGTGCCGCAATACCACTATGGCCACCATTAAAGTCTTTTTCCTGGGGCTCCTTCCACTTGCGGCCAAACGCTGGAGCCTTGGCCCCTTGTCACGCCTCTGGGGCCTTTCGCTGGCCCCCTGGGGTCTCTTTGGTCGTCAGCTTCCTGGCTTGCGATGTATCAGTGAGCGGGAGGAGGGCACCACTTCTCAGGCCTCCCGCGCCACACCTCCACTACAGTCGTGGGCCCTTTCTCATCCCAGGGGTCAATCTGTAAATACGCCAGCCCCTACCCACTTTTGGTGGGTGCTCCTTCCCTGGCTCGGAGTAGTGATGCACTCTCGGTCTGCCCGGTGATTAGGCCAGCCGTGTCTGCTACTTCCGAGTCTGCCCGCCTGGTCTCCTTTCTCACCATGGTTTCGGACGTGGGCCCCGCCTCCTAATTGAAGCCGGGGCTTACCCCTGGATGTCAGGCGGCATCTCTGTTTCGCGAGTGTTCTGGCGCTGTCGGCGGGTGCAATCCGTTCCGGAAGCCTCCTGGTGCACCCACCGCTTATAGACGTTCCAGGTCGGGCTAATCTCTGCGGATTAGTGTGCGGGTGGTATGGGGAATGAGTGCTGGGTGGCGGAGCCGCTCTAGGAAGCGGCCATCTTCTTCGCCGGTTGGCCACGCCCTCCCAATGAGTCAATTTTTTTAGAGGAGACCTCTGTAAAAACTGCACGGTTAACGACCTCCCAAAACTATCTTGTATCTTTGAGGGCCCCTGCTTCCTCCAAATCTGACCAGGCCTCTGACCTTAACTCTTATTTTCTTTGTTTAATCATAACTTTATAATGCTTTCTCTGGGTCCTGACTAAGTCTATATCACGTGTGATGGCCAAGAGAGCACCTTTTAAATCTTTGTGGGCTTTCGTAAAAGCTCTATTAAACCACCGTGTTGAAGGCCTTCTCCTTATGACAATGAGGTTTCACCCTAGGTTTAGAAGAAATGACTGCGCACAGATTTTCAAAATCCCAGACAATAGCAGCTGGTAGGTTCTCATAGATCAAAAATCTATTAACAAGCTCAAAGTTTCCACTGATTATATTTTCTACAAATACCCTTGGACATATCTGGTCCCTTTTTAGCCTAACACCTTGATTGGTGTTATATCCTATTTGGACTTCTTGCAATTGGGTTTTCCTTGTTTGCAATATAAAAGTCGCTTTTAGGGGATTATGTTCACTGGAACAATAGGGGATGACTTTATAAACCTCAACTATGTTAATAACATTTCTGGACAACAACATAAAATCAATTACACTTGCGTGCCCACTCTCCGCAAAGGTTGGGCAATCCCAGTCAAATTTTCTTACACAGTCATCTAAAAACAAAAAGTCAGTGGCTGTCACAATTTTGTTTAGAGCTTCGCCATGAATAGAATGGTTAAAATGCGACAATGGTTGACCATCCTTAGCATCCAGCCCACAAACACGAGTCCCACTAAATTTACAAAGAGTACAATTAAAATCACCAAACCATAATATACATAATGGACCTTATAGATGAAATTTTGCTAATTTCTTCTTGCAGATCATTTGCTACCTGAGAATTTCGATGATCAAAAATGTTATTATAATTATTTACAATTAACAAATCTAACAAAGTTAAATTTGATAATAATACTATATGGTACCACGGGGAAGAGCAAATTACTTTTGTTTTCACCAAAGCATGTTTCACAGCCAAAAGCATTCCCTACCAGAGGTGGTATGAATAGATGGTATACAAAAATAACGATACCTATTTATATGGAAATACACTGTTGACCATGTTTCCTGCAAACAAATAAGGTCAAAACCTGAGACAAAATTAACTTACTCAACATTACTCAACTTCGAATTAAACCCCACAGTATTCCAAGATAAAGCTGCAGCAGGGGTCATCATTTTGAGCCGGAATGGGCACTTTGATACTTTGGGGCACAATCAGCACTTCACCATTAGGCACTGATTGCTTCCCTATTTGTACATCCCTGATAAGGCTTTGACTCCTCTAAACTCATTTCCTAGAACTGTGAAAGAGTCTGACTGTGGACGTCAATCCGGGCCTGCTAAGCCTGATAGCACTTCAAATCTAATTACATGAGTAAAAGGGACCAACAAGCGCTGGGTTGAAATGTGCCTTTGGGTGCCATTTTGCTTTGATCTAAAAGGATTATTGTGAATGGAAGTGGGATTAACATCAAGTGGTGGAGGGTAAAAAGACCCCAGAGGACGTGCCTTTATATTACCTGAATTTAAAAACATATTATTCGCACGCATCAAAATGAACCTTGCAAATTCAGGATCTTTGAAATTTAAAGTAATGCAGTCGCCCTCCACTAATTTATGTGAGGGGCCTACCCACTGAACTCTACGAGCCATAAGTATTTAATCAAAGATTGGAAAAGGGGGATTGGCATTCCTCGTGCACCGTTGGGCTGCTTTGTTGATGATACTTTGACAGTCCTCAATTGCCCCTACCTGCAATGGAGGGACCTGTACAAGGAATACAGTATATGGGGTACTATCAAGGGGTAAGTAAAGGCAACCAGAGCCAAATTCAGAAGGAGAGTTCGCTAATCCAAAGCCTGCCACAATCTAAAGCATGCTGACTGAGAACATGGGAAGATTCATCGTTGCGACCCAGGTGGCGAGATCTGTTCCAAGTCATCACACTGCTGTATAGTTTCAAGGTCTTCCCACCTAAACCCATGCATCTCATTGTAAGTGGACAACAGAACTGGAAGAAGTCAGATCTGTTCACAGAAGAGCTCCTGCCTTCATAGACATGTCCCCAACACACAAGAAAGATGCAGCCCTCATCCTGTCCACTGTTGCAGTCTGCGACCTGAAAAGTGCGAAGCATGTGATATCTCATCCCTCATGGGAGCTTGCTGGCTTTTTTTCTATAAGCCTGTTTGTTGGTTCATCATGTGGCAGGATTGGGTGAGCTTGAAGAAGTCAGCCGCACAGAACCCAATGCCCATCGGATTGGGTACTTTATTCAAGAATGTGGTAACTACACGACTTGAGTTTTCTTTAAGATCTGACTGTGCTTTTGCCTGATTAAGAGATTTTACCCCCTGTATCCATCTGACTTCTGCTGCCAAGGGACTGGTTTGTGAGGAAGGAAGTGGCAGTGAATGCAATATAATTATACACCACCAGGCAGGTCCAATACCATACTTAATTTTTATTCATGTTGAAATTCCTAGTAACTGATTATTGCCTGGAAGATGGTGTCTCTGATCAAAAAGGGATTTTCTACATTTACAGTGATTTTTAGTTAAGGTAAGTTAAGGTAGTTTAAGTTAGGTATTGTAGATTAGTATAGTTTTATGGTTAAATTTGCTTGTTGTAGTTTTGTATTATGCCTGCGGCAGAGCAAACTGTTTGTTATGTATATCTAGTTTAGGTTTTTATGTTAAATGTTTAATTTATTCTAAGAGTTATTAGTGATATATCATGATTTTGTGTGTTTTTGTTTGTTGTGAAGGTAGGTTTTTGTGCTGTCTTGTTTCAAATGTTCTTATCATCATGGAAACGTTATTTTTGGATAGAGGTTGCTTTGTATTTTTTTTAAACAAGTATAAGGAGTTGGGATTTTTTGATTACCAACTATTTATTTAGTTTTTTGCCAATTTTTTGCATGTCTCCTGGAGTGTTTATTCTATTTTGCAATTTGTTTTGCCTTTTGCAGAGTGTTGATGGATTTGATTTGGTCTAGTTGGATTCATTTTTATATTTTCACTAATTGTTTAGAATTTTCTGGGATCTATTTATTTTTAGTGGATAAGTATTTTTACTTTGAATATTCTACTGCGTATGATTGATTTCTGCTACTGAATTGTACAAACAACCTTTAAAAAAAAAAATTGGATGGGATTGTTGTTTGAAAATGTGTACTGAGCATGCATTTGCATTAGTGCGCATTTTTTTCTTGATTCTTTGAGGTTCTGTTTCATTTATACACGTGGCTTGCATTTGAATGTGTTTATTTTAGATGACCTGGTGGAAGTGGAGAGTGAAACTCTCCCTGACCTCCTGTCTCATAAGGAGCATGATGAATCAGTAGACGGTGTCAGCCTCTCTCCTACTGTTACTCCAGAACAGCACTGGAATTCTCTCCAACTGTTGGTTCCGTTTGCTTCACTGTTCTCTCTCACTCCTGGGCTTGCACACTTGTGTACCCATGACATAGATAGTGAAGACAGTACACCTGTTAAAACCCCAATTTACAGGTAGTGGGACAAGGTAAGAGCTACTATCAAGGACAAATCCTCCAAGATGTTAACACTAGGGGTGATTGAGCGCTTCAACAGTCCCTGGTTAAGCTCCGTTGTGCTGGTGCCCAAGGTTCCCCATCTGGCACCATCCCAGAGCTTAGGTTCTGTGTGGACTACTGAGGACTATATTCTGTCACTAAGACTGACAATCACCTCATCCCCTGCGCCGATGAGCTCATCAACAGGTTGGGTGCTACTAAGTTTCTTAGTATCTTTGATCTTACATCAGGGTACTTGCAGATTGCTCTGACTGAGGGGGCCAAAGAGAGGTCAGCATTCTCCACCCCAGAGGGCCACTACCAGTTTCAGTTTGCCCTTTGGCTTAAAGAATGCCACTGCCACTGCCACCTTCCAGAGGTCGGTGAACAGGATCCTGCCGGGGAAGGAGGCATTCTGTGCTGCCTACCTAGATGACATAGTGGCTCCAGTTCCTCCTGAGCGGAAAAACTATACCACCTGTAGTAGGTGTGTCAGGCCCTGCATTATGCGGGCCTGAATATCAAGGCCAGTAAGTGCCAGATTTGGCATGGTACATTGGTGTACCTTGGCCACATGGAGAGCGGCACAAGGTGCAGCCATTCCAGGCCAAGATTGAGACCATCCTGGCCTGGCAACGCCCCAAAACTCAGACTGAGGTAATGGCCTTCCTGGGTCTCACTGGATATTACAGGAGATTTGTTAAGGTATATAGCAACATTGTTGCCCCTTCACATGATGACTTCCAACAAGCAGCCCAAAAAGGTGATCTGGACAGAGGCCTGCCAGAAAGCCTTCGACGACCTCAAGGAGGCCATGTGTAAAGCACCTTTACTCAGGGCTCCTGATTTTTCCAGGGAGTTTATTGTGCAGAGGGATGCTTCAAAGCATGACATAGGGGTTGTCTTAGCACAGTTAAATGGGGAGGGCCTGGACCAACCTGTAGCCTTTATCAGTAGGAGGTTACTTCCCCGGGAATAGAGGTGGAGTGCTACAGAGAGGGAGGCATTTGTTGTGGTCTGGGAACTGAAGAAGCTGATACCATACCTGTTTGGAAATCACTTCCAGGTTTAGAAGGACCAGAGGGCTCTCAGATTGCTCATGGTGTGAAGGTCCCAAGCTGTTGAGGTGATCCATCTCCCTAAATGGAATGGACTTTATCGTTGAACACCGCCTGGGGTCAGACCAAGGCCAATGCTGATGGACTCTCCATGTTCTTCTGCTTTTGGAATGGGACCTCCCAGTGGTTGGGTAGTTATATCCACTTTCAGCTGGGTAGGGGCACATGTTAGACCTGTCAGCCTTAGGGTGGTCTTCTCCCAAACATTTTGCCTTACTCCTCCTGATTTTGCTGAATTTGTTTTTGTTGGCCTTAGGACTGCACACTTTACCACTGCTCACCAGTGCTAAAGTGCTACTGTTTCTCTTTTAAACATGGTGCTTACATCCAATTGGCACATTAAATTTGCTTATAAGTCCCTGGTACCCAGGGCCTGTAATTTAAATGCTACTAGTAGGCCTGCAGGGCTTATTGTGCCACCCACTTATGTAGCCCCCTAAACATGTCTCAGGTGTGCCACTGCAGTCTGTGTTTGCAGTTTTAACAGTTATTTTGACCTGGCAAAATAAACCTTTTGTCAGGCTCAAACCTTCCTTTTTAATTCATATATGTCACCCCTAGGACAGGCCCTGGCAACCCATAGTGCAAGGTGCAGTGTATTTAAAAAACGGGACATATACTTTTAACTTTAACATGTCCTGGTAGTGAAAAACTCTTAAATCAGTTTTTCACTACTGTAAGGCCTGCCCCCATTGGATAACAGTAGGTTACCTTATTGCAGTTAATAAGTGATAACTTTCAATTGAGAGAGGGTAGGAATATCGAGTTTGGTGTCTAAAGAATTGAAATTTAAAACCCTTTTTAATGGTAAAGTCGAATTATAAGTCACAATTCTGAAAGTGCCTCTTTTAGAAAGTTGCAATTTTCTTGTCTTAACCATTTGGCGCCTACAGCCTGTATCATGGGTCACATGACTAGGTGTAGCTAGCAGTTTGTCTTTGTTTATTTCTACCAGACTGTAAGGAAAGGGTTGAATAGCTGTTGGCAGGATGACCCATCTCTCACTTGATTGGGGGGGCGGAGCTGTCACTTACTACACTTGCACATCACAAAAACTCTGCCTCAGCACACTCACAAAGGATTTCATACAAGCCTTTTGTGCCCCCAGCCAAGCTGGTTGCCGGGCAGAGAGGTAGAAAATTCCAAATATCTCTGTGGGTGGAACCATCTAGAAACCTCTCCTAATTCAAAATTGGCACCAAGGATAAATAGTGGACCCTCAGACCCAATACTTCTGTACACCTCTGGAGATGTGGAAGACTCAGAAGGACTGCTATGCTGCTCTGTTGCAAGAAGGACTGCTACTCTGCTGTCCTACTACCCTGCTGCCTTAGTGAGAAGGGCTGGACCTGCATCTTGAACTTACGATCACCACAGTGACTCCAAGGGCTAGTTGGCTTGCCTCCTGATCAGAACCTCAGGGACAGAAATGCTCCAATGACCTTGAATCCAGCACCTGGACTCTGTCTGCTGTGAGTGGTGCCCCCCACATGGTGCCCCCCTCCAGTCCTGGACTCTTGGAAGTGGGCCTGAAGGTGCTCTGCCAGCTCAGATGTGGTCCAAGCAGAATTGACACAGTTCTGAATGGCAAAAGAGTTGATGTACCTATCGGGACAATTACAAGTCTTCTGATCAAATTATTTTCCACTAACAGGAGCTTTGAACAGTTGCTATAGCCCCAAACACCTGCTCCATATGAAGCAAACGATAAACATTTCGCTTTATAGAGGGTCAGCAATTCTTTTACTGGCTTCTGTTCCAATTGTGCAACAAAGCGAAAAAGTGGCTCTATCCCTCTAGATGATCGCAAAGATCAAATGCTGAGTAGGGTGTCCCATGATATGAATTAAAAACTGGTCCCAAGTAAGAAAAGCTATTGACCTTAGTAATAACATTGCCCTGAACCATGAAGGTTCTGGACTTCGTTCGTTTAGGGCCACAGATCATGACATATTATTTTTTATAATTAAGCTTCAGGCCAAGAGATTTCATAAAACTAACAAAGGCGTTGTGGGATTTCTGTAGGCTATTTCCTGTCTTTGCAATAAGGATCGCATCATCAGCATATAGGAGCATTGGGATAAAATCAGGGCCAATTTTAGGATAATCAAGGTTTTCCCCCAACAGGTGGGCCTCTAGTCCATTAGTATATATAAGAAATAGAAATGGGGCCAGAATACAACCCTGACGAACCCGTTCAGTTGACAATATGGATCTCATTTTCTCCCTACTGGGGCTGTAACGGATTTTAACTCAGGTATCATGGTGCAACCTGCGTAATAGGGCAACTAATGGTTCCTCTACCCCCGACAATGCGCACAATCTATCATGGTTGACCATATCAAAAGCGCACAACAAGTCCATGAAGGGAAGATGTAAAGGGCTCTTGAGGGACTTGGTGTATTTACTGACAACCAGTGATAGATTGAGGCACTGTTCTACAGTACCCTTTCCTCGCCTGAAACCGTACTGGGCTTTGGTAGTATTTTATTTACAGCAGCCCAGTCTTCTAGTCGAGCCAAGAGGACCCTACCCAGCACCTTTACTGTAGAATCAATCAATGAGATCGGTCTATAGCAGCCCGGATCATTTTCATTGCCTTTTTAAACACCAGGACTACTATAGCCTCTCTCCATGAGGCTGGCAAGGATCCCACTATAAAGGCTCTAAAGATGTTTGTCAACATTGGCGCCCACAAGCTACTGTTTTCCTTAAAAAGGTCGATGGGAATCCCATCTGGGCCCGGTGCTTTTAAGCAAATGCCCTGAGCAATTGCATTCTCCACCTCTACTACAATAATAGAGTTACTGAATAGAATTGTTTGTTCATTGTAGAAGACTCTTCAAATTCATGATCACCCAGAGTACCCGCCTTATTTGCAGGGTTAAATATTTTCATAAAATGTGCCACTCATGATTCCTCAAGAATTAATGCGTCAATTTTTTTTAAAACATCTTTTTATTTCCAAAAACAACAACGACGTAGTTACATTCACCACATATCCGATATATTGTCACTTCTCCTGGTAACGTCATTTACATTTATGACGGTTTCTATAGCACAAATGTATAACGTGTCCCTCACTTTATTCCCTCATTGGTCAATTTCCTCGTGTATTTCCTCCCACCTCACCTGGGTTGTTGGGGCAGTACTTGGGTTGCCTCTGAACTCATTCCACTTGTTCCACACCTTCCTCCATTTCTGGGGGCATCCTCTGTTTGTATAGACCATGTTCTCAGCCACCATGCACCAGCCCATGTCCCTTTTCCAATCATTCAGGGACGGAATTATGTCTGAGCCCCACGCTCGTGCGATATTTCCTTTTGCAATCATTAGTGCTAGAGTTTGTCCTCCTCTCCCCAGGTCTGTCGCTTCCCACACATTAAGCAGACACCATTTTGCCGAAATGAGCATCGCACTCCCATACACTTCATTCAAACACTGCACTATTGATGCCCAATACTCTTGGATCCTGGGGCAGGACCATATTATATGAAAGAATGTGCCTTCCAGACTGCTGCCCCTGCGACAGAGAGGTTCTGTTTGCTTCCCCATTTTTACTAACATAGTGCATGAGATGTAGGCCCTATTTTAAGTTGCACTAGGCAGAAGCGGGCTCTAATAGCCACCTCTCGGGGGAGAAGCAAGTACTTCCAGCCAGTCTCTTCCTGCATATCTGGGATGTCTGCCTCCCATTTTTCCCGTAAGTGGATTAACATGTCCGGTACCTGGTTTATTAATTTCTTATATGTTAGTGATATCGCCTTTTGTGTGATATGTTCCTCCAGTAGTCTGTTTTCGATGGGGCTGGATTCTGGGAGGGGCTCCCCCTTCGGTAGGACTGCGTGTATGGTGTGACGGAGTTGTAGGTAGCGAAACACCTCGGTGGGGGCTAGGTTATAGTCTTTTTAAAGTTCCACAAATGGTCTTGCCCCCATGCCACCCATACGTCTCCCACTGCCGAGATGCCTAACAGGTCCCACTTGTCGAACCCCTGCCTCTCACCCAGGTTGCCAAGGAGGTCAGACTCCCACAAGGGCGTAGCCTGCGTAATTTTGTTCTTCCATCCCATCTCACCCAGTGTCGCGTGCCCGATCTGAATCGTGAGGGCCGTGCCCTATATACCTCGGTGCGGTACATAGGGCCTGTAGATATCCTCTGGGCCGTAGCGTCAGACGGTCCATCTGGTATGCCGGTTCTGTCATGGGTTGATGAGCCCACTGGTTGACAACCATCAGTTGTGATGTCCGATAATAGGTCCGAACATCAGGGACAGCGATTCCCCCATCATACCATCCCCTAGTTAGTTTATTCAGAGCTATTCTCGGGGCCCCGCCATCCCACAGCAACTTTCTAATCTCGCCTTGTATGGTTTTAAAGTAGGCCTCCGGCACTGGGAAGGGGGTATTTTGGAAGACATAGAGAAAGCATGGCAGCGCCATCATTTTGAAAAGAGTTGCCCTGCCTAACAGGGAGAGAGGGAGCGCTCTCCAGTGCTGCTCAACCTCCTTCAGTTGGGTCAGCGGGGATGTACATTTTTTGAGGTAAAAAGTTCTCGATTAGCTGTGACAAAGATTCCCAGATATCGGAACCCATCCATCACCACCTGTGCCTCGCATTCTTTTGGCATTCACGGTGTCTGTCCGTGTAGTATAAGGACCACTGACTTTGCCCAGTTAATTGTGTATCCAGAGTACCTTCGGAAGGTGTTAAAGATATTGAGGATTCTAACAATGGAAGATCGGGGCGAGGCTACATATAGGAGGATGTCATCAGCATATAATGATATTTTATCTTCCCAGTCAGCAGTCCAGCGAAGACCACGTATCATTGGGTCCCCTCGGATCCATACGGCTAGTGGCTCGAGAACCAATGCAAATAGTAGCGGCGAAAGGGGGCATCCCTGTCTGGTCCCACGGTGAAGCTGGAAAGTTCGTGACACCCTCCCATTCACCTTCACTTGCGCCAGTGGCACTGTATATAGAAGCCGGACCCATGACCGAAAGCCCGAGCCGCTTGTGTCATCAGGTTTTTATATTCTTGGTGTTTCAGGTTCAATAAGTGTTTTGTGTCCTCATTGTTTAGTCTTAATAGTTGTTCTTCTAACTCTAGTATATTACGTTCTAGCTCCTCCACCTCCTCCCTTGTCAATGCGAGGGCTTGCCCTCTGATTACTGTTTTGTATGCCTCCCAAAGCGTCATTGCTGAGGCCACCGAACTCTCATTTTCTTTGAAGTAGTTTTTGGTTGTTTTGGTAAGGTTTTCCCTGATCTTGGGGGTTTTCAGACACATGGCATTGATGGCAATTGTGTTCCTAGGTCTTTGTTTACCGGCATAGTATCTTGCCCATATAGGGGAGTGGTCTGATATTCCCTGCGGGACATGCCTCACCTCACTGAAGCCAGGGAGTTGGGAGGAGAGCGTGACTAGAAGGTCTATTCTTGAGCGACTGTTATGTACTGTAGAGTGGAATATATATTCTCGCTTCAGCGGGTTTCGGGCTCTCCAAATGTCAGTTAGGCCGAGAGCCCTGAGAAAGTCAGCTAGGTGTGTCTGTGTGATATGTGACTTCCTCCCAGGATGCCTATCTATTGTGTCATCAATTGCCATATTAAAATCCCTGCCAATTATGAGATGACCTGTCGGGAATTTCAATATTAATTTGCATAGGTCTGGAAATGTTGAACTGGCCAGAGTCGGTGGTACATTTACTGAGAGTATGTTAAACGTTTCCCCCTCCCATTTCCCAGAAAGGGCTGCATATCTACCCGGTGTATCTGTCCATGTCTTTTCAAAGCTCAATGGGAATCGTTTCCTGAGGAGTATCCCCATGCCCCTGAAGCTGGCAGTGAACCCTGCGTGAATCGCCATCTTATATCCCCATCGATCCAACGCCTTACATTTATTGCCCAGCAGATGGGTTTCCTAAAGGAGGATTACATCAGGTGAGTGTCTCTTTATAAATTGGAGCAGTATACCTCTTTTTATTTTGTCCCCCAAACCATTCACATTCCAAGTCAGCAGCCTGAGTTCAGGCGTCGTCTTGTGAGCCATTTGAGGCAGTGCAAGCAAATATGTTTCTGTTGGGACTAGGAGATGTTGGTCTTTCTAGGCCTAGCTAGCTTAAGTCTCGAGAAGTGTGGTTCAAAGGTGCGTGATATTGTGTGGTGGTTCTTCCGTGGGGATGTATGTATAAGTTGTACAATGAAAAGTAAAGTGAACTCACCCAACGGGGTGTCAAGATCCCCCCCTTCCCAACCCTGAATCTCTGAACAAGCCTCCCTCCCTGCAACCCTGCCAGACGGACCCATTCAGCCACCTCCCCCAACTCAGCAGAGCGCCTGTCGCCCCTCCCACTTATATAGAGTCAGGAGAACGTGTACCCCCCTGTTGTCCCAGCCTCTCACCCCCAAAAATCTGAATAGTAATTGAAATTATATTTCAAAATTGTATCAAAGTCTGGCCTTGTTTAGTGCCTTACGCTTAAGCCGTTCCATCATTTAGGATTCATCTTCACCCCGTTTCCTCTGTCAGTTGTGGTAGTCACTTATGGACAGTCCCTTAAAGGAGATCGTATCTGCGGTGCGTCGCTGCATTTAGTTTTCAGCTTTAAGTATGGACCCACCTTGCTATTTAGTCTCTCTCACGGGATGAGGGGATATCCCCTCCGTTCGATTTCTCCACTGTATCGCTCTTTGTGGATCTGGATTGTATTTTTGGTCTTGTTCCTTGGTTGCATTTAGTTGGGGAACCACCCACCGTACGCCAGCCTTCCATCCAGGCCCATGCCTCCTCCGGTGATTCAAAAATCATGATTTGCCCCCGTCTTCAACCCGAAGTTTCGCCGGGAACACCATTAAGTACTTCACTCCCTTTTTCCTCAGTTCCTGTTTCACTGCCAAGAATGTCCGTCTCTGCCGCTGCACTTTCTGGGTGAAGTCAGGGAAGAAGGAAAGTTGCGTGTTCTCATAACAGACAGGTGGGGCCACCCTGGCGGTCTGAAGCACCACATCCCGGTCTCTATAATTGAGGAGGCGGGCAAGGATAGTTCTTGGCGGCGCTCCGGGACGCAGTCTCCCTCCCGGCACTCTATGTGCTCTTTCCACCGTAAAGAGCTTTGATAAGCCCCGGGGCTGTAGATGTTTGACAATGAGGTCTTCAACAAATAGGTCTGTGGAAGAGCCTTCTGCTCTCTCTGGGACCCTCAGGATGCGCATGTTATTTTGCCTTGATCTGCCCTCGAAATCCTCCAACTTGGCTTCCAAGCTGGTCGTTGCTGCCTGGAGCTCCTCAATCCGTTCCTTGAGGGATTTAGTGTCCTGTCTTAGTGCCTCCGCGGTATCTTCCACTGCTTGGAGTCTGGCGTCCATATTATGCAGATCTGCCCTTATCAGGGTCACTTCCGCTCCCACATTATCTATTTGTCCCTCTAGGGTCGTACACACTCCTTGTATTGCGGCCATAATGTCTTGTAGCGAGAGGGATTCTCCCGCTGCCTGGTGCTGAGACGTTTCTGCCATTTAACCCCCTGGAGGGTCCATCCCCTCTCAGCCCCTGGGTAGGGCGAACTTATCCAATTTAGTTTGATGTGTCCCCTTCAGTCCACGGCCCACCGTCATGGTCGCCAGGGAGATGGACGCTGATGAGGAGGGGGGGGTCCTTCAGGTACTCCCTGCCGCCTGCCGCAGGAGGGTGGCGAACCTGCGCGGCCTTTCAAATTTCTCTGATCCTCTCCGGGCCCCGATGCCACACCCTGGAATGCTGGACACTTCATGTCTTTTCCTGCAATTTCTGCCATTTTGGGGTGGGACCCAAATCACAGCCGGTCTCTGATCTGCGTGCCGCAATACCACTATGGCCACCATTAAAGTCTTTTTCCTGGGGCTACTTCCACTTGCGGCCAAACGCTGGAGCCTTGGCCCCTTGTCACGCCTCTGGAGGCCTTTCGCTGTCCCCCTGGGGTCTCTTTGGTCATCAGCTTCCTGGCTTGCGATGTATCAGTGAGTGGGAGGAGGGCACCACTTCTCAGGCCTCCCGCGCCACACCTCCACTACAGTCGTGGGCCCTTTCTCATCCCAGGGGTCAATTTGTAAATACGCCAGCCCCTACCCACTTTCGGCGGGTGTTCCTTCCCTGGCTCGGAGTAGTGATGCACTCTCGGTCTGCCCGGTGATTAGGCCAGCCGTGTCTGCTACTTCCGAGCCTGCCCGCCTGGTCTCCTTTCTCACTGTGGTTTTGGACGTGGGCCACGCCTCCTAATTGAAGCCGGGGCTTACCCTCGGATGTCAGGCGGCATCTCTGTTTCGCGAGTGTTCTGGCGCTGTCGGCGGGTGCAATCCGTTCCGGAAGCCTCCTGGTGCACCCACCGCTTATAGACGTTCCGGGTCGGGCTAATCTCTGCGGATTAGTGTGCGGATGGTATGGGGGATGAGTGCTGGGTGGCGGAGCCGCTCTAGGAAGCGGCCATCTTCTTCGCCGGTTGGCCACGCCCTCCTAATGAGTCAATTTTTTGAGAGGAGACCTCTGTAAAAACTGCACGGTTAATGACCTCCCAATACTTTTTTGTATCTTTGAGGGCCCCTGCTTCCTCCAAATCTGACCAGGCCTCTGACCTTAACTCTTCTTTTCTTTGTTTAATCATAACTTTATAATGCTTTCTCTGGGTCCTGACTAAGTCTATATCACGTGGGATGGCCAAGAGAGCACCTTTTAAATCTTTGTGGGCTTTCGTAAAAGCTCTATTAAACCACCGTGTTGAAGGCCTTCTCCTTATGACAATGAGGTTTCACCCTAGGTTTAGAAGAAATGACTGCACACAGATTTTCAAAATCCCAGACAATAGCAGCTGGTAGGTTCTCATAGATCAAAAATCTATTAACAAGCTCAAAGTTTCCACTGATTATATTTTCTACAAATACCCTTGGACATATCTGGTCCCTTTTTAGCCTAACACCTTGATTGGTGTTATATCCTATTTGGACTTCTTGCAATTGGGTTTTCCTTGTTTGCAATATAAAAGTCGCTTTTAGGGGATTATGGTCACTGGAACAATAGAGGATGACTTTATAAACCTCAACTATGTTAATAACATTTCTGGACATCAACATAAAATCAATTACACTTGCGTGCCCACTCTCCTCAAAGGTTGGGCAATCCCAGTCAGATTTTCTTACACAGTCATCTAAAAACAAAAAGTCATTGGCTGTCACAATTTTGTTTAGAGCTTCGCCATGAATAGAATGGTTAAAATGCGACAATGGTTGACCATCCTTAGCATCCAGCCCACAAACACGAGTCCCACTAAATTTACAAAGAGTACAATTAAAATCACCAAACCATAATATACATAATGGACCTTATAGATGAAATTTTGCTAATTTCTTCTTGCAGATCATTTGCTACCTGAGAATTTCGATGATCAAAAATGTTATTATAATTATTTACAATTAACAAATCTAACGAAGTTAAATTAGATAATAATACTATATGGTACCACGGGGAAGAGCAAATTACTTTTGTTTTCACCAAAGCATGTTTCACAGCCAAAAGCATTGCCTACCAGAGGTGGTATGAATAGCTGGTATACAAAAAGAACGAAACCTATTTATATGGAAATACACTGTTGACCATGTTTCCTGCAAACAAATAAGGTCAAAACCTGAGACAAAATTAACTTACTCAACATTACTCAACTTCGAATTAAACCCCACAGTATTCCAAGATAAAGCTGCAGCAGGGGGTCATCATTTTGAGCCGGAATGGGCACTTCAATACTTTGGGGCACAATCAGCACTTCACCATTAGGCACTGATTGCTTCCCTATTTGTACAATCCCTGATAAGGCTTTGACTCCTCTAAACTCATTTCCTAGAACTGTGAAAGAGTCTGACTGTGGACGTCAATCCGGGCCTGCTAAGCCTGATAGCACTTCAAATCTAATTACATGAGTAAAGGGACCAACAAGCGCTGGGTTGAAATGTGCCTTTGGGTGCCATTTTGCCTTGATCTAAAAGGATTATTGTGAATGGAAGTGGGATTAACATCAAGTGGTGGAGGGTAAAAAGACCCCAGAGGACGTGCCTTTATATTACCTTATATTATTCGCACGCATCAAAATGAACCTTGCAAATTCAGGATCTTTGAAATTTAAAGTAATGCAGTCGCCCTCCACTAATTTATGTGAGGGGCCTACCCACTGAACTCTACGAGCCATAAGTATTTAATCAAAGATTGGAAAAGGGGGATTGGCATTCCTCGTGCACCATTGGGCTGCTTTGTTGATGATACTTTGACAGTCCTCAATTGCCCCTACCTGCAATGGAGGGACCTGTACAAGGAATACAGTATATGGGGTACTATCAAGGGGTAAGTAAAGGCAACCAGAGCCAAATTCAGAAGGAGAGTTCGCTAATCCAAAGCCTGCCACAATCTAAAGCATGCTGACTGAGAACATGGGAAGATTCATCGTTGCGACCCAGGTGGCGAGATCTGTTCCAAGTCATCACACTGCTGTATAGTTTCAAGGTCTTCCCACCTAAACCCATGCATCTCATTGTAAGTGGACAACAGAACTGGAAGAAGTCAGATCTATTCACAGAAGAGCTCGTGCCTTCATAGACATGTCCCCAACACACAAGAAAGATGCAGCCCTCATCCTGTCCACTGTTGCAGTCTGCGACCTGAAAATGCGAAGCATGTGATATCTCATCCCTCATGGGAGCTTGCTGGCTTTTTTTCTATAAGCCTGTTTGTTGGTTCATCATGTGGCAGGATTGGGTGGGCTTGAAGAAGTCAGCCGCACAGAACCCACTGCCCATCGGATTGGGTACTTTATTCAAGAATGTGGTAACTACACGACTTGAGTTTTCTTTAAATCTGACTGTCCTTTTGCCTGATTAAGAGATTTTACCCCCTGTTATCCATCTGACTGCTGCTGCCAAGGGACTGGTTTGTGAGGAAGGAAGTGGCAGTGAATGCAATATAATTATACACCACCAGGCAGGCCCAATACCATACTTAATTTTTATTCATGTTGAAATTCCTAGTAACTGATTATTGCCTGGAAGATGGTGTCTCTGATCAAAAAGGGATTTTCTACATTTACAGTGATTTTTAGTTAAGGTAAGTTAAGGTAGTTTAAGTTAGGTATTGTAGATTAGTATAGTTTTATGGTTAAATTTGCTTGTTGCAGTTTTGTATTGTGCCTGCGGCAGAGCAAACTGTTTGTTACGTATATCTAGTTTAGGTTTTTATGTTAAATGTTTAATTTATTCTAAGAGTTATTAGTGATATATCATGATTTTGTGTGTTTTTGTTTGTTGTGAAGGTAGGTTTTTGTGCTGTCTTGTTTCAAATGTTCTTATCATCATGGAAACGTTATTTTTGGATAGAGGTTGCTTTGTATTTTTTTAAGAAGTATAAGGAGTTGGGATTTTTGATTACCAACTATTTATTTAGTTTTTTGCCAATTTTTTGCATGTCTCCTGGAGTGTTTATTCTATTTTGCAATTTGTTTTGCCTTTTGCAGAGTGTTGATGGATTTGATTTGGCCTAGTTGAATTCATTTTTATATTTTCACTAATTGTTTAGAATTTTCTGGGATCTATTTATTTTTAGTGGATAAGTATTTTTACTTTGAATATTCTACTGCGTATGATTGACTTCTGCTACTGAATTGTACAAACAACCTTTAAAAAAAAAATTGGATGGGATTGTTGTTTGAAAATGTGTACTGAGCATGCATTTGCATTAGTGCACATTTTTTCTTGATTCTTTGAGGTTCTGTTTCATTTATACACGTGGCTTGCATTTGAATGTGTTTATTTTAGATGACCTGGTGGAAGTGGAGAGTGAAACTCTCCCTGACCTCCTGTCTCATAAGGAGCATGATGAATCAGTAGACGGTGTCAGCCTCTCTCCTACTGTTACTCCAGAACAGCACTGGAATTCTCTCCAACTGTTGGTTCCGTTTGCTTCACTGTTCTCTCTCACTCCTGGGCTTGCACACTTGTGTACCCATGACATAGATAGTGGAGACAGTACACCTGTTAAAACCCCAATTTACAGGTAGTGGGACAAGGTAAGAGGTACTATCAAGGACAAATCCTCCAAGATGGTAGCACTAGGGGTGATTGAGCGCTTCAACAGTCCCTGGTTAAGCTCCGTTGTGCTGGTGCCCAAGGTTCCCCATCTGGCACCATCCCAGAGCTTAGGTTCTGTGTGGACTACTGAGGACTATATTCTGTCACTAAGACTGACACTCACCTCATCCCCTGCGCCGATGAGCTCCTCAACAGGTTGGGTGCTACTAAGTTTCTTAGTATCTTTGATCTTACATCAGGGTACTTGCAGATTGCTCTGACTGAGGGGGCCAAAGAGAGGTCAGCATTCTCCACCCCAGAGGGCCACTACCAGTTTCAGTTTGCCCTTTGGCTTAAAGAATGCCACTGCCACCTTCCAGAGGTCGGTGAACAGGATCCTGCCGGGGAAGGAGGCATTCTGTGCTGCCTACCTAGATGACATAGTGGCTCCAGTTCCTCCTGAGCGGAAAAACTATACCACCTGTAGTAGGTGCGTCAGGCCCTGCATTATGCGGGCCTGACTATCAAGGCCAGTAAGTGCCAGATTTGGCATGGTACATTGGTGTACCTTGGCCACATGGAGAGCGGCACAAGGTGCAGCCATTCCAGGCCAAGATTGAGACCATCCTGGCCTGGCAACGCCCCAAAACTCAGACTGAGGTAATGGCCTTCCTGGGTCTCACTGGATATTACAGGAGATTTGTTAAGGTATATAGCAACATTGTTGCCCCCTTCACATGATGACTTCCAACAAGCAGCTCAAAAAGGTGATCTGGACAGAGGCCTGCCAGAAAGCCTTCGACGACCTCAAGGAGGCCATGTGTAAAGCACCTTTACTCAGGGCTCCTGATTTTTCCAAGGAGTTTATTGTGCAGAGGGATGCTTCAAAGCATGACATAGGGGTTGTCTTAGCACAGTTAAATGGGGAGGGCCTGGACCAACCTGTAGCCTTTATCAGTAGGAGGTTACTTCCCCGGGAATAGAGGTGGAGTGCTACAGAGAGGGAGGCATTTGTTGTGGTCTGGGAACTGAAGAAGCTGATACCATACCTGTTTGGAAATCACTTCCAGGTTTAGAAGGACCAGAGGGCTCTCAGATTGCTCATGGTGTGAAGGTCCCAAGCTGTTGAGGTGATCCATCTCCCTAAATGGAATGGACTTTATCGTTGAACACCGCCTGGGGTCAGACCAAGGCCAATGCTGATGGACTCTCCATGTTCTTCTGCTTTTGGAATGGGACCTCCCAGTGGTTGGGTAGTTATATCCACTTTCAGCTGGGTCGGGGCACATGTTAGACCTGTCAGCCTTAGGGTGGTCTTCTCCCAAACATTTTGCCTTACTCCTCCTGATTTTGCTGAATTTGTTTTTGTTGGCCTTAGGACTGCACACTTTACCACTGCTCACCAGTCCAAAAGTGCTACTGCTTTCTCTTTTAAACATGGTGCTTACATCCAATTGGCACATTAAATTTGCTTATAAGTCCCTGGTACCCAGGGCCTGTAAATTAAATGCTACTAGTAGGCCTGCAGGGCTTATTGTGCCACCCACTTATGTAGCCCCCTAAACATGTCTCAGGTGTGCCACTGCAGTCTGTGTTTGCAGTTTTAACAGTTATTTTGACCTGGAAAAATAAACCTTTTGTCAGGCCCAAACCTTCCTTTTTAATTCATATGTCACCCCTAGGACAGGCCCTGGCAACCCATAGTGCAAGGTGCAGTGTATTTAAAAAGCGGGACATATACTTTTAACTTTAACATGTCCTGGTAGTGAAAAACTCTTAAATCAGTTTTTCACTACTGTAAAACCTGCCCCCATTGGATAACAGTAGGTTACCTTATTGCAGTTAATAAGTGATAACTTTCAATTGAGAGAGGGTAGGGATATCGAGTTTGGTGTCTAAAGAATTGAAATTTAAAACCCTTTTTAATGGTAAAGTCGAATTATAAGTCACAATTCTGAAAGTGCCTCTTTTAGAAAGTTGCCATTTTCTTGTCTTAACCATTTGGGGCCTACAGCCTGAATCATGGGTCACATGACTAGGTGTAGCTAGCAGTTTGTCTTTGTTTATTTCTACCAGACTGTAAGGCAAGGGGTGAATAGCTGTTGGCAGGATGACCCATCTCTCACTTGATTAGGGGGGCGGAGCTGTCACTTACTACACTTGCACATCACAAAAACTCTGCCTCAGCACACTCACAAAGGATTTCATACCAGCCTTTTGTGCCCCCAGCCAAGCTGGTTGCCGGGCAGAGAGGTAGAAAATTCCAAATATCTCTGTGGGTGGAACCATCTAGAAACCTCTCCTAATTCAAAATTGGCACCAAGGATAAATAGTGGACCCTCAGACCCAATACTTCTGTACACCTCTGGAGATGTGGAAGACTCAGAAGGACTGCTATGCTGCTCTGTTGCAAGAAGGACTGCTACTCTGCTGTCCTGCTACCCTGCTGCCTTAGTGAGAAGGGCTGGACCTGCATCTTGAACTTAGGATCACCACAGTGACTCCAAGGGCTAGTTGGCTTGCCTCCTGATCAGAACCTCAGGGACAGAAATGCTCCAATGACCTTGAATCCAGCACCTGGACTCTGTCTGCTGTGAGTGGTGCCCCCCACATGGTGCCCCCTTCAGTCCTGGACTCTTGGAAGTGGGCCTGAAGGTGCTCTACCAGCTCAGATGTGGTCCAAGCAGAATTGACACAGCGCGACGCATTGCCTCGCAACCTCGCATTGGAACTGCGTGACACATCCCCAACGCAGGTCCTCACTGCTCCTTGAAACCACCAGTGTCCATAGGCATCCTTGACATAGGACCTCATATCACAGCCCCACAGCTCTTCAGAACCGCTGCTGCGCAATGCATCTTTGATGCAGAACTTCGCATTGCAGCCACGCAGCTCCTTGGAACTACTGCTGTGTGACACATGCTTAATGCAAGACTCCACATCGCACCCCGCAGCTCCTCAGAACTGCTGCTGCATGACACAGGATCTCGCTACAGTCTGCAACCAGGATTTAAGATATTTTGTTCAGCTGGCCTAAAGTGTGAGTTTTTCCTGGTCTGGCATGACCAGAAAACCACAGTTGCCACTTTGTGCTTCGAGGCTCTGTTTTACCATCATTTGTTTAATTGCGTATCTCCGGATCTACTGATTGGATTTTTGTTGTTTCGGTATCAGTTAATTTACTACATTTTGCACTATTTTTCTAAATTGGTATGATATTTTTCTTTTTTTGTGTTTTCACTATATTACTGTTTGAAGTGCTGCATAAATACTTTACACACACAAGTTAAACCTGACTGCTTATGTGCCAAGCTACCAGAGGTTTAAGCAAAGGTTAATTTGGGGTTTGTTTGTGTTTCACCCTGACAAGAATTGTGGTTGCGACTTGAGTAGGGTTTCACACCCTCCCCCAACTAGTAACCCAATATTCTACATGATGGTATTTCCGATTTTGGAAGATTTGAGGATAAACCCATGCTAGCTCAGATTTGTGATCTCCAACAACTGAAGTAAATTCCCCTCTGAAACTGCATGAATCACTAATCGTCGCGGTATCAAAAGATTGGGATGCCTTATCGATATAATTAGGCAAAAAGAGGATCAACCACCCTTGTGAATGCTCTAGGCACACATTTCAGTCAGAAGGGGACAACTTGAAACTGCCATTGTTCATTCTGAGTGCAAAACCTCAGGAACTTCTGATACTCCAAAGGGTTGTTTGTTGGATCTACGATAGGCTAAACAACAAAAGCCTTTACAACGAAGGCTTTACAATGATAAAGTCTTAACAATGCCTGCCTTTACAATGAAAGTTTTTACCATGGATATGCCTTTACCACGAAAATATAAGTATTTGGCAGGTAAGTATAAACCCATTTTTTATTATACATATATATATATCAGTATAAAGGGTTTATACTTACTTGTGAAATACTTAAATTTTCGTGGAAAAGGCATGCATGGTACAAGCATGTCCGTGGTTAAAATATTATATGTAAGTATTAATCCTATATATATATATATTAGACATGTCTACAGCCCAAACTGCTGAACGGAATTACACCAAAGTTGGCAGGTAGGTAGATGTTGGTCCAGGGAAGTGCCTTTTTGTTATTTGGTGTAAATCCGTTCAGGAGTTTTAAAGATATTAACCAAAATCCAAATTTGTATATCTGGGGACGCGATGGAACCGCAACCCCTCCTGATCTCGTGCTGAGCTCTGATTGGCTGCCAACACTTCAAACCAGGAAGTGTGGGCAGCCATCGGCCTGAGCTAAGTCCCAGGAAAAACATAATGAAAAAGAAAAGGGGGCAGGTTAGAAATACCATGACCCCCTAGGCCTCTAGGGGGTGGTGTCACAGGGACCCTGCAGGGCCAAAAAACATTTATTTTTTTTAAACCAAAGCTTACAGGGACGTTATAGTTAGGCTCAGATTTTACTCATACAAAACCAGTGAAATTCAGCAGTTACATTTAGCTGAGCTAACTATAACTCATGCCCTCACAATGCACTGCTTATGACCTCACATATTACATCACTCATGACATGGTCAGCGACATCACTGATGACATCTCAAATGACATCACTGATAACATCTTTGATTACATCATCCAGTGAGTGTGTGTTTTCTAAAAAATTAAGAGTGTTAGACATACCAAGGTACTACAAAAGTGAAAATAGTATACATTTTGTATTACTAATGAGTGATACTATTTCTAACATATTATGTGAGTGGCTGTGTGACTGTATGTATCTGTGTGTGAGTGGGTGTCTAGGTGCTTGTATAGGTGTGTGAGTTGCTGTATGGGTGTATAAGTAGGGGTGTCAGTAGCTGTGTGGGTGAGTGGCTGTATCAGTGACTCAGTAGCGGTGTGAGTGGGTCTAAGGGTGAGTGACTTGGCATGTAATTGGGTTTATGGGTGAGTGAGTGGCTGTTTGAGTGGGTGTGTGGGCAGGCGCGGTCGGTGCAGTGCGCGCAACGAAATTCGTTTTATTTATTTAAATGTTTACTTACCTGTATTCGGCCTTAATCCGTAGTTTACTACCCCCACCCTGCCCCTCCCCCGCCCCACATCACCGCCCGACCGGCACTCCTACCACCGACCGCGCCTGTGTGTGGGTAAGTGAGTGGGTGTGTGAGTAGCTGTATTACACGGTCAGTGTCTGTATTACTAGCTGTATAGGTGGGTGAGTTGGCATATGAGTCCTTGTATGGATGTGGTGTGGGTGTGTGAGTGGCTCTGTTGAGAGGCTGTATCAAGCTGGGTCTGGTGGCTTAGTGGACTGATACGCCCACTGTAGGGGCCTGTGTTCGACCTAATGGTCCCAGGTTCAAATCACGGCGTGTCCACTCAGCCTTTCATCCTTCTAGGGTTGATAAAATGAGTACCATTGACTTGGGTAACAATAAACATCTGTTATTCAGTGGCAAGATACCCTTGGGCGAATGTGCGCTTTACAAATAAAAATGTTATCTTATGGGTGTTTGAGTGGCTGTTTGGTTAAGTGAGTTGGTGTGCGAGTGGCTGTTTTGGAGAGTGAGTGTCTGTGTGAGTGGCTGTATGAGTGGCTCTATGGATGAGTGAGTGGTTGTGTGAGTACTTGTATGGGTCTGTAAATGGGTATGTGAGTGGTTGTGTGGGTGTATAAGTGGATGTATGAGAGGTCGTATAGGAGTGTGAGTGGGTGTGTGAGTGGTTCTGTGGATGATGTCATTAGAGATGTAATTTGAGATGTCATCAATAATGTCACTGACCATGTCATTAGTGATATCACATTTGAGGTCATAAGCAGAGCATTGCGGGGCCGTAAGTTATATATTTATATTTTTAAATTTTATTTACTTTTTCAAAAACATTCAATAGTGCAGCATATTTAGAAGAGGAAGAGAAAACCTTTACATCATATTATTTATCAAGTGATTCAGTATAAGAAAGTAAAACATCAATCGAAACATTACATTTCTCTCCAGTCTCTTGTGAGGCGTAGCGGCCACCACCATATAATTCCCCCTTAGCAAAAAACATTGATGATCACTGTCCACATTTTCCACCCAACCAATCTCTCAGCATCTGAGTCACTAACAATTCCTATACCCTCAACCTCCGTATCCACTTCGGGATCTAAAAGCGCAGCACACAGACCACCACTCGATACATTGATATCCTCCTCTGCCTTTTCGTCCCTTCAGCTAAGTCTCATATGAGTCTCCTCGGCAACCCCCATTCCATGGCGTCCCTGCGGCAGCGATCAAAATCAGGGGCTCTTTGTCCTAACCAGGTGATGGCCACACATCTTCTGGCCAACACCAGAGCCAACTGCAAACATTTATAGGACATTTTTTTACCCTTTGGCCTTACAATATTACCCAAGAGACAAGTAGCTGTAGTAAGAACAAAGGTGATGTGTGATGCCCTATGTATTTCAGGAACCACCCGTGCCCAGTACCTCTGTACACTGCAGCGCAAGGCCAGATGCATAAAATCCGCCACATCTATTCCACACCTGGGGCAAACCGCCGAGCGGGTAGGATCCCATTTCTCAAGTCTCTGTCATGTTATGTAGGACTATGCAAAATATTGTAATGAGTTGATTTAAACGTGCATTACAAGACAGTAAGTAAGTTAATTGACCTTGTCCCAGTCCCTGTCCACGAGAGGTGTGTCTAAATCTACAACCCAAGCCAGACGTGCCCTCGGGATGGGCCCCACTGTGTCCTCATACATGGCTTTATACAGGAGCGTAATCCTATGTTGGGCCCCTCCACAGGTCACCATATTGCCCAACGTCTAGGTGGGTTTACGGGCTGCAGGAAAAGTGGGCCAAGTCAGTTTAGCGATATCTGCCAATCCGGCATGCAGCAGAAAGTGACTGGGCCAATTTGAAAAGTGTCACGAGCCTCAAAAGAGATGAAGTGCTCGTCTGGATATAGATCCAACAGCCATTCACAACCGCCCTCACGCCACGCCTAAAAGGACATATTATCCAATAATAATTGGACGGGCTTTAGGATCCAAAGCGTGAGTTCCCTATGAAACGGGGCCTGCTTCAATATCAACCGCACAGACCTATGCCTTAATATGGCCATATGTCTGACAATGTGAGGAGCGCCCATAGGAACCTGCATCCTCCATTAATAACTCTGGAAGGTGCGCCAACTGCACCCTGCCCTGCAGCAACCGTTTTTCATGATTGTAGGAGGGGTCCAACCATCGAGCTGCCTATTGCAATTGAGCAGCAAAATAGTTTAGTTCAAGACTTGGGACTTCAAGACCACCATCAGTATATTGTCTGGTCAAAGTTGACAATGCCACTCTGCTACGTTTCCCGGCCCACAAAAGGGAAATTAGGATAGTGTCCAACTGCCTAAATATGCAAACTGGAAGCAGACAAACGGAAGCACCATCTTAGCAATGGCCATTCTACCCATTAGTAAGAGGGGCAAAGTGTTCCAAAATGATACTGAAGCCCAAAGTCCTCCCATAACCCTACCTATATTATGGTTGAGCTTGAAGGTCCGGGTATTCGCCACTTAAATCCCCAGGCATCTGAAGTGTGATGTCTCCCAGCGGATGCCCAAATCAGAAATTCCATCAGGTTCTGAGCTAAGGAAGCAAGAGGGAAAAATAATAATTTTGCACGATTGAGCCGGAGACCAGAATAGGACCCAAACTCTTCCAGCAAGCCCAACAACACTGGGACCGCCACCTGTGGGGACAACAAGTAAAATAACGCATCATCAGCATATGGTGAAATGACATGCCCATCATCCCCTGATACTATTCCCCATTTCCCCATCTCTTGCAACACCCAAACCGCCAATGATTCCATCACTATTGCAAACAGGATGGGGACAGGGGACAACCCTGTCGTGTCCCCCGACAATTGCCCAAGCCTCTGATTGATTTTACCCACCCTGATTTTGACATGCAGTTCAGTATACAACAGTCGCAAAGGAAGCTTGGTCCGAAACCCATGACATGGAGCACCTCCAGGAGGTATCCCCAGTCCATTGTGTCCAAAGCCTTTTCTAAATTGATAGCCATGAGTGCCAATTCTTTGTCTTTATGTCGAACTTCGTGATGGACATGAGCCAGCCTCCTCAGATTCATCCCAGTACTACGACCAGGTATAAATCCACACTGGTCTTCATGAACTAAATGCATCAGAATGGGTGGCAAGCACTTTACAGAGGATCTTGGTGTCCATATTTATCATTGTCAGGGGGCTATAAGTGACAGGATCAGATCCCCTCACCCCCTGGTTTAAGCATTAAACAAACCTCCCCTTTCCTCATTGTGGGTGGTAATATACCGGTATCCCAGGCTTCCAAATAAACCTCTGAGAACCAATTAGCCAATATGTCTGGGAAAGCCTGGTAAAGCTCTGGGGGGAAGCCATCGCCCCCGGGGCCTTCAGACGAGGAAGAGCACGAATCGCAGATCTAATCTCTTCCAACTCCAATGGAGCTTCAAGAGCCTCTATCATTTCTGGTCCTAAACAAGCGAGACTAAACCCATTCAAATAGGGAGTATAATGTTGTTGATCTACGCCAGGGTACGCAGCGAATACCCTCTGGAGATGCATCTGAAAGGTGTGAAAAATGTCAGCCCTAGATGTTACCTCTCTTCCCTCTGGTGTCCTTAAGTGTGCCACTAGTGGCGGGGCTTGTTCCCTGCGCAATATCCAAGCCCACAACCGCTGTACCTTGTCTTCCTCCCTGTGCAGGTGCTGTCTATACTGATGCAGAGTATATTTGTCCAGACGATCCCAGATTTCTGCCACCCATTGTCTGAGAGTGAGTTCCCTAACGAAAACAACGGCACCAGCTGATTAATCCATTTGTAGCCTTGCCAGATCAGCCTCAGACTGCTGAAGCTCTGCTCTGAGTTGATGACTCACCCCACATGTAAGTCCTATACAGACACCCCTCAGTGCCAATTTCAGAGCCTCCCACTCCGTGGCTCTGTGCGTCGTAGTGCCCCAATTAATGTCGATATAATCTGTCAGAGCCCTTGACAATGTCTCTCTTCCTAGTTGGTCATCCAGTATATCTGCCGGGAACCTCCACGATCTATCTCCCCAATATGATCTCCCCCAAAGTATCCGGAAAGACATGATCGGAGAAGTAATTGACAAAATGTGAAACTGAAACGCCTGCCATCATCATTTGTGTGCTAACCAGCACTCTGTCCGATCAACTGCGGGTGTCGTGCATCATGGAGGAACATGTGAAGATCCTGGGTGTGGGATAAACCGTTCTCCTGGCATCCTGCAAGCCCATATTCTGCATTACAGTCTGCAAAGCCCTCATCATATGAGGCTATGTTCCAGCTCTTGGGGGGTCTCTATCCAGTTCCGGATCCAACACGCAATTAAATTCCCTCAACCATAGTATTGGTGTATCATGGACATGCGCGAGAATATCCTGCATTGATTAAAAAATGCTTGGATCATCTGTGTTAGGGGCATATGTATTTAGTATGGCCAGATCTTCCCCATCTAAGGTGCCCTGTAATAAGACGCATCTACCCCCAATGTCAGACTCTGAGTATGTATGTGCAAACGGGGCACCAGGAGCCACCCAAACCAACGTGCCTCTTGCGTAAGTTGAGTAGGAGGAGTGGAAGACCTGCCCTCTCCATTTCTTAGCCAAACGGGCTGCTCCAGAGTCATCCAAATGTGTCTCTTGCAAACATGCAATATCTATTTTATTCTGCTTTAAGAAAGAGTACACTCTATACCTCTTCACATATGTGCCCAATCCTCGCACATTCCAGGAGAGAATCCTGAACTCACTCTGTGTCATATAGTGTGTGGGCGGTTCCACTTGTACCATCAACCTGCATCACCTTCTCCTCCCTCAAATGATGCAAAACTCAATAAACTATGGGGCTTATTTATGAGCCCTTGCGTCACTTTTACGCTGCCGGTGCGTCACTTTTTGTGACGCACCAGCAGTGTAAAAAATGCGCCATGGTGCGTCATATTTACAAAGTGACGCATCTAGGTAGATGCGTCACTTTGTAAACCCTGCGCCACATTATACCTGCACCAGGTATAATGTATGCAGAGGGCGTTCCGACGCAAGAAAGGGTCATAGAAGTGACGCAGTGAAATCTATAAGATTTCACTGCGCCATTTCTTTGACCCTAATGCGTCAATATCTTACGCCTGCCTCATGGCAGGCGTAAGACTGACGCATGAGCCCTTTCACATGGGGCTTGCCCCATGTGAAAGGACACATTGCTGGAGTTGCGTCACTTTTGTGACACACTCCAGCAATGCGTCATTTTGCACCTACATATACGTCAGAAATACTGACGTATCTGTAACTCCTTGCGACATGATGCGTCATACTGTAAATATGACGCATCATTGGTGTCGCAGGAGAGCGCAGTGAAAAGTGACGCATCGCTGTTTTCACGCAGCGATGCGTCACTTTTCATAAATAAGCCCCTATGTTCCTAAACAAAGAGAACAAACCCAGGAACCCCCCTCGGGTAAAAACAACTCCACATAACAACTATTATAGCCCACCTGTAGTATATGACAGAATGAACACTCCACTCCGTCAAAGGTCCAACGAGGACCTAATAACAAACTACCCCCTATACACACTGCCCAACCAGCCAGCTGCATACTAACACACTGTGACAACTCCATCATGTAAAAATCCTAGAATCAGTGAACAATTCCCATTACAAGTACTCCACTCAAATAACTTCACCCCAATTGCCATATAGCCCACCCACCTGAATTTGGCGCACAAGTCTGAAGTGAAGTTCGTGCAGTCCCAGTCTTACCATCACCTGTGACCATGCTGACCCCACCCAAGTCCACTGAATAAGCAAGTCACCTTGCTGAGATTCAGAGAGGACCCCTCTGTATGTCCCCTCCAGCCCCCATCCCTGATGTAGCAATAGTTTCAGGTATCACATCGGTTTCACTGGTCTGTGAGTCATTGCCCCCATCATCTGAGGACATCCGGGACACAGCTCCATCCTCTGCCGTCCGGGCCTCTGTTAAGGACAGATGCATTGCACCATCTTCTCCAATCAAAACTCTGTGCTCCCCCA
Source organism: Calotriton arnoldi (assembly GCA_963921515.1). Lineage (NCBI taxonomy): Eukaryota > Metazoa > Chordata > Amphibia > Caudata > Salamandridae > Calotriton > Calotriton arnoldi. The sequence goes on from CAWUFW010002236.1 coordinate 1,909,646, forward strand.
AAGGAGTTAAGTTTGAGTTATCGCCAGGCCGTACAGAGAGAGAGAACGTCCCACACAGGATCAACGTCCCCAAGACTTTTGTTGACTGCCCCCAGACTTGGGTACCACAGTGGCATCCCTGAGTTCTAGCCATTCCCAGACCTCCTCCGGTCGGTCGAAGAAGTGGCCTTTATCCTGGAAGATCAATCAATCAATCACAGAATTTGTAGAGCGCACTACTTACCCGCGAGGGTCTCAAGGCGCTGGGGGGAGGGAAGGGGGGGGATGCTGCTACTGGTCGAACAGCCAGGTCTTGAGTAGCCTCCTGAAGGTCAGCAGGTCTTGGGTCTTTCGTAGGCTTAGTGGAAGGGTGTTCCAGGTCTTGGCGGCGAGGTGTGAGAATGATCTGCCGCCTGTGGTTGTTCTTCGTATGCGGGGGACGGTGGCGAGGGAGAGGTCTGCGGAGCGGAGCTGGCGGTTGGGGACGTGGAAGAAGAGTCGTCTGTTGAGGTAGGCTGGGCCAGTTTTGTGGAGTGCCTTGTGTGCATGGGTGAGGAGTTTGAAGGTGATCCTCCTGTCGACGGGGAGCCAGTGCAGGTTCCTCAAGTGGGGGGTGATGTGGCTGTGGCGTGGTACGTCGAGGATCAGTCGTGCGGAGGCGTTTTGTATGCGTTGCAGTCGCTTGATGAGCTTGGCCGGGGCTCCCGCGTAGAGGGCGTTCCCATAGTCTAGTCTGCTACTGACGAGGGCCTGGGTGACTGTTCTTCTTGTGTCTGTCGGGATCCACCTGTAGATCTTGCGAAGCATGCGGAGTGTGTTGAAGCAGGAGGAGGAGACTGCGTTGACTTGCTTGGTCATGGAGAGCGTTGAGTCGAGGATGACTCCCAGGTTGCGTGCGTGGTCGGTGGGTTTCGGGGCTGCTCCCAGCGTCGTTGGCCACCAGGAGTCGTCCCAGGCTGAGGGGTTGGAGCCGAGGATGAGGACCTCCGTTTTGTCCGTGTTCAGCTTTAGTCGGCTGATCTTCATCCAATCGGCGTAAGATGACTTACAAGCGGGCTGGATTTAAGAGCAACTGAAGCAACTGCAACTTCTGTTTGACAGCCATATAGGATTTGTGTTGTTCCTGCACTTGCTTGGTGTAGTCGGGATATATGGCAATCTTGCTATTGTCGAAGTGGGGAGCCTCCTGTTCCCTGGCTGCTCGTAGGATACAGTCCCTGTCATGATAATTGAGCGTCTTAGCAATGATGGCCCTGGGGGGATGACCCCGGTCTCAGTAGGGGGACCAAGGCTCTATGCCCTCTCTCAACCACAAAAAAAGCAGACAAACCTCGAGGATTCAGGACAGTGCACACCCAATCATCCAGGAAACGTGTCACAGATGACCCCTCCGCCTTTTCAGAGAACCCCAGGACTCTGAGGTTGCTGTGCCGTGAGCGACCTTCGGCATTCTACGCCTGTCTACCCAGCTCTGCTGTTGTCATCGTCATGGTAGCCATTTGACGTTTAAGAGTTGCAACCTCTCTCTGCAAGGCCTTAGTGACTTTATCAGCTACCTTGTGAAATTCCACCCGTAAGAGATTGACATCAATGGAGACAGTCTCTATCCTGTGCTCCAAGGTGGTGTGGCACCCCTGTATCTCTGCCAACAGTTCCACCCTGCTGGGCTCTGGCTCAAGGGTCAGGGAGCCCTCACTCTCCGCCACACCAGACTGCGGTGTTATCAATTGAGGAGGCTGCCGCGGAATAGTATATTGTGTAATAGTGTTGGTGCCATGCGCTCGGTAAGACTTATCTGTACCTACATCTGCCAGAGATAGCTGGAACAAAAGGGGGGGCTGCCCCGCTTGGCTATGAGTCAGAGTTCTACACCGCTATCACACCAGCCATTTCAGTGAGCTCCCACTCCTGCCAAATATTACAGCAGAGACCGCACAGCGCAGGTACCAGATGTTGGGGGCACCACAATTCCGCAGTGCCAAGTAAGAGAGCACCGACCTCAATCAACTGCCCTGCAGTGTTGTAGTAGTCCTTCCAATGAGAGTCACCTCCAGGTTTGGTAGGAGTCTCAGCCCCAAACAAACTGGTAAGCCCCCTCCAATAAACAGTTGCTGTTGGGTCATACAGGGACAAGCAAGAAAACGTCTAATATAATCAGTCTGGGCCCTCCAGAGCTGCAATCAAAATAGAAAATGTTGTCTATGTAACATCACTCATTCCCATTAATAAAAAAGGGCATCCTCCAAACCAGTCCAGGACATAAAGAGGTGCCCCTTCCCTCCATCCTGTGGCTGCTCAGGCTAACAGGACTCTTCAAAAAAGAGCCCTTACTCACCGCCAAATAGAGAAGGCCTCTTCCAGAGCATAAGGAGTAAGAAGGGGCAAAGCAGCCCAGTAAAGACCAAAGGGGGGTATCCATCCCAGCACATCGTCCTCAAAACATTGGACTCAAGCAAGAAGAAGGCCTAAAGACTGCAAGGGCCTCCCAGGTGAGTGCCAACGGGCCTGTCACTGGCCCGCGGTATGCTCCGCTTCCACCACGCCACCCACCTGCAGTCAGGCGCAATGTCCCCTGCAGCCGCCAGTAGCTGCCGCGTGCACCGCGGCACGCAACTTGATGATCCTAATGTAGCAAGGTGAAGGGGCGGTAGAAGCCCGGGACGGGCGGAAGAATCAGCAGGCCGCAGACAATGGGCCGACCTCTCCCGCCAGCCGGAGCCTGCATATGAAGTTTTAGTCCCCACTATCGGGCCGTGCTCCCTCACTGCCATGATCCGCTCCTCTCCTCTGGATCTACCTCACACCAGGCCCCGATGCGATCACCACCAGCGAGGTAAGGGCTACTCCAGTTGCACGCAGGCCCTCCTCCATGGCCTCCGGTTCTGACGGGGTGTAAGACAACGCCATCCCCGGCTTAGCCCTATCCCCGCGAGCAGCTAGGGCACTTCGGCGGCCAGTCCATTACTCAGGGAGGGTGGAGGGAAGGATGATGCGGGCCTCCATGCCTCAAACCGTGGTCACAGCGCACCACCACCAGCAGCGCACTGCAGAGTAACTACAGTCTGGGGTTAAGCCCCACATCTGGAACCCGCTGTTGGTGTTGTCTCCGGGGTGTTAACGGGGAGGCACAACAAGGCAGCAAATGTGGGCAGGCGACCTTCAATCCTGCCCAGGTGAGCCACAAACGCCATCCAACCCAGGTTCAGTTCATAAAGGGAGCTAAAATTCTCCCATGAGGCCGGACAGGCCGCGCCACAACTTCTGAGTGATTCTTCAATCCAAGCGGGGCAGGAATGTAGATTTGCACCACTGCTGCTCCAAAAATCAATGTGCATTAAGACAGGAAGTGCAAGAGAGCTTTAGTGAGCAGGATTAGTAAGGATTAGACAGGATTTAGCAGGTAGGCCGGCCGGTAGCTAAAGGGCTCACATGCTGCCAGCCAAGTTTCCAGGTCATGTCCCCGGCATAAATTATAGGTAGCTCAGGTAACTATAACTGCTAAATTTCCTTGGTTTTGTACGAGTGAAATCTGAGCCTAACTATAATGTCCCTGTAACCTTTGGGTTTTTCAGTGAATTTCTACGTTTTTTAAAATTCTATTTCCTAACTATAACGTCCCTAGTAACCTTTCATTTTTACAATACATTTCTAAGGTTTATTTAATGTTGTTTCCTAACTATAACATCCCTGTAACCTTTGTTTTTAAGTGAATTTCTAAGGTTTTTTAAATTTCATTTTTTACCTGTAGCCTGTAACCTTTGAGATTAACCCCTTCCATGCTTATGACGAGCTGGACTCGTCATGGCACACAGTGGTCGTGTGCTCATGACGAGTCCAGCTCATCATAAGACCCACCCACGGGGGAAGCGCTGGCGCTCCCCCCGTGGGAATCCGATCGTTGTTTTTTTTGGGGGGAAGGCAGGGGAAGCCCTTCCCCTGCCTCCCCCCAACCCCCCATCAATGACGTCAGCGCGCGAGGCGCGCTGACGTCATTGGGGGGTTTCCATTTCTTCCCCGACGCGCTGGAATCCATTTGCTTCCAGCGCGTCAGAGAATTAGGGTGAGTTTTGGCTCCGGGGAGGGGGGGGTTTAAAAAAAAGAGGCATCGAGGGAAAGGAAAGGGTTTTCCTTTCCCCCGATGCCTCTTTTGTGCATTCCTGCTGCACGATCATGCGATCGTGCAGCAGGAATGCCCACTAGACACCAGGGATTTTTTTATTTTTTATTTAAATTCAAAATACTGTTTGGGGTAGCGGCCCCTTGGGCAAGGGTCGCTCCCCTTTTGGGGGCCATATGTTTTGGTGCTCTGCCCCCCTGGGGGGGGGGCTCTTTTTGATATTGCAGCCCACTAGACCACCAGGGAAAAACGGTGGGGAGTGGCCCCTTGGGCAAGGGTCGCTCCCCTTTTGGGGGCCATATGTTTTGGTGCTCTGCCCCCCTGGGGGTGGCAGTTTTTCATATTGCAGCCCACTAGACCACCAGGGGAAAACGGTGGGGAGTGGCCCCTTGGGCAAGGGTCACTCCCCTTTGGGGACATTGTTTGTGGCTGTCTGCCCCCATGGGGGGGCAGATCGGCCAAATAGTGCCCACTAGATCCCCAGGTATGTATTTGTGGAGAGTGACCCCTTGGGCAAGGGTCACTCTCCTTTGGGGGCAATATTTGTGGCTGTGTCTGCCCCCCAGGAGGGCAGATCGCCATGTTTTAAAAAAAAAATTGGGCCCACTAGACCACCAGGGATTTGTTTGAGGGGAGTGGCCCCTTGGGCAAGGGTCGCTCCCCTATGGGGAGCATTAATTTGGCTGTTTCTGCCCCCTGGGTGGGCAGATCGGCTGATTTTTTTGTATGGCCACTAGGCCACCAGGGATTTTTTTGTGGGGAGTGGCCCCTTGGGCAAGGGTCGCTCCCCTTGGGGGCATTGTTTGTGGCTGTCTGCCCCCATGGGGGGGCAGATGTCGCCATTTTTTTATATTTGGCCCACTAGACCACCAGGGATTTTTTTGGGGGAGTGGCCCCTTGGGCAAGGGTTGCTCCCTTGGGAGCATTTGGCCGTTTCTGCCACCCTGAGGGGCAGATCGGCTGATTTGTTTTTTTGTAGGTCCACTAGGCCACCAGGGTTTTTTATGTTGGGGAGCGGCCCCTTGGACAAGGGTCGCTCCCCTTTATGGGAGGATGATTGTGGCCATTTCTGCCCTCTTTGGGTGGCAGAATAGCAGTATGTTTTTAGGCCCATCTGCCCCCAAGGAGGGCAGAAGCCACTAGACACCAGGGTTTTTTTAATTTTTGTGTTGGGGAGTGGCCTCCAGGGCAAGGGTAGCTCCCCTTTACGGGGGTGAATATTTTATTTATACTCTTCGGCCCACCTACCCCTTAGCTTGGCTGGTGGATTGTGTGTGGACTGGTGCATTATTTGCATATGTGATTGTAATGTTTTTTTCTCCTTTTTATTCTAGTGTAAAGCTTTTGATTCCTGTTTGCGGTTTCGGCAGTGGTTGTTCTGCAGTTTTGCGTAATTGCATTTATTTGGTAAGAAAAATATTTTTGTTGTGTTTACTCCAAATGAGTATTATTGTCATGCATGAATGAATTTTTGTAAGTGGTGTCATAATGGCAGCATATTTGTTAGTGTTCAGAGCATGAAATTCTTTGCGATGTGTTTTGCATTGTCTTATGTGTAATTTTTTTTTCTTCTTTTTTAGTGGGATATTGTTGATCTTCACTGTGTCTGTGCAGAGTAGGTGGTGGTGAGTCTAGCTGCTTCTGTCACGTGAGTGGTATAGTGTTGGAGTATATAGGTCTTTGTGATAAAGCTACATTTTGTTTATTTCTTTTTTTACAAAGGGTTTGTTGTTGTTGACTTGTTTGACAAGTAACCTTTATTAGTAAGCATTATGGCTAGCCGTAGAATGACTGCTCAGCAGGTGGTTGGTTTGCTTCTTGAATCTTCCTCTGAGCAGGATTATGAGACTGACAGTGCGTCTGAGGGAGAGGAGGGAGGGGAAGATTCAGGCAGTGAGTTTTCTCTCCACATGGAATCATCGGATGATGAAGGTACTCTCAGTGCAGATGAAGCTACTCTCGGTGTGGATGAATCTACTCTCAGTGCGGATGAAGTGCCTGTTTTAGAGGAGGATACTACTGTGCCGATGGTGCAAGAGGCATCTGGATTGCAGCCTGGGGCTGATAGGCTTCCTACTGGAAGTGCTGGACTCTGGGTTGATCCAAACATGGTGCAGCCGGTGTTGCCTGCCTTTAGTGGTTAGGCAGGGTGTAGAGTGGATTGTGAACATTATTTGCCTATACAGTATTTTCAGTTGTTTATGGATGATGTATTTTTGGGTGAGATTGTTGAGCAGACTAATTTGTATGCTGAACAGTTTTTGAGGGACAACAGTGCCAGACCTAGGCCCCACTCTAGAGCTACCCGGTGGAGTCCCACAAATCTGGAAGAGATGAAGAAGTTTTTGGGTTTGACTTTTTTGATGGGTTTGATAAGGAAGCCGTCCATGGGTTCATATTGGTCTACCAGTCCATTGATGGCAACGACCATATTTCCTGCAGTTATGACTCGTGATCGGTATTTACTTTTGCTTCGGATGCTGCATTTTGTTGATAATGGTTTGGCGTTGCCACGAGATCACCCTGAAGGTGACCGTCTTTTTAAGATTCGGCCTGTTCTTGATCACTTTGTAGATCGATTTTCAGAGATCTATACTCCAGGGAAAGAAATATCTCTTGATGAGTCTTTGGTCCTGTTCAAGGGCCGTTTGGTTTTTAGGCAGTACATTCCTAGCAAGAGGGCACGCTATGGAATTAAGCTGTATATGTTGTCTGAGAGTAGGACAGGATATGTTTTTAATTTCCGTGTGTACAGTGGTAGGGATTCCACTATTGACCCCCCTGGTTGTCCGTCCACTTTTGGAGTTTCAGAGAAAATTGTGTGGGATCTTGCTAGAGGACTGTTTAACAGAGGCCTCCATTTGTACCTTGATAACTTGTACACTGCTGTGCAGTTGTTTAAGGAATTGTTCAAAGTGGACACTTTTGCTTGTGGCACAATCCGCTCTAACCGTAAAGGTTATCCAAAAGAGCTTGTTTGCAAAAAACTTCAGAGGGGACAGTGCAGTTCCTTGCGTAGTGATGAACTACTAGCTGTGAAATTTGTGGACAGGAGGGATGTGTACATGCTGACTACCATCCATGATGAGAGTACTTCACCTGTGGCTGTTTGGGGTCAGATTGCTGAAGTGCGCAAACCTGTGTGCATTTTAGACTACAATAAGCACATGGGTGGTGTTGATAGAGTAGATCAGAGGTTGGAACCTTACACTGCTATTCGTAAGGCTTACATTTGGTATAAGAAGTTGGCCATCCATCTCTTCAATTTAGCAACTTTGAATGCTTTTGTTGTGTTCAAGGAGTGTTCTCCTGCGTCAAAGTTGACTTTTGTTCAGTTTCAGCAGTCTGTCATAGGCAGCCTTGTTGTTGTGGAACAGGCAAGTGTTCCTAGAGTTGGAGTGGTGGAGGATGTGGCTCGATTGGAAGATCGCCACTTTCCTGATCACATTTCTCCTACACCCTCAAAAGACTTTCCCACTAGGAGATGTAGAGTCTGTTGGCGAAGAGGTACGCGGAAGAAGACTCGTATGTACTGCCCTGAGTGTCCTTCTAACCCTGGGCTGTGTGTGCCTGCTTGTTATAGAGCGTACCACAAGTAAAAGAATTATTGGGAGCAACCATGAGTGGTAAAGTGAACTGCCTGGTCTGTAATGTTTAAGAATTGTTGTTCTGTTTCAAGGTTGGCATTAGTGCAATGTATTTAGTTTCAGGTTTTGTGTTAGTAGATTTGTATCTATTTGCAATTTGTTTGTGTTTTCTTTTTTGTATAAAAAATCCTAAATGTGATGGTGGTGTGTGTAGGCTGGTGCTTGGCTGGCGGTGTGCGTGGAGTGGCGCTTGGCTGGCGGTGTGCGTGGAGTGGCTCTTGGCTGGCGGTGTGCGTGGAGTGGCTCTTGGCTGGCGATGTGCGTGGAGTGGCGCTTGGATGGCGGTGTGCGTGGAGTGGTGCTTGGCTGGCGGTGTGCGTGGAGTGGCGCTTGGCTGGCGGTGTGCGTGGACTGGCACTTGGCTGGCGGTGTGCGTGGAGTGGCTCTTGGCTGGCGATGTGCGTGGAGTGGCGCTTGGCTGGCGGTGTGCGTGGAGTGGCACTTGGCTGGCGGTGTGCGTGGAGTGGCGCTTGGCTGGCGGTGTGCGTGGAGTGGCGCTTGGCTGGCGGTGTGCGTGGACTGGCGCTTGGCTGGCGGTGTGCGTGGACTGGCGCTCGGCTGGCGGTGTGTGAGTAGTGACTTGCTGCTGGTCACTACACACACTGCTAGCCGAGCGACACTCCACGCAATCCATCAGCTTGTGTGGTTGCTGTGTTAGGAATGTGGGCGTGTGAAAGTGATGGGCCCTTGAATGGCGCTGTCTGCTGGTGTGAGTGTTGTAATGTGATGGGCCCGCGGCTGGCGGTGTGAATGGTTTTGTATGTGTCACACGTATGAAAGGTGTATGAATGGCCTGTAAAGAGGTTGGTGCCTTGTCGTGGCTTTACAGCTCACGAGCTGTGAGTCAATGGTTCAGTTTCTCGTCCTTTCAATTATTAACAGTGCATTTCATTTTTGTGAAATCACTTGTTAATACAATTGTATATACTGAACCATCACTCACCCTCGTGCCAAATCCAACCAGTATGTGTGTGTGCTTGAGGATTAGATGGCTGTGCAGTAATATTTTTTTTTGACTTTCTCAAGCAGGGTGTACCTTGTCCCTTTTTGTGAATGTTGTAATGTGTTTGTTTCGTGCCTGGTGGTGTGAATGGTCTTGTGTGTATCACGTATGAAAGGTGTGTGAATGGCCTGTAAAGCGGTTGGGGCCTTGACGTGGCTTTACAGCTCACGAGCTGCGAGTCACTGGTTCAGTTTTTTGTCCTTTCAATTATTGACAGTGCATTTCATTTTTGTGAAATCTCTTGTTAATAAAATTGTATATACTGAACCATCACTTGCCCTCGTGCCAAATCCAACCAGTATGTGTGTGTGCTTGAGGAATAGATGGCTGTGCAGTAATCTTTGTCTTTTTAGTCTGTCTGCCAAGGTGTACATTCCATCTAAGAATAACCTACCAACTGTAGATATTGTCGTAAACGAAACACCCATGGGAGTACATGGTGATATCTCTCTTGTGGATCCCAACAAGTTATGTTACCCACAATGTCCTGCAAACCTCAAAATGTCTGTCACATTTTCCTTGCAATATTGTGCCAAAATTTTCACGCTGCAGAAATAAACAACACATTATCTCAAAACGACCTGGTTTTGCAAGAGGCACCATTTTTATCAGGAGACCTGGGGGAACGCTGGGTGGTAGGAAATTTGTGTCAGCCCCGTGATGCCACAACTTTACCACACAAAAATGTGTGAAAAAAGGGATTTTTTCAGCAAAATGTCAGGTTTGCAGGGGATTCTGGGTAAGAAAACGTTGGGGGATCCATGCAAGCCATACCTCCCTGGAATCCCCCGGGTGTCTACTTTTCAGAAAAGTGTGGGTTTGGTAGGTTTCCCTAGGTGCCGGCAGAGCTAGGGTTCAAAAACTACAGCTAGGCACTTGCAAAAAAAGGGTCATTTTCACTGTGAAAATGTGGTGCATCCACGTTGCGTTTTGCGCTGCTTCCTGTCGCGGGCACTAGGCCTACCCACACAAGTGAGGTACCATTGTTTTCGGAAGACCTTGGGGAAAGCGGGGTGGGTGGAATTTTGTGGAGCCACGCAGATTCCAGAACTTTCCACCACAGAAAAGTGAGGAAAATGTGTTTTTTTTGCCAATTGTTTAGGTTTGCAAGGGATTCTGGGTAACAGAACCTGGTGAGAGCCAGTCAAGTCACCCCATCCTGGATTCCCCTGGGTGTCATACTTTTCAAAAATGTATAGGTTTGCTAGGTTTCCCTAAGTGCCAGCTGAGCTAGGGTTCAAAAACTACAGCTAGGCACTTTGCAAAAAAAGGGTAATTTTTCACTGTGAAAATGTGGTGCGACCACGTTGCGTTTTGCGCTGCTTCCTGTCGCGGGCACTAGGCCTACCCACACAAGTGAGGTACCATTTTTTTTGGAAGACCTTGGGGAACGCGGGGTGGGTGGAATTTTGTGGATCCACGCAGATTCCAGAACTTTCCACCACAGAAAAGTGAGGAAAATGTGGTTTTTTGCCAATTTTTAGGTTTGCAAGGGATTCTGGATAAGAGAACCTGGTGAGAGCCAGTCAAGTCACCCCATCCTGGATTCCCCTGGGTGTCTACTTTTCAAAAATATAAAGGTTTGCGGGGTTTCCCTAAGTGCCAGCTGAGCTAGGGTTCAAAAACTACAGCTAGGCACTTTGCAAAAAAAGGGTCATTTTTCACTGTGAAAATGTGGTGCGTCCACGTTGAGTTTTGCGCTGCTTCCTGTCGCGGGCACTAGGCCTACCCACACAAGTGAGGTACCATTTATTTTGGAAGACGTTGGGGAACGCGGGGTGGGTGGAATTTTGTGGATCCACGCAGATTTCAGAACTTTCCACCACAGAAAAGTGAGGAAAATGTGTTTTTTTTGCCAATTGTTTATGTTTGCAAGGGATTCTGGGTAACAGAACCTGGTGAGAGCCAGTCAAGTCACCCCATCCTGGATTCCCCTGGGTGTCTACTTTTCAAAAATGTGTAGGTTTGCTAGGTTTCTCTAAGTGCCAGCTGAGCTAGGGTTCAAAAACTACAGGTAGGCACTTTGCAAAAAAAGGGTCATTTTTCACTGGTAAAATGTGGTGCGTCCACGTTGCGTTTTGTGCTGCTTCCTGTCGCGGGCACTAGGCCTACCCATACAAGTGAGGTACCATTTTTTTCGGAAGACCTTGGGGAACGCGGGGTGAGTGGAATTTTGTGGATCCACGCAGATTCCAGAACTTTCCACCACAGAAAAGTGAGGAAAATGTGTTTTGTTTGCCATTTGTTTAGGTTTGCAAGGGATTCTGGGTAACAGAACCTGGTGAGAGCCAGACAAGTCACCCCATCCTGGATTCCCCTGGGTGTCTACTTTTCAAAAATGTATAGGTTTGCTAGGTTTCCCTAAGTGCCGGCAGAGCTAGGGTTAAAAAACTACAGCTAGGCACTTTGCAAAAAAAGGGTCATTTTTCACTGTGAAAATGTGGTGCGTCCACGTTACGTTTTGCGCTGCTTCCTGTCGCGGGCACTAGGCCTACCCACACAAGTGAGGTACCATTTTTTTCGGAAGACCTTGGGGAACGCGGGGTGGGTGGAATTTTGTGGATCCACGCAGATTCCAGAACTTTCCACCACAGAAAAGTGAGGAAAATGTGTTTTTTTGCCAATTTTTAGGTTTGCAAGGGATTCTGGGTAACAGAACCTGGTGAGAGCCAGTCAAGTCACCCCATCCTGGATTCCCCTGGGTGTCTACTTTTCAAAAATGTATAGGTTTGCTAGGTTTCCCTAAGTGCCGGCAGAGCTAGGGTTCAAAAACTACAGCTAGGCACTTTGCAAAAAAAGGGTCATTTTTCACTGGTGAAAATGTGGTGCGTCCACGTTGCGTTTTGCGCTGCTTCCTGTCGCGGGCACTAGGCCTACCCACACAAGTGAGGTACCATTTTTTTCGGAAGACCTTGGGGAACGCGGGTGGGTGGAATTTTGTGGATCCACGCAGATTCCAGAACTTTCCACCACAGAAAAGTGAGGAAAATGTGTTTTTTTGCCAATTTTTTAGGTTTGCAAGAGATTCTGGGTAACAGAACCTGGTGAGAGCCAGTCAAGTCACCCCATCCTGGATTCCCCTGGGTGTCTACTTTTCAAAAATGTATAGGTTTGCTAGGTTTCCCTAAGTGCCAGCAGAGCTAGGGTTCAAAAACTACAGCTAGGCACTTTGCAAAAAAAGGGTCATTTTTCACTGTGAAAATGTGGTGCGTCCACGTTGCATTTTGCGCTGCTTCCTGTCGCGGGCACTAGGCCTACCCACACAAGTGAGGTACCATTTTTTTGGAAGACCTTGGGGAACGCGGGGTGGGTGGAATTTTGTGGATCCACGCAGATTCCAGAACTTTCCACCACAGAAAAGTGAGGAAAATGTGTTTTTTTGCCAATTTGTTAGGTTTGCAAAGGATTCTGGGTAACAGAACCGGGTGAGAGCCAGTCAAGTCACCCCATCCTGGATTCCCCTGGGTGTCTACTTTTCAAAAATGTATAGGTTTGCTAGGTTTCCCTAAGTGCCAGCAGAGCTAGGGTTCAAAAACTACAGCTAGGCACTTTGCAAAAAAGGGTCATTTTTCACTGTGAAAATGTGGTGCGTCCACGTTGCGTTTTGCGCTGCTTCCTTTCGCGGGCACTAGGCCTACCCACACAAGTGAGGTACCATTTTTTTTGGAAGACCTTGGGGAAAGCGGAGTGGGTGGAATTTTGTGGATCCACGCAGATTCCAGAACTTTCCACCACAGAAGAGAGAGGAAAATGTGTATTTTTTGCCAATTGTTTAGGTTTGCAAGGGATTCTGGGTAAGAGAACCTGGTGAGAGCCAGTCAAGTCACCCCATCCTGGATTCCCCTGGGTGTCTACGTTTCAAAAATGTATAGGTTTGCTAGGTTTCCCTAAGTGCCAGCTGAGCTAGGGTTCAAAAACTACAGCTAGGCACTTTGCAAAAAAAGGGTCATTTTTCACTGTGAAAATGTGGTGCGTCCACGTTGCGTTTTGCGCTGCTTCCTGTCGCGGGCACTAGGCCTACCCACACAAGTGAGGTACCATTTTTTTCAGAAGACCTTGGGGAACGCGGGGTGGGTGGAATTTTGTGGATCCACGCAGATTTCAGAACTTTCCACCACAGAAAAGTGAGGAAAATTTGTTTTTTTGCCAATTTTTAGGTTTGCAAGGGATTCTGGGTAACAGAACCTGGTGAGAGCCAGTCAAGTCACCCCATCCTGGATTCCCCTGGGTGTCTACTTTTCAAAAATGTATAGGTTTGCTAGGTTTCCCTAAGTGCCAGCTGAGCTAGGGTTCAAAAACTACAGGTAGGCACTTTGCAAAAAAAGAGTCATTTTTCACTGGTGAAAATGTGGTGCGTCCACGTTGCGTTTTGTGCTGCTTCCTGTCGCGGGCACTAGGCCTACCCACACAAGTGAGGTACCATTTTTTTCGGAAGACCTTGGGGAACGCGGGGTGAGTGGAATTTTGTGGATCCACGCAGATTCCAGAACTTTCCACCACAGAAAAGTGAGGAAAATGTGTTTTGTTTGCCAATTTGTTTAGGTTTGCAAGGGATTCTGGGTAACAGAACCTGGTGAGAGCCAGTCAAGTCACCCCATCCTGGATTCCCCTGGGTGTCTACTTTTCAAAAATGTATAGGTTTGCTAGGTTTCCCTAAGTGCCGGCAGAGCTAGGGTTCAAAAACTACAGCTAGGCACTTTGCAAAAAAAGGGTCATTTTTCACTGTGAAAATGTGGTGCGTCCACGTTGCGTTTTGCGCTGCTTCCTGTCGCGGGCACTAGGCCTACCCACACAAGTGAGGTACCATTTTTTCGGAAGACCTTGGGGAACGCGGGGTGGGTAGAATTTTGTGGATCCACGCAGATTCCAGAACTTTCCACCACAGAAAAGTGAGGAAAATGTGTTTTTTTGCCAATTGTTTAGGTTTGCAAGGGATTCTGGGTAACAGAACCTGGTGAGAGCCAGTCAAGTCACCCCATCCTGGATTCCCCTGGGTGTCTACTTTTCAAAAATGTATAGGTTTGCTAGGTTTCCCTAAGTGCCAGCAGAGCTAGGGTTCAAAACTACAGCTAGGCACTTTGCAAAAAAGGGTCATTTTTCACTGTGAAAATGTGGTGCGTCCACGTTGCGTTTTGCGCTGCTTCCTGTCGCGAGCACTAGGCCTACCCACACAAGTGAGGTACCATTGTTTTTGGAAGACCTTGGGGAACGCGGGGTGGGTGGAATTTTGTGGATCCAACCAGATTCCAGAACTTTCCACCACAGAAAAGTGAGGAAAATGTGGTTTTTTTGCCAATTTGTTAGGTTTGCAAGGGATTCTGGGTAACAGAACCTGGTGAGAGCCAGTCAAGTCACCCCATCCTGGATTCCCCTGGGTGTCTACTTTTCAAAAATGTATAGGTTTGCTAGGTTTCCCTAAGTGCCGGCAGAGCTAGGGTTCAAAAACTACAGCTAGGCACTTTGCAAAAAAAGGGTCATTTTTCACTGTGAAAATGTGGTGCGTCCACGTTGCGTTTTGCGCTGCTTCCTGTCGCGGTCACTAGGCCTACCCACACAAGTGAGGTACCATTTTTTTTTTTAAGACCTTGGGGAAAGCGGGGTGGGTGGAATTTTGTGGATCCACGCAGATTCCAGAACTTTCCACCACAGAAGAGAGAGGAAAATGTGTTTTGTTTGCCAATTTTTTAGGTTTGCAAGGGATTCTGGGTAACAGAACCTGGTGAGAGCCAGTCAAGTCACCCCATCCTGGATTCCCCTGGGTGTCTACTTTTCAAAAATGTATAGGTTTGCTAGGTTTCCCTAAGTGCCAGCTGAGCTAGGGTTCAAAAACTACAGCTAGGCACTTTGCAAAAAAAGGGTCATTTTTCACTGTGAAAATGTGGTGCGTCCACGTTGCGTTTTGCGCTGCTTCCTGTCGCGGGCACTAGGCCTACCCACACAAGTGAGGTACCATTTTTTTCAGAAGACCTTGGGGAACGCAGGGTGGGTGGAATTTTGTGGATCCACGCAGATTTCAGAACTTTCCACCACAGAAAAGTGTGGAAAATTTGTTTTTTTTGCCAATTTTTTAGGTTTGCAAGGGATTCTGGGTAACAAAACCTGGTGAGAGCCAGTCAAGTCACCCCATCCTGGATTCCCCTGGGTGTCTACTTTTCAGAAATGTATAGGTTTGCTAGGTTTCCCTAAGTGCCAGCTGAGCTAGGGTTCAAAAACTACAGATAGGCACTTTGCAAAAAAAGGGTACTTTTTCACTGTGAAAATGTGGTGCGTCCACATTGCGTTTTGCGCTGCTTCCTGTGGCGGGCACTAGGGCTACCCACACAAGTGAGGTACCATTGTTTTCGGAAGACCTTTGGGAACGCGGGGTGGGTGGAATTTTGTGGATCCAGGCAGATTGCAGAACTTTCCACCACAGAAAAGTGAGGAAAATGTGTTTTTTTTGCCAATTGTTTAGGTTTGCAAGGGATTCTGGGTAACAGAACCTGGTGAGAGCCAGTCAAGTCACCCCAACCTGGATTCCCCTGGGTGTCTACTTTTCAAAAATGTATAGGTTTGCTAGGTTTCCCTAAGTGCCGGCAGAGCTAGGGTTCGAAAACTACAGCTAGGCACTTTGCAAAAAAAGGGTCATTTTTCATTGGTAAAATGTGGTGCGTCCACGTTGCGTTTTGCGCTGCTTCCTGTCGCGGGCACTAGGCCTACCCACACAAGTGAGGTACCATTTTTTTCGGAAGACCTTGGGGAACGCGGGGTGGGTAGAATTTTGTGGATCCACGCAGATTCCAGAACTTTCCACCACAGAAAAGTGAGGAAAATTTGTTTTTTTTGCCAATTGTTTAGGTTTGCAAGGGATTCTGGGTAACAGAACCTGGTGAGAGCCAGTCAAGTCACCCCATCCTGGATTCCCCTGGGTGTCTACTTTTCAAAAATGTATAGGTTTGCTAGGTTTCCCTAAGTGCCAGCAGAGCTAGGGTTCAAAAACTACAGCTAGGCACTTTGCAAAAATAGGGTAATTTTTCACTGTGAAAATGTGGTGCGGCCACGTTGCTTTTTGCGCTGCTTCCTGTTGCGGGCACTAGGCCTACCCACACAAGTGAGGTACCATTGTTTTTGGAAGACCTTGGGGAACGAGGGGTGGGTGGAATTTTGTGGATCCACGCAGATTCCAGAACTTTCCACCACAGAAAAGTGAGGAAAATGTGGGTTTTTTGCCAATTTGTTAGGTTTGCAAGGGATTCTGGGTAACAGAACCTGGTGAGAGCCAGTCAAGTCACCCCATCCTGGATTCCCCTGGGTGTCTACTTTTCAAAAATGTATAGGTTTGCTAGGTTTCCCTAAGTGCCGGCAGAGCTAGGGTTCAAAAACTACAGCTAGGCACTTTGCAAAAAAAGGGTCATTTTTCACTGTGAAAATGTGGTGCGTCCACGTTGCGTTTTGCGCTGCTTCCTGTCGCGGTCACTAGGCCTACCCACACAAGTGAGGTACCATTTTTTTTGAAGACCTTGGGGAACGCGGGGTGGGTGGAATTTTGTGGATCCACGCAGATTCCAGAACTTTCCACCACAGAAAAGAGAGGAAAATGTGTTTTTTTGCCAATTTTTTAGGTTTGCAAGGGATTCTGGGTAACAGAACCTGGTGAGAGCCAGTCAAGTCACCCCATCCTGGATTCCCCTGGGTGTCTACTTTTCAAAAATGTATAGGTTTGCTAGGTTTCCCTAAGTGCCAGCTGAGCTAGGGTTAAAAAACTACAGCTAGGCACTTTGCAAAAAAAGGGTCATTTTTCACTGTGAAAATGTGGTGCGTCCACGTTGCGTTTTGCGCTGCTTCCTGTCGCGGGCACTAGGCCTACCCACACAAGTGAGGTACCATTTTTTTCGGAAGACCTTGGGGAACGCGGGGTGGGTGGAATTTTGTGGATCCACGCAGATTCCAGAACTTTCCACCACAGAAAAGTGAGGAAAATGTGTTTTTTTGCCAATGTTTTAGGTTTGCAAGGGATTCTGGGTAACAGAACCTGGTGAGAGCCAGTCAAGTCACCCCATCCTGGATTCCCCTGGGTGTCTACATTTCAAAAATGTATAGGTTTGCTAGGTTTCCCTAAGTGTCAGCAGAGCTACAGTTCAAAAACTACAGCTAGGCACTTTGCAAAAAAAGGGTCATTTTTCACTGTGAAAATGTGGTGCGTCCACGTTGCGTTTTGCGCTGCTTCCTGTCGCGGGCACTAGGCCTAACCACACAAGTGAGATACCATTGTTTTTGGAAGACCTTGGGGAACGCGGAGTGGGTGGAATTTTTTGGATCCACGCAGATTCCAGAACTTTCCACCACAGAAAAGTGAGGAAAATGTGTTTTGTTTGCCAATTTTTTAGGTTTGCAAGGGATTCTGGGTAACAGAACCTGGTGAGAGCCAGTCAAGTCACCCCATCCTGGATTCCCCTGGGTGTCTACTTTTCAAAAATGTATAGGTTTGCTAGGTTTCCCTAAGTGCCGGCAGAGCTAGGGTTCAAAAACTACAGCTAGGCACTTTGCAAAAAAAGGGTCATTTTTCATTGTGAAAATGTGGTACGTCCACGTTGCATTTTGCAGCCATTTCCTGTTGTGGGCACTAAGCCTACCCACACAAGTGAGGTACCATTTTTATCGGGAGACTTAGGGTAACACAGAATTGTAGAGCAACTGTTATTACATATTGACTTTCGATGCATTTCTGCCTTCCAAATGAAAGACAATGTGTAAAAAATAAGTCATTTTGAAAAATGACCTATAATTCTCATGCTAGTATGGGTACTCCCAATTTCGGAAATGTGCAAATATCTACTGTTTCTAAAATCTACATTTTGTTCCCATTTCAGAAATACATAGGTGTCTTTCATAACAATTTTTCCATGTATACATTTTCCCAAAATAATTGCTATATACCCGGTACATAATAAAAAACCATTGCAAGACGCTGCTCAGTTATTGGCTCTGGGTTCGTCGGGTTCTTGGTGAACCTACAAGTCCTATAGATCCCCACAACCAGAAAGGTCCAGCGGATATAACGGTATATTGCTTTCAAATAGTTGTCATAATTAGAAGAAGTTACAGGTGAAAACGTTGACACAAATGGCTGTTTTTTCAACTAATTTTCAATTTTTCCTTCATTTAACTGTTAGTTTCTATAAGGAAAACTTTAAGGATCTACACAAATGACCCCTTGCTGAATTCAGAAGTTTTTCTACTTTTCAGAAATGTATGGCTTTCCAGGATCCATTATTGGTTTCATACCCATTTCTACCATTAACTAGAAGGAGGTTGAAAGCACAAAAAATAGCAAAAATAGGCTATGTCCCAGAAAAATGCCCAAACTGTGTAAAAAAGTTGGTTTTCTGACAAAGTCTGCTTGTCCTTGAAAGCTGGGAAGATGGTGATTTCAGCACCACAACCCCTTTTTGATGCCATTTGCAGGGAAAAAACAAGACGCTTTCATCTGTAGCCCTTTTTTTGCATTTTTCCCTAAAAAAACAAAATTTAGCTGTATTTTGGCTAATTTCTGGGTCCCCTTCAAGGGAATCCACAAACCCTGGGTACCTTTACAATCCCCATGATGTTAGAAAAAAAGGACGCAAATTTGGCGTGGATACCTTATGTGGTCAAAAAGTTACAGGGGCCTAAGCGCGCACTACCCCAAATAGCCAAAAAAAGGCTTAGCACAGGGGGGGGAAAGGCCTAGCAGCGAAGGGGTTAAGTGTGTGAGTGAGAGCATGAGTGTCTCAGTGGGTGGTTGAGGAAGTGTGGGAGTGTCTCAATGGGTGTGTGAGTGTCTGTGTGGGTCTGGGAGTGGCTGCATAAGTGTCTCACTGGGTCTGTGAGTTGGTGCATGAGTGTCTGAGTGGGCACATGAGTGTCTGAGTGAGTGTCTCAGTAGGCCTGTGAGTAGGTGTGAGAGTGTCTGAGTAGGTTTGCGAGTGCCTCCATGAGTGTGTGAGTCAGTCTGTGAGTAAGTGTATGAATGGGTCTCTGAGTGGGCCTGTGGGTGGGTTTGTGAGTCTCTGAGTGGTCTGTGAGTTGCTGTGTGAGTGGATGTATGGGTATGTGAGTGGGTGCATGAGTGTCTGAGTGGGTCTTTGGGTTTATGTGCCTAAGCGGGTCTGTGAGTGGGTGTCTGGGTCTGTGAGTAGGTGCATGAGTGTCTGAGTGCATCTGTGATTGGGTGTGTGAGTGTCTGAGTGTGTCTGTCAGTGGGTGTGTGAGTGTCTGAATGAGTGCTGTGAGTGGGTGTCTAAGTGTCTGTGTGGGCATGTCAGTAGCTGTGTGAGTGATTGGACCACAAAGGAACCGTACTGCCCTTTTATCCAACAAGAGCCCACAGTTTTGCACAAAATATCTACCTAAGTGGAGTTCTTTCTACTGGTCAATTACTAAGTGCTACCTCCTTGGGTAAATGTCCAATACGTATTCTACACTACAACTGCATAATGGAGCACAAGGAAATGTCATCAGTGACCTTGTGTGCGTTTTGGCAATGTGATTGTTCCTGGTGCATCTTTATCCAGAATTATGTCATAACGTGAATCCTCCTATAGAGAAGACGACAAGACTACAAAGAGGTAAATCTCCCCCAAACAAGGATCATTCATCTTAACTATATGAAGTAAGTGCTTCTTCACTTGTTGGCGATGTCCTCATATTCCCCGGCATTAAGAACTCCTCACTAAAATTTGCGAGAAACACGCAGGGGGGGGGGTGCTGTTAAGGTGTCCATCATCCTGGCAAAAGGCAGGAAGACATATATATATTAAATGGGGCAGAGGGGCCATGCAGCTCCCCTCCCTGGCCCGATTTCGGCCCTGAGGACACCATCCCCGGGGCCTGGCCATGTGTCTCTGGGTGTCCTGGTTCCACCCAGGGCACCCATAAATATAATATCTATTTGTATAAATTTCTTTGTTATTCAATTGTTTTGATATTTCTAGATGCTTTGCACTTGTTCCTTGTGCCACAGCTACTCAGCATTGAGTTAAGGTTATACAAGCAAGCCTGACTGGACCAAAGACAAATTTGTGAGTTATTACACTGTGAGGTCACACAACCACACCTTGTGATAAACTGAATTTCCTCACAGTAGAATCCTGCAAGACCACATGGGGTTTCCCTCCATAGTGCGGGGGATCATACATAGCAAATGCCATGACACTCTTGCCCTCACAGGGAAACTAAAGAGCCATGGCAATAACAGCTGACTCAAACACAATCACATCGCCCCTGAGCCAGTAAATGTTCCAATAATGTACTACTTGCTCTAAACTGAAAACCTGTGTTCCGTGTACCCCCTGACAGGACTGCTGAAAAGGGGAGAAATATCATGCTTTTCAAAACAAGCCATGATATAAATTATATATATGTGGATATTCAAAATGACCAAGAGTGGGATGAACCTATACCAATGTTTCATACCACTCTTGGAGCTAGAATCATTTCCTTACTTCCTCTGCTTGCTCTCCAACTATGGCTCCAGGACAGGGGCGTAGGGAGGTCAATGAGATTTGTGGGGGGTGAAAATCAAATTTCGCAATGAAACAAGCAGTGGGATGCAGGTTGGAGGAGTGAGATAACCGAGGTTAGGGATGGACTATTGCCATGAGGAACGGGAAGTACTGGTTTGCATTAGGTGCGCCTCTGACTTGAGCGGCACATTGAGTGAAAAAGGATGGGTTGGAATATCGCTCCAAGCGATTGACACTGGTTAGACTATTTGCAAGCATTAATCCCATCACCATTAGGTTGCTTTATTACCAGCAGGATGCCTGGAAACTTGAGACTGGCGCAGCTTTCCAGCTCTACTGCTGACAATGTTTGTGAATTAAATTTTTTTTTTAATTTGCACCCATTCATGAATACTTCTATAGGTACAGATTTACTACTTTTTTGGTAAACTGGTCACTATATATATCTAAGATCCTGATCCAAAAAATAAACAGGTTTCAACCTCTTAGTAAAAGCACGATGACGAGAGGAAAAAGACACAGATAAAGCAGACCTGACTCAGGGCATCCAGACCCATGTACCAAAACAAGAATTCATTTGAGGAGTGTCACACCCTGAACACTGCCACTGAAGCTACGCCCCTGACTATCTCACTTAGGCCTGGTAGTTGTTTCTGGGAACTCATGACTATGGTCATGTACAACACAACGGCCTGGAGTCCCTGCCCTGAAATCACTTACTTTTAATGTATTTTCACTGAGCATTCTTCTTCATATCTGCTACAAGAAGCCTTGATGATAGAGTTGTCAAATCCATGCATGTGGGCTTGCCTTTTACAAATCATTTTGTCAAGTGACTGACAGCCTCTAGTTCTAAGCCCATGTCACAAATAGAAGAGGGCGTGCAAGCAAATTAATAGGGCGAGCTGAGCTGAGCCATGGGTCTGGCTTGGCTCTAATAGTCTGTGTACATGCCGAGCCATGAAAATGTTTTTCATGTAAATCATGCAACAAACATAATGTAAAAATTATGCAATCTCTTTAAAATGTAAAAAAAAAATATTTCTTTAACATGTAGAAGAGTTTCACCTTAGTAGATTAGATTATATCACTGCATAAACAGACATTTATTAAAAGTGTTTTTAGATGCATTCATGGCTCTATGGCTCGCCCTCAACGACAATGCTATTAGTGAACTAAGAGGCAAGTCAGTAGTCATATAAATCCTAAACGTGGCCTAGATTCTTATTATAGATGGAGCAACATTATAATTTATTAAATCAAACATAAAAGGAGTTCTACCATGCAAATCCTGAGCTCAAGTATTTAAAAGCTCGCTCATATGTGATAACAAAGACATTTTGGCATTGAGATGAATCAGTACAAATCAGCACTCCTTTGGGTGGGTCTCATGATAGCTAAAAAGGATATTGCACTTCACTAGAGGGCAGAGTCCCCACCGTCGGGTGTAGAGTGGAAGAGGTGCATGGCCAGGGAACAGCCAGTTTACGAGGCTAGGGGGTGCCCTCAGAAACATGGAAGAATATTGGGAGAGTAGGTGGCTTACAGGGGCATCTTTCTTACAAGCAGACATTCCAATAGCAAGTGTCTTGACAACGAATTTTGGTCATACATGGGACTGGTGCGTCAGGAGATGTGTATAAATCTGCAGGGAATGGTTGAGGTGGGGGGGCAGTGAGCGGGAAAGTAGGGAATTGGGGATGCAGCGCTTCCATTGTTCTGTGTTTATGTTGTCATCATATGCAAAACCTAATTAAAAGTGTTATTAAAAAAAGAATTCTTTTATTTGGGTGGTTTTACACCAGAACCCTCCCACACCGAATCTATGCCCCTCCTTCAGGACTCCATGTTCAGCATCTACATGACCCCCATCGTTTACGTCGTCAAATCCCACGGACTCAACATAATCTCTTACATAGATGACACTCAACTGATCATCTCGCTCACCAAGGACCCCTCCAACACCAAAACCAACATCTGCAACACCATGACCAACGTAGCCGAAAGGAAGAGAGACAACTACCTCGAACTCAATTCCGACAAAACTGAAGCACTGAAGTACATGGGACCACAGCTGGTAGATTGCAGAACTTGGACCCACACCCACACTGACCGACCACGCACGCAACCTCAGCATCATCCTCGACAACCAACTGACCATGAAACGACATGTCAATGCAGTTGCCTCCTCCTGCCTCCACCAACTTCGAATGCTCTGCAGAATCTTCAGATGGATCCCAACCAACACCAGAAAGACTGTCACTCAGGCCCTCGTCACCAGCCACATCGACTACGGCAACACCCTCTACACTGGCATCTCCACCCAGCTCCTCAGAAGACTCCAGCCCATACAGAATGCTGCAGCCAGACTCATCCTAGACCTCCCCAAACTAACCCACATCACCCCCACCTGAGAAACCTCCACTGGCTCCTCATCCAGGAGAGATGCTAGTTCAAGCTCCTCATGCACGCCTAAAAAGTCCTCCATGACCTCGGACCTGCCTACCTCAACCATCAACTGAACCTCCAACAACCCACCTGACACCTGCGCTCCTCTTCACTTGCCCTCGCACCCCCTGCATCCGTCACAGTACTAGTGGTGGCTGCGCCTTCTCCTACATCTCTGCCAAGACCTGGATCAACCTTCCCCTCCAGCTCCGTACAGCCCCCTCGCTGGCAGACTCCAGAAAGAGACTCAAGACCTGGCTCTTCGACTGAGACACAGCGCACAGGTGCCCCTAGGGGTGACAGTGCTGCGCTCTACAAATGCTGTTTGATTGATTGATTGACTCCATTCCAGGCCAGGCAACGGAGAAGGGTCTGAAACATTTTGGTAGAGGGCAAAGTCTGGCAATTAACTCAGCATACCATTGTCTCTATCCAGAAACTCTACTATCATTACTGTTTCATTTTGCATTATGTCTTACCTTTCAGATGTACTAATAACATTGCACTGATTCACGACGTAAAAGCCATCAGCTGTTTTCATAATCCTTTTGATTACTGTATCACTTTGCACTATGACTTATCTTTTAGATGTATTAATAACATTGCACTGTTTTACGATGTAAAAGCCATCGGCTGTTTTTACAACCCTTTTAGATTTTCTCTTTTAACCCAACCAAACGTTTTTTTAAATTATGAACGTAATATGTATCGCATTTGTAAATGATTTTAGGTAATCATACAATAAAGAATTCCTGTTGAGTCTATCCAGAAAGACAAGAAACAGGAAGAAGCCGTGCAGGCTATGTCCCTATATGGCACCCACCTGTGGTGGGCATGGTTTTCAATTTGAGTATTCCTTTCTTGTTTCCTGTCTTTGGAGGAGGCTGGCAAACAACATCTTAGATAACAGTAACTGGAAATAAACAATACTGTGGGATGGGACATTTGTGACTGGAAAGGAAATCACAGCTTTTTGCTAATTTGTGACTGGTAATTTACTCAAAGCTTTTTAGGCACTCATCAGAACACACTTGCAAAGCAAAATCCTCCAGTTTATCCGTTGCCTAGAAACAACATGCTACGCAGAGGGAAAAGGCCCCGCGCACACACAGAGTTAACTTTTCCTCACAAAGGCAGTTTCTTCTCCAGAATATTTCAAAAATGCATTCAGCTTCACAGAATTGCCAAAAAGAACATAGCAGCAGGCTGGCAATTACATTTCACAAAACATGCCCAATTGTTCACAATACCAGCTAATGTGCGTAAATCAGGCTGAATGTAGCTATCAGGTAAGCCGCAGCAAAGGAGGGACGTGTGACGAATGAAAAGAGGACAGAGGAGGAAAAAGCAAAAGCAGCACATACAACTGTTGCCCAAAAAAAGTAATTGTTTGTTTCGTGAAATGCTTGATATCACAACCTTTGCTGCTGTACTTCAGTGGTACTACTCACCTGATATAAAATGCTGCTCACAAACTTAAGGGAGAAGGCCTCCTCCTGTAGCTTTGTGAATAGCATTTTATAGTAGGTGAATAGTACTACTGTAGCACTACATCACATACTACAAAGTGTAGTTTGTGAATATACCCCGCTGTCATGAGGCAAACACAACTCTGCTCAGCACATAAAATGATACAAAATTACATGAAATCCATAAAATCTAGTGGCCCAGCCCTTGGATTCTCCAGATCATTCATCATTTTTATGTTTCTCTATCCCAGTACCTATTAAACTAAGCACAAGGAAACATTTGCATAAAATGGTCTGGCTGATAAAGATGCTTACAATGATCCCCAGAGTCTGACTCACAAAGGTAAACCTGCACTTTTTTTGTAAGTTTACTACTTTTAGGTATTTAAAAACTACGTGCAGAGTTTAATGACTCTGCACTCCCTACACTTATGTGTGTGAAGCTCTCCGCAACTGCAGAGTCCGCAATTGTAAGTTTATTTTTTTTTAAATTGTTTTTTTAAAGATGTTTTTATTGGTTTGAAAGACATAGCATTCACAAATATCTTCGTATTTATACATCTCAGCACAGTTACATCAGCAGTATATATATAACAGAATTCAATATTAGATCAGCCACTTATGCCTATACTATCCCCACGGTTCTCTTTCATCTCCTCCCTGGTAGGCGAGGTACACAATTCCCCCTGGTGTGTGTTCCATTTGCTCCATTTTTTATCCCATTTCTTAGGACAACCTCTGGACTTGAATACCTCCTTTTCTGCTATCATACATTTGTCTAGTTCCTTTGCCCAACTCTTCGACGATGGCCCCTCTGCCACCACCCACTTCATTGCAATTGCACGTTTCACCAACGTATATCCCAGGGTAGCCAATTGTTGCTCCACCTCCGTAAGGTCTGTCGCCTCCCATATATTATCCCCTTCCGTGCTTCCGTCGGCCAACGGCCGTCGCGAGCACTACCTCGCTAGTGCTGCGCACATCCGTTGGCCGACGCGGCCCCGCCCACTCTTTCAAACCGCCGCACCGCAGCGGAATTTGCGCCACGGTTAAGCGGTTAAGGAGCCCTAATTGTGGTGTTAGTTTAATCTCTTTTCCTAGTGCTCTCTGCATGTGTCTTGTCGCCTTTTCCCATAGGGCTTGTATGTAGGGATATTCCCATATAGGGTGGTAAAAGGTTGCCTCCTAATGACATTGGCGGAGACACAAAGTATCTTGTCTACTCCCCATCTTTGCTAGCGTGACCCCAGTAAGATAGGCTCTCTGCAGGATTTTTAATTGGATAAGACGGAGCCTAAGAGGGATGGCTGCTTCCCTTGGGGACATCAGTGCCGTTTGCCAATAGTCATCTTCTATTTGCCCAATATCGGTTTGCCACCATTCTCTAAGGGTTTGAAACGGATCAGGCAAATTATTACATAGTTTCCGATATGTTAATGATACGGCTTTCTCTAACATTGGTTCAGAAAGCAGTCGGTCCTCCAGGGGGGATGACTCCGGTATGTTCTTCCTGCCTAAGAGTGCTGCTTTAAGGGCATGACGGACCTGTAGATAGCGGAAGACCTCCCCCTGAGCCAGTTCATATTTCTCCCTTAATTCCGCAAATGTTAGTATTGTTCCCTTTTTCACTAGGTGGCCTATCGTGGAAATCCCAATAGTGTCCCATCTATCAAAGCTGGGTTGGTTACATAGTAGTCCTAATTTTGGAGTTGACTATAACGGGGGGGCCTGAGTCAGTACGTCCGACCAGTCAAGACGTCTATTAGCTTGGCGCCAGATCTCCACCGTGTGGGCTGTTGGGCCCAGGTATCGACCCTTTCTGACTTTCGAGTAGAAGGCTCCCAGGCAACCCTCCCTGCCCATTTGATATTTGTCTAACAGATAAGCAGGGTCCAACGGGGAGCGATACACCCAGTGGTTCACTACTACCAGCTGCGAAGCCCAATAATATAGTCGCATATCTGGGAGTGCAATACCTCCGTCGTACCAACCTTTGGTTAATTTATGTAAAGCGATACGGGGCGCTCTTCCGTCCCACAGTAGAGTTCTAACCTCACTCTCGATATTCCTAAAGTAGGAGTCGGGGACCCTGTGGGGGCAGTTTTGAAGGATGTACAAGAAGGGGGGGAGAGCCAGCATCTTAAATAGGGCAGCTCGACCCAGTAAGGAGAGGGGTAAGGATCTCCAGTGCTTAACATCATTACGCAGTCTCTCCAGAAGGACGGCTAGATTTCTGGCGTAGAAGATCTGGGGGTTTGGGGTTGTATAGATCCCGAGGTAGTGGAATCCGTCAACAGCTATCTCCACCTCGCATCCTGATGGGAGTTTTGGAATTGGTCCCTGAATAGCAAAAATCACAGATTTGGACCAGTTAAACGAATATCCGGAATATTTGCCGAAATTTGTGAAGATGTTTAAAATTCTATGCACTGATTTTTTAGGTGACGCCAGATAAAGCAGATGTCATCGGCATAGAGGGATATCCTATCTTCCTGCCCCTCTGTCCATTTCAACCCCCTAAGCAGTGGATATCCCCTGACCCATGTGGCCAGTGGTTCTAACATTAGTGAGAAAATCAAGGGGGATAGGGAGCAACCCTGTCTTGTACCCCTTCCCAGTGAGAATGTTCAGGACAGGCGATTGTTGACCTTGCAATTAAAATATGGGGGGAGTTAGAGGTTAAGGTTAGGTTCACCCTCCTAACTGAATGTAGTAACACAAACTGTGGAATACCAGAATGGAAACCTAACCGTAGAGAAGGACAGGGTTTTCAATGAGTATGTATGTATGAAAATCCTCTTTCCAGAAAGAAAAATTATTTTCTAGAGTCCCCTCACCCACCAGGGTTTCCCCTAGGTGGCATGATTCATCATTGGGGTCCTCTCAATCCACTGCGGATTGAGGCGTGCTGCGACTTGCGGAACTACGTAGGAGCACTAAGTTGTGGAAAAATGTGTTGTGCAATGAAGTGGTGTGGAAAAACAAAAAAGTTTAAAAATACCTAACTAGTGGGCTAATATTTTATTCCTGCCCCTTGTCGGTATAGCTAAAAAACAGGGGTTAATAATAGGGAAAGTCTAACTATAATGAGTATAGGGTCCCTAGTATTTGGTCGATTGTTGACCTTGACCTGGCCTTTTAGGTCTGTATAAAGCAGCTTAATCCAACCCAGAAATTTCGGGCCAAACCCTAGGCGCCGAAGCACCTCAAAGAGATATGGCCATTCTATTGAATAAAACGCAATTTTGGCGTCCAGGGATAACACCATTGCATCTTCCTCTATGAATTGTTTGCTTTCCAGGACATTATGAAGGCAGCAGATGTTTAGTGCGGTATTCCGGCCTGGCACAAAGCCCGACGATTGGTCCACATGAACCAGTGATGGGATCATTGGGATCAGGCGAGACGCCAGGAGTTTGCACGGATTTTCGCTTCCACGTTAATTAATGAGATCGGCCTATAGGATCCGCAGCTGTCAGCGGGTTTCCCCGGTTTACGAATAACAACAATAGAAGCCAATCTTTGGTCCTCCGGAAGGACCCCTTTTTCATAACTTTCGTTATACATTTCTCTCAGGTG
Organism: Calotriton arnoldi; assembly: GCA_963921515.1. NCBI lineage: Eukaryota > Metazoa > Chordata > Amphibia > Caudata > Salamandridae > Calotriton > Calotriton arnoldi. The sequence goes on from CAWUFW010002236.1 coordinate 1,937,371, forward strand.
GGGCGCGACATGCGAGGCCGTTGTTTTTAGGAATTCAATAGGGACCCCATTGGGCCCCATTGCCTTCCCCAATTGTATACTATTTATTGCAGTGTGGATTTCATTGTCTGTGAGATCCTCCTCCAGTATATCTCTGCCCCCAGTGGACAGGGTGGACATACGGATATCAGCTAGTAATTGGCAGGAGTCCTCTGCCGTAGTAGTAACCGAGGATGTGTAGACCTTCTCCAGGTGATCCGCAAATGCATCTGCAATTGCTTGCGGGTCTGAGAGATGCTGTGTAGTACTAAGTATTAATCTGGGTACCCAGCGCTCTGCCTGTTCCCTTCTTTCCAACCATGCAAGCATTTTGCCAGCTCTATCTCCCAGTTCATAAAGCCTGTGACGTGTGGTAAGTAATTGGGCTCTCACCCGCTCTCCGGCCAGGGTTTTATATTCTAATTGCTTAATGGTTAGTTGATGTTCGGTAGCTTCGCTAGGTGACTGTGCGTGCTCTGTTTCAAGCTGCTGAAGCTCGCTCTCAAGCTGTTCTAGTTGCTGTTGCTGCTTTTTATTGTAACCCACTTTGAGCGCCAGCACCTGCCCCTTCAGCACTGTTTTAAAGGCCTCCCATATTATCTGTGCTGAATCCACAGAACCGACGTTTTCTTTAAAATAATTTTCCCAGTGTGATAGTAAGCTCTCTTTTATATCTGGAATTTTGAGCAGCCAGGGATTAATGACTATTGTGTTACGCTGTCTTTGATTATAGTATGTAAGCTCCACCCATACCGGAGAGTGGTCAGAGATGCCTCGTGGTAGACAGCGTGGGTTCCGAAAATTGCCAACATCTGCCAAGTGTGTCAAAAAATTATCTATACGGGATAGGCTTCTATGGGCACTCGAGTAATAGGTGAAGTGGGTCAGATCTGGTTGAAAGTATCGCCATATATCAATGACCAATGACTCCCATGGCCTTGGTAAACTCTGACATATGTGTACTGGGGCGTGTCTGGGGGTGTATTGGTTGTCTGTCTATCTATGTGGTCATCAAGGGTCATATTAAAATCCCCTCCCAGAATAAGGGTTCCTATCGGGAGATCCACTATGATTTTCCCCAGGTCAGTAAGCGCCTCTTTTCCTAGCGCTGGTGGGATGTATATTGAGATTACATTAAGCGCTTTTCCCTCCCAACTTGCCTCTAGGACAGCAAATCTACCTTGGGGATCTGCCCATGTACGTATCGGAGTGAGTGCAAGACTCCTTTTTACTAAGATACCTGAAGTATATCCCGCGTAAACCAGAAGTTTATATCCCCATCACGTCAGGGCTTTACACTTATTCCCCACTGCAATTCTAAGTTTTGATGTATACATAAGTATAGGAAGTGTGGAGTCGTAAAACTCTGCATATGCTTTGCGAATACCTAAAAGTAGTATAGTTCCACAAACGTGTGCATTTGCCTTTGTGAATCAGGCCCAAAGATTTTACAGTAGATAGTAAAGAATCAACACACAAAGATCAAAGCATGTGATAGCCATTCTTGTTTGCCCAATACAGACAGAATCACTAATTTTCACTAACAACTTCAAGTTCAGCTTGGGACCTCACTCTGATCTCTGGTCTCCCGCACCACACTGGACATCTCTAAACACAGCGATTGCATTAGAGTTTTATTTGCGGAAATATCACCTTAGAAGTCCAATTAGTCATGGTTAAATCCCATAATCCCTGAGCCACACATTGCCTTGATTTTTGGAAATTGTAGCTGGAACACTAGCCTCTCTGAGATCCTGGAATCAAGGATCTTCATGATATTGCCATGGTTTTCCTAGTAGAGAATGAGCAGTATAAATCAGTCTTTTCAAGTCTGGCTTCTTAACAATTGCTAATAATTCTTTGACATAGAGATAGAGTGGGCTTTGGCTCCTCCCAGAGGTGCATTACTCTCTCGCCTAATACAATTGGCTATTGGTGTATAATTCTGCCTTCAATGAATCGTTCTTTTATTGCAATGATTGAGGGACAATTTTACATGTGATCAATGCACTCCATTACTTTGTTCTTTATCTCCTATATGCAGTGTAGGCAGAAAGTAATCAATTCATTATCTCATAAATGCATTATATGCAGAAAGCAATCCCTTGTTTATTTTCTTTTTCCACCATTGGCAAAGCCGATAGGGTAAGCTTTAATGCAAAAAATAGCATTTGAGCCTGCAAAACATGTGAACAGCATTTGCGAATGCCTGTTTTCCCTGCAATAGCGATCGGCCTGCCAATGCTTGTTTTAGCATGACTGTTAATAGTAGGGTATCTGCCCTAAAGTGCAAAAGCTTATGACAAAGGTAAACAGGGTGTCCGTAAACTATGACTGGGCGGTAAACTCTGCTCCGCTGAGCAGAGTTTTTCCTCTCTTGCGGCTCACCAACGTTAAGTTGGCGAGAGTGAGCGAGGGAAATCCAATGCTAGACCACCTCCGAGTGAGATTTCTCAACGTGGTCGGTCGAGGCACTTTGCTACCACTCCCGTTGAGAAACTTGCCGTTCGCGTTGAAGAAGCTGGCACTCGAGTAGAATATTTACTCGAGCAGCAGAAAGAAGCTGCACCCTCTTGCACTATGTGTGGTGCCGTTCACACTGATTTTACAGCGCAGGACAAACACCCGGTGCTAAAAATCAGTGAGAGCAGCGCAACTTACCTCACTTCGCTGCTTGCGGAACTCCGTGGAGCATGGCAGTTTTTTTTCGTGAACTTCGCCCAGGCCTACCACAAACCTCAACAAGTTTCCTTTTAGAAATATTCTAAACATTCCGTACAAGGGACCAGGCCCAGATGATGTGTGCCATGGTAGCATTGCTGAAATGCCCCACATAGTGCTGTCTACGTATGAAAAGTTACTAGCAGTAACTTCATATTCGTAAAATATGGGGGCATATTAGCAAGACCCACGTTAAAATTATCGCAGTTTTAGCAGCAGGAAACTGCCGCTAAAACGGCAATAATGGGCTTGCTAATATGCGTTATAGAATTCCAATAGAAGCCCAGGTTAGATGTGCAGGACATCTAACCTGGGCTTCTATTGAATTCCATAACGCATATTAGCAAGCCCATTATCGCCGTTTTAGCGGCAGTTTCCTGCCGCTAAAACGGCGATAATTTTAACGTGGGTCTTGCTAATATGCCCCTCTGTTTTATATGTTTCCATTCCCTTGTTTCAGGGAGTAGAGACATGTAAGTCTACATCTTGGAGTAACTTTACTCTTGGAAATGGTGAATTACAAAAAAGTGTAAAGTTACTACAAAGTTTAGTAATACATTTACTCATGGGTAAGGGCCCAATGGAAATAAGTGATGAGCAATTCCTATGTGTACTCGGGGGAGAGTGAGGATATTTAAAAAAATGTGTTTGTCATCAATTCTTCATTGATGTGCGTTTTGTAAATCAGTGTTAATTTTGATAATCCAATCTAGGGAGTGATTATTTCTATGAAAGAATTATTTCCTAATGTGTGTTAGAAAGTTGTTGCCACGGTTACTATGGAATTAGATATCAGTTCCATCTACTTTTCAGATATATTCTGATAACAAATAAAAATGGACCTTGGGACAAACTGAGCAACGTTTGGTGGCCAACCATATTCGTATGAAGAACACCTCAGTATCCTTGAATGGGGGTGAAATAGAAATTCTAGTTCTGAGGTCCTTAATTACCATCAGATTTCATTCACTTAACTGATTGTGCGAAGGGTGGCCTCTTATCCCAATGTGGTTAGAAATATGGGTATAGTCTTCAACCACTACATTTCTTTTCACTGTAACAATCATCAGATATTGCATTTTTCATTTCGAGCTAAATAAAAAGTGCAGCAAATTCTTGCAACTAAACTCAGTCTTCGTTGTCGTGGCCATTTCCCTCGCCCACCAGTTTTATGGAAATGTCCTCTTCACCAGGGTCCAAGCAGGTTTCATCAGAAAATTGCAAATAGTCCTTAATATGTCAGTGAGGCAAATTGTAAAACTGACGATGTAGATCCTGACTATTCAGGTGCTGCGTTGTCTATAAAGGCCCAAAATATACCTGACACGAAAGACACCCACCTCTCACTGCATCGAAAAAGCTCAAAGTGGACGGTCAAGGGATAGTGGTTCGGGATCATAGGTTGTAGCACATCTTCCCAAAGCCACCCAGAGAGCCGGAAGATTAAATGTCATTCGTGAAGAAGTGGAAGGCCTATCCGTTTCTGCGAATCACCCCCCCCACCCCCACCGGTTGATGAAGGACATTTCTTCCTGCTCCCTCTACAATGACGCCTCGGACGAGACTGTGAACTCCTCCCCCCTAAGCCCACCACTTGTTAACACACTCTCTTAGGAAGTCAAGTCAAAAACTTGACGGTGCAGGCTAACTAAAAACGAGAGGTGCATGAAATTTTCATAATTATGTGACATTTCAGTGAAATGACACATAATTATGCGAAAGGCAATTCCGAAATTTAGTGCTATATTTTACCAAAATGGACATGAGGATGAATTTGGCTATAAAAAATAGAGTGAAAAACACAAGTTTCATGAACAACAGCCACTTGTGTTCTGACTGTTCATGGGCCCGTGCTACAGCATAATGGTTTTGACTCAAACATGGCGTAATTATGCACAATTTTTGAAATTTCATGTGATAAGCGTAATGTAAAATTCCCAAAATTATACAAATTATGTTGGAGTCATTTAAATTTCGCCCAGGCCTACTAAGAACCCATTACATACATACATAGATACATACATTCATACACAAATTAGCAAAACCTTGAAGGTCGTTCAGCAATTGAGAGCTCAGCACAGAGAAACTATTGTCAGTACTCTATTTTAACATTGTGCTGTATTGTAAAAAGGTATTTTTTGTTTTCAAAAATAAAAGCTGTATGAAAGATTAAATCCTCTCAGCTGAAGAAAGATCTGCATATTTGGACACTTAGGGGGTATTCTCAAGAACGGGTGATAATTATCGCCAACCTAAGTTAACGCAATTTTACAAAACGCCGTCTATTGCGGGAAACTAACGCCGTGTTAATGGCGTATTCTCAACACGCCGGCAACAGGCAATAGTATCCCGATAACGCGTCAAATGTCTGCGTTAAAATTACCGGGACGTCGATAAAAAAGGAAACCCGAACGTGAAAAAAGTGGCGATGGGCCCAACAGCGATAAAAATATCAGTGATAAGCAGCGCCAGGCTTGCTATTCCCACGTCAGGCGGGAAAAATCCCCATAAAAGCTGCAAAAAAAAAGAATTTAAAAAAAACAACTGAGAAGCACCATGGAGGAAGCTGGAGCAACTACAGAGGCCAACGAGTGCAGCACAGCCAGCAGCTTTGTCTGCGGAGGGATGTTGGTTGTCCGCTGTGTTGGTACCGTCAGCCCGTGGGCAATGTGGGTCAGGATGCGGAGGATGGTTGTCCTTTTGAGCCTGTAGTGGGCAATGACATCCTCTGGTGTTAAGTCTCTGAGGCTGGTGCGTTTTCGGAAGGTCCGCTGTCTTGTTCAGCGCTGCCTCGGTGGCAGTCCGGGGGGAGTGGTCCTGGGGGTGGGGGTGGTCCTGGGGGTGGTGGCGGTGGGTGTTGTGGCCCTCTTGGGTCTCCAAGCTGCATGATTAGTAGCTCCATGGCATCTGTTGGTCTTCAGATGTGGCTCTGGGCTGGGCTCCCTTTATATTGCAGGTTTTCGTCCTACTTAAGACCAGAAAAAAGCAGGTCTTAAGTCCCTGCTGCTAACGTGCCTTATCGCCTGTTTTTGGACCGCATCGCCGATCTGGCTGGTCGTTGAGAATATCGCGAAGTGGTGTTATCGTGAGTTTTTGCACGGGAACGCCTACTCTGCATATGATTAGCGTTAGTTGTCGCTGTCAGCCTTGGCGATGTTTTCAGCGGCAGCTATCGCAGGTAAACTGACGATGTCGGCTGTTAGCGCAGGCTTCTGAATAGGGCGATACATTTATTGCCACTTTCGTGGTGGAAAAGTGCCGCTAATTCGGCGATGAGTCCTTGAGAATATGCCCCTAAGGTACTTATTTAGAGTATGGTGGACTAGTTACTCTGTCACAAATGTAGCAGATTTCCCTTCTGTCTTATTGCAAACACATTATAGCCTATGGCACTTGTAATATGACAGATGGGATATCTGCCACATTTGAGTATGCCATCTATCAAACTCAACATTAGACCCTAAATAACAACACAGTACATGGCAGCCATCCTATACTACATGATGCTCTCTGTGCAGTGGCTGGCGGCTTGGCTTGCGGGGCGGTCGCTAAGAGTTGCGGGGAGGGGGGTCGCGCGAGGATGCGCATAGTAAAAATAAAACAAAAAAAATTAAAGTTCCTTCCCGCCGGATCCCGTGTCTCTGCTCCTGCTTTCCTCCCGGACCAGGAAGCACAGCCAGGCACCACTGACCAATCACAACGCTGCAATGCAGTGTTGTGATTGGTAGGCACCCAGGCTCCCCTGACCAATCACAACGCTGCAATGCTTCGTTGCAATTGGTTTTGAGCGTCTTGGTTCAACGCTCAACCAAGGAATGGGGGCCTGGGCTTGTTCTCTATGGAGAAGGGGGAAAGGGTGCATGACTGGTTTGGACGGCCCCAGAGTGCCAACCAAAGTCATTGCGCACTTAGGAGTGGGCAAACCACTCCTCCCCTGCCCTGCTCCAAGAGCAGAGCATCCCCGCCCGCCCGCAAAGCAGCACAAACATAAAATGATAATAACTGGAAGTTATTATCATTTTATGTTTCCTCTTCCCGCACTGCTTGAAAGCAGTGGGGCGACGCTCCTCCACCATAGCGGAGGAGCCGCCACTGTCTCTGTGTAACAACTTCTCAGATTTTTCCTTAAAAACCAAATCCTGCTCTCCACATGCAAATCCATTTAATGTAATCTTGTCCCTCGTCTCTCTTCGTTATTAACTGTTGTATTTCAAAATAATAGTGATAATGAAACCTTAGGGCGAGCAGATTCTTCTCTGCATATTATTGCAACTGGAACCTATAGCCCTTTAAAGATAATGAACATGTTAAAGTCTTACACAATACCTCCTGTCTTCCGCACATATATACTTGTGTTAGTTCTGCCTACTTGCATAATCCTGCATGTTGAAAGAGTATGTTTAGTTTTTAAACATAAAATGCATAAAAATCTCACACTCAGAAGCGCTCAGTACAGACAGAAAGCTTAGAGAATAAAACGTACCATCCAGAAAATGTTACACCTCGTCGCCCAGTACACATTACAGATGATTTGCTTTTTAGATTTCAGATGGATCTCGGGCAGCTTCCTGGATAAGACAACTGTAAACAGCCGACCTCAGCACCGCCAGGGCAGGCCACCAAGTTACCCCAACAAAGTGTAACAAGCATTGGCATAGCCAATAGGTCTCGCCTTTGGGAACTTCTAAGTGTTTAGCCGTGCAACAGTTGATGTTTTTGCACCAAGGATAATGTGCTGCATAACTAAATACTTATAAGGTCCCAAAAGCGAGACCTATTGGCTATGCCAATGCTTTTTTTTGTTCTTTTGAAGAGCTTGTGGAAGGAGGAATAACTGATTCTTTACTTCGAGGAGCTGCTTCGCGGGTATGCCTATATTTGTTCACTTTGGAACCCGGAAATTAATCTTAATTAAATAATTAAATATATGTACTTCTGCTGAAGAAAGACTGAATCGTCGTGCCAGGACGCTAACTCATGAACCACTGATCATCACTCTTTTTTTATGTCACTATCAGTGTTAAAACTGTCTCTGCCACAGAGTCACATCAAAAGCGGATGGCACACACAAATTTAAAGTTTTCCAGTATAAACCGCCAGCGTGGTGTCTGGCTAACACACAAGACATTCAAGCTTCCATAAATAGCTGGGAAGAGGATAATGTGCGGTGAAACTGTGTTTACAAGATCCGGTATTTCACTGCACATTAACCCATTTTAAGTACAAAGGGAACTATTTTAGCGCAACAGCGGGCAGGGTATAAATAGGAAAAATGCTAATGCTATTAGCGTTTCTTCGTCATAATCACAGCGTGATTTGCGCAAAAAGTATAAAACTCAATTATGGAGCTCTGTCCACTTGTTGCAGACTCCCATTTTTATGAAAAACACATTTTAATTGACTTTGAATTTTAATAAACGAGCGCCTGGAAATGTTGGCAAAAACTAATTGTAGATTGGTATAACTACTAGATACAAGCGCCTTAAAAAAGCGCAGGTAAAAGTACAATCCATGTTTAAAAGTGCTGAACGCTCCCTCTCACGTGTCTGTGGCGGGACTGCCAGACATTGCTCAACTATCAATAAACACTAACCACGTATACAAGAAACGGGTTTGCAATTGGTGTTCGAAACATGGTTAGAGTTTAATTATGTAATTAAACATTGCCACTCAGGAATTGCCAATGTTTTACAGAATTTAAGTATTAGAAGCCAGGGCCAACACACAAAAAAATAACAGCACCCTTCTGTTTAATTATGAAAGGTTTCCGATTGGTACATTAACTGTTAAAGTCTCTTGTTTGGTATTAGTAATTCTTCGGGATGTTTTGTGAATTTTTTGGGTGGAGATTGGTTTAGTGGTAGAATTGAACATGTCAGGACGGAGGACCATGGTTTTAATCACAGCTTCCCCATTTTATCAATTTCTGTGATCCTGTACAGAACATGTGCATCCCTCGGCTCACTTTCCGAGTCTTTAAACATTTTGGGAATGCTTAGAAGTGTTTCACCAGCAGCATGCCCAGTAAAACAAAACAGCATTGATCGCATCGACCAATGTAAAGCCTGCTGACACTCCTGATACAAGGGGGTCAATCAATAAGTATTTGTTAAGCGGGACTACTCATCGGCTAGGGCCGCAAGGCGCTGGGGTGTTGCAGGTCCTACTGGGCGCTGCTGAGGTTCAGTGGAAGAGCCAGGTCTTGAGTGAGTAGTCTCACTGAATAACTCTCTTCCTCCAAGATATACCATGAGACCTCTCGCACTCCAAAATGGCACTAGCAAAGGAGATCGATTTGTGCTGGTTGCTTATATTCTTTGTCGGTACTTTGGAGGATGGGTATATGAATACTCATTTGGGGGTGACTATCATGTTCCAATGTACACGCCAATCCCACTTAATGCCGAATCAAACCAGGGGGCATATTATGGCTGAGGTGTGTGTTGGTTTTATGGCTGTGTGTGGGTTTGTTTTATGTCTGCTGTGCGCGTTTTACTGTTGACTTCCCTGGTATCAAACTGCCTGCAGAAAGCTCAGATCCATACAGTCTAACCTACTTTGGTAAACACTTATACAGCGTGTCTTTGCAAGTTAGAAACTGCCCCAATTTGCCAAGTTGGGCTACTTTTTTTGTCATCTAACTTACAAATGGGAGGGCTCTTTTACTTTGGTGTGCGAACCTATTTTCCGACCCGTCCAACCCTTGATTCTGATGTTAAACTTCGATCTGTGTAAAGTTAAAAAAGCTATCATCCTTGCTCTAGCTAGAATCATATGCCCCTTGATGTTGAACATTCCAGGCAATATAAGTACTTCATCCTCAAAGTACTGCTGTCGACTCAAATAAAGAAAACCCCTTCTAGAACATTCTACAGGAGTTTACGCACATTTTTCACTCTTGCGAGCTGCATAATGCCCACGTCTAATGCACTAAGTCCAGATAGAATGGCGCTGACCTAAATGAAATAACACTAAGTAAAATAACACGTTTAAGTAGCCTCAGGTTTCCCTTTGCAAAATGTTTTACATGGAGCCTAAATAAATAAATACAATGAATACCTGAAACCGGATCCACGGACGCCCGTCAAATGTAGTTAGTGGGAAAGGCAACAACAAGCCCGGGAGTGGTGCGTGCGTGCGCGCATTCGCGCGCCGTCTTCACTTTTCAAGCACTGCACTCATGCTTGTGGCGCGCCGCTGCTCGCTCCCGCAAGGTGGATGCCGCCACAAGCACGAGTGCAGTGCTTGAAAAGTGAAGACCGATGGCTAAAGGCCCTCCTAGAGGAGCGCATGCGCGCTGCCTAGGCGAGACCTAAAAATGGCTCAAATACTAGGAGTAAGACATGCCTGCCATGACAAAAAAATCAACCTTTTCTACTATCTGCCCTTGAACACAGCAACAAGTCATTATCTGTCAGGTCTTTCTCAGCTGTTGTTGACTCTTGTTCACCCCTCCTGTCTATCTTAACTATGTCTTTCTCACTGATCTCCCTATAATACATGTTTTCCCCTCTCTCACTGATCTCCTTTCTCACCTGTTCTGTCTCTTTTTCCGCTCTATTTTATCTTTCTCCCTCCTCTCCAACTCCCTTATCAGTCCTATTTCACTTGTCTGTCGCAGTATTATTGGTGTCTCTTTCATCCCTCTTTGTCTCTTTCAAGCATGCATCCTACTGTGTTTGTCTCTTGATCTCTCACCCTTCTCTCTGTAGTGTCTTCTTCCTTTCGTTATTTTACCCTTATTTCACCTCAAACCTTTTACCTTTTCCTCCTCTCTCTTGTTCTCTCTCCTTCTCTCACCCTGAATTTTTTTCTTACTCTCTCCACAAGCTATGGGCCAGCTTGAGGCAGGGAGACAATCCACACCATTTAGAACAATACATCTTTCTTTTCCAAGATAGCTAATGTCATCAGAGGTCAGGCGGTCGCAGTGACAGTGCTGGGGGTCACAGGAGGCAAGCGAGGGTTCACAGCTGCAAGCCCTGGCGACCCCTAAATGACGTCCATAAAGTCACAGTAATATAGCAATAAGTAATGTTATCAATAATACTGTTATTTACTTGTTTTCTACATACTGCTTGCTCTAGCAATTTTTGTTGTTTAGGAGTGGAGCAAATAGCATGTTATTTAAACTCTGCTGGCCTCAAGTTCTCATAAATATCAATGAATGCAGTTCTTACGACCACAAAAGCCCAGCTGACGACATGCCCACTGAAGCCTTTGATGACGACGTTGAAGAGTTGTTATAGGTACGAAAGCCTGATCATGCAGTTGGCTGCTGCTTCTATGCCCTTGGAAGCTGATCACAGAGTTGTGACACAGTGTAGTGAAGGACTGACATCAGCATGCTCCTGCTCCTGGTTATTGTGGAAGTGAAATCATACTTCGTCCTCACTTCGTATCTATCTCTTGGATAGAACTCTTACATACATACATACAGACATACATACATAAATACATATGCACTTACGATTGGGGACAGAGAGCTGGTTCAGCTCTATTGGTGCACCACAGTAAGAAAGGTGTTTCCCTTTAATGTCATTCTTTGCAAATATATTCAAAGAGGAGACACCAATTCTTTTCTACAATTTATTCCAAATCAATTTCTGTTGTCAGAAATCTCTCTTATGATCCTTGTAATCACCCAACCATCTAAATCTGTTGACCTCTATTCGCCCCAGTCAATTCCATTAATAATGATGCTGTCTAGGCAGGAGAGCGATCATGATCCAAGAGCCTATGGCACATCCTCTCGAATTTATACTTGTTACATACTGTACTATGCGCACAGCGAGGGAGTGAGTAAGGTTCCAAACACTTGATTTACAAAATTGAGGCTGAGGAAATTGAATCGCACCTACCACTTTTGATTTGATTTTCAGTTAATACTCAGTTGGTGTATGGATCTGAAAGATCAGCCTCCTAATCCTCCACACTGGAACAACGTTCCACTAAACGCACGTTTCGTCTCTTAACAGAGACTTCTTAAGGGCTACAAAATTCAGACAATAAAAACATACTTAAAACCATTTGTACAAACTTCTCACATACTCACAAAAAGAAAAATACATCAATTGTGTACCCCCAATGATTATAACCCTTATTGATTAAACAGTGCATCATAACCTAAGACATATTTACATTCACTGTGCACAAGATATTTATGCATTTGTATAATCTTTCATATTCCCTTTGTTTCGTTTACCATATATTCCAGAGCACATCATTTCCAATACGAGAGGCACTATAAGTCCATAGACTTTTTTCTTTCCTTCTACGATCAATCACAGTGTGTCTAAACCTGTACATCATCCTTATACCAATATTGTTACAGTAATTCATGACATCCTTATACCAATATTATTACGGTAATTCATCACAGAGTCACAACCAAGTACTGATGATGGGAATAGGTCCGATTATCCTGAGGCTTACATCCTCATATCCATTAATTAATAACTAAGAGACTTACATTCACATCAACATTTATTCTACCCATGTCCTTCACAGAATCTCCATTCAATTGTTACATCTACATTTGTTCTACACATGCCATTCTGAAAATCTCCTCTCAATGGTCTGAGACATGGTTATTACAGTGACATATATCATAATCATTATAATCTCTATTCTGTACATAAGCAAGGAAGGTATACCTTATTGTATTTAATTGGCCCATATGACCACCAGAGTACTGAATAGTCACAAAACCTTTCCCCTCTTTGACCTTGTTCAGGATATAATTTTCTCTTGTAGCGTTTGTTGCTAATCCCAATGATATGGGAATATCTATGAAGACAAATGATTTACATTATGACGCCCACTTATAGAATGATTTTTTTTTAAAAAGGCCAGTAAGCTGTTAAAGAAGTGTAATAATGGCATATGACCACCATATGATTTTATATAATTATTCCATCATTCCATCTACAGAAATATCATTGACAACCAATATCCAAGTCCATGTTGGCATCCAAGCCTCATAAAAACGTCAAGAAAAAGGGGATAATACCCATTGAGTCCCGAAACTAATATCATAATTACATTAGTTTCTTCCCCTTGTGAACTGATATTGCATTATAATCCAAATTACAGAATGACATACAATCAATGTCATACAACTCAAAATTGTTTTTACAATATGGGTGGCATTATCCTAACAAAGTTGGTTTGATATTAAATAGCCATAAGTCATTCATTCCTATAAATGGATAAACCCATAATTATTATCCACAACGTTTTAGTGGGTCCTCATCTACACGTGATATATTTAAATCTAAAGGGAATGAGAAAACTGTAGCGGTCCTATATTTAACGACAAGTTAAAGTGTTAAAACGCATGCGTCCGGTCGCTGTCGGGGGAAGCGCCTGAATGGAACCTCCATCTATGCACATAGCGCATTATTGCCTGTAAGATGCATATTTATTCTATCACAGTCCATATAGATATTTCTTTGAAAAGGATAGCAGAACCGCTTTTGCATGGCCGCTATCATTAACACTGTTGTTGACAACAAAATAAAGTGTTAATGCGCATGCATAGACTCGCTGTCGGGGGAACCATCCTACTGGAGCCCACCCCTATGCATATAGTGTATTGTTGCCTGTGGGATATATGTCTACTCTGTAGGGCTCCATACAGACATTTCATTAAGAAGAAATGTGAAACCACTTTTACGTGGCCGCTATCATTGACATTGAATCTCCATTCGACATGGCACCCTCGTAGCGCATTTTACATTGTGCTTTTTTTATTTTTTTATTCAGCAAATGCTCTCCTCTGCTAACTCACAATCCGTAACGAGAATTAATAGTAACTTAACCCCAACAGGAGTATAAGGTTCCAAACACTGCCTTAAGCAAACATGCTTCTCTGATGACTACATGCACATGCCACCTCTCATAAGGCCGGCATTCACAGGCGGACAGAGAACACACGCCCATTTTGCTCAGACTGCTTCACAACTCACCCAATTGCACCAAGCACCAATTGATATCTCTCATTGTAGACGGAGATGAAGACAAGCTACTGTCACGACTTTGATCAACTGAGAAATGAAGGCCTTTAGGGAGCTGTAGGGCCACAAGCCGCAAACGGTGAAACACGCATGGACTGATCAACTGAAGAAAATGAAATGTAGGAAAAATTGTATTGCTTAGATGGAGTTAGACGTAAACCTGTTGAGTTCAAAATGGTGGATTATATCTAATGTGCCGATTCAGTCACACACCCTTTCCTTGTTGAGGTATTCCATAACATATTGCCATGTCATTGTAATCGCAGGCAGGGTACAGGCAGTAGATGAATTAGGGGCTGATGCATCAAACTATTTTGAGGTCGCAAAAATAGCGAATCGCAAAAAAACTGCGTTTGCGACCTCAAAATAGGAAAACCCAATGTATGAGAAATGTTCGCAGCGCAAATTAAGAAATCGCTAAATTAGTGATTTCTTAATTTGCGATTTCTAAAAAGTGCGTAGCCCTACTGCGAATTCGCAAATAGCGTACAAAACCGTTGCAAATATCGCAATTTGCGAATTCGCAGTGTAAGAAATCGCAATGCAATGTAACAAAAAATCGCAAATAGCGAATTCTAAGAATTCGCTATTTTGCACCACAGAATTAACACCAACACATTGCAGGTGGTAACCAGGTGCAAGCTATATTAACATGCCCACAATGCAGCAGTCACTTCCACAATGGCTTCACTCTACCTGATAGCAAGGAGGCTGCGACTGCGTGCGGCAGCACAGAGAAGGATGCGACAAGAACGGGTGTTTAGGGTGCGCATCACACTCTTCATGCAGACTGAGGAGGAGATCCACGACAAGTGCAGGCTGGACCCAAACAGCATTTTGGACTTGATAGATGAGCTGAAACCCCATTTGGAACACCCAACAGGCCGGACCCAAAGCATTCCAGCCCATATGCAGGTACTGTGCTCACTACACCTGCTGGCCTCAGGCAGTTTTCAAGGGGTGATAGCTGTGGCAGGTGGGGTGTCCCAGAGTTGCCTGTCACGGTTCTTCCGTGCATTCCTAGATGCCATGGTACAAAGGCTACGACACCACATACATTTCCCCACCACACAACAGGATTTACAACAGACACAACTGGACTTCTACCAGATTGCGCACTTCCCCCACGGAATTGGCTGCATTGATGGGACCCATGTGGCTCTCACCCCCCCATCAAACAACGAATATGTCTTCCGTAACCGCAAATCGTACCATTCGCTTAACATTCAGGTCATATCAAATGTCAGGCATGTCATCACTGACATTGTGGCTAAATTCCCAGGGAGCACCCACGACTCCTTCATCTTCAGGCACAGTGGGATGTACGGACGTCTCACTGCTGGCGAGTTTGGTGAGGGCTACCTCCTAGGTAAGTGCATGTCAAACCTCCCATAATCAAGTACATCACTGGTGTGTGGGCCATTGACTGACCTCTCGTTAATGTTCCTGCAGGTGACAGTGCCTATGCGGTGCGGGAGTTCATCCTGACGCCATACCTAAACCCAGCCAATGCCAGGGAGCGGCGTTACAACCGTGCACACACATCTACGCGCTGCGTAATAGAGCGGACTTTTGGGATCCTTAAAAGGAGGTTCCGTTGCCTGCATAAAAGCGGAGGGGCACTCCAATACAGCCCGGAGACAAGCTGCAAGATTGTGGCCACCTGCGCAATGCTACACAACATTGCAGTGAGGAAAGGCATCCCAGTAGAACTGTCAGAAAGTGACACTTCTGACGATGATGACCCATGTCCCCCTGGAAGACCTGCAGTGGGAGTTGGGGCAGCTGCGGGATGACAGAGACGGGATGAGATAACCCATAACTATTTCTAGGTGAGTAATAATGACATGAGGCATGGGATATTTGGTTTCAGGTCTGTGTTTATTCAAGCCCTTACATGCAGGATAGAATATCGTCACACAGTCTGAGAGACTCCATGCATCCCACTATGTGTAGCACATGTTATGTCCACAGTGCAGGTCTGTGTGCAAGTCAGGAGTCGTGTTGGAATGGGTTACCTCACCCTTTGGCATTACTCAGTTTTGGCAGTTCATCTTCTCCTGTTACGGCCTGCTGGTGCCTGCTCTGGGTGCTGACTGGCCTCCCATGAGTCCACAGGTGTAGCTCCCTGTCTCCCACTGCGCCGTCTTGGCCCGGGCACTGGTGGTGTAATGCTGCTCCTGCTGGATACCTCCTCGCTATCCTCTGAGACCCGGACTGCTGGGCCACCTGTGTTGGCTGTCTGCATGTGTTCCACGGCACTGGTGACCTGCACCAGGCCTTTCGCCACATCCTGGCAGCAGTGGGACATCTCCACTTGCATGCTGACGGTGCGACGTGTCAGCTGGCTAGTGGCAGTGCACAGGCGGTTCACCGCCTTGGTGCAGCTGTGCAGTCGGCTGTCCGCACGTTGCCTCACCATGTGCCTGTCTGCCTTGTCCCTCTTTAATGTGGCACACAAATTATGGATAGCACCTGCCATGATCATGATGCCCTCCCCCATGTAACGTAGGCTTTTGTTAACTGTGCACAGCTGCCGATTAATGGACCGCAGTGATTTTTGTTGCAGGCGCTGTACCTGCAGCATGCTGCTTTCCAGTCCAGCAAACACCGTGTCTTCATCTTCAGTGCCAAAGCTGGTGCTGGCACGTGGCCTGCGTCTCACATCTCCATGCACTCTACGTCGCAGTGTGGGCTGTGCCGGGACCTGTGTCACACGCTGCCCTGTCTCTGCCTGTGCTTGTTCATCGCCTGTGGACTGTGTCTCTGCCTCCAGGGGTGGCAGTGGTGGCACAATGGTGCGCTTCCTCCTTGGGACAGGTGTGCTCTCTGTGCTGTCGTCTGGCTCCCCCTGCCCTGCCTGCTCAGCTGTTACTTCCACCTCCTCATCTCCCACACTGTCATCCAGTGGCCCAGGTTGTGCTGTGGATGAAGAGGGAAATTTTGATTTTGTGACTTTGTCTGCATTTCTCACTGAATAAAGTTTTCACAATTTGTATTGGCTAACTGGTATCTATTGCATTTTGCCATAACAGGGTCTCACATACTGCTTCAACATTGCTGTCTCCTTGCCCCACTGTGTTGTGCATATGACTACGTCTCCCATGATGCATTGCTGTGTGTGCTGATAAAAGTGGACCGGAGTGGCATTTGTAGTGTGTGTTGGGTGCATTCCTGTGTGTGGGGATGGGATGGTGCTGTGGGGGGCTGCATTTGGCATGCCTCTTACCTTGTCTGGTGTTTGCAGGCTCTGAGCTGTCTATGTCAGCCACTCCACTGATGCTTTCGGGCAGGAGGGTGCTCTCCACCAACTCCTCCTGGGGTGTTGAGTCGGTTGCAGTGGATGTTCCACCCCCTGTCTTCCTGGACTCCGCCAGCCTTGTTGCCACCTTCTCCTTGGACCTTTGGCGCATGTCGTACCACCTCTTCCTCAGCTCTTCGACCGTGCGCTGGGTCACACCAACAGCATTTACTTTGTCCTGGATAGCCAGCCAGATTTTGCGCTTCCTGGACTCAGGTACACGGAGTGCCTTTTTACCAAATAGGAGTTCATGGTTGCACACCATCTCCTCAATCAAGACCTCCTGCTCCCTTTCACTGTACTTGTGTTTCCTCTTCCTCACTGCCCCCTCCTTGTCCTTCTCTTTGGGCTGTGAATCCATTTTTGCTGTTTGTTACTGCTGTGCTCACTCCTCTGCCTCTCCTCACAGCCTCTGACTCTACCTCAGGCACTCAGGTGCAGCATGTCACTCCCACTTCCTGGGTGTGATGTCATCAAGCTGCACCTGCATTGCAGATTCCCTAATTTTGCGATTCCTTATTTGCGAATTTCGCTAATAAGGAATCGCAAATACGGGATTCTCAGATTTTTCTGAGATTTTTAAGGAATCGCTAAATATTAGCGACTTTTTAGATACAATCCGATTTGCGATTCTCACATTGCGATTCGCAAAAAATCGCTATTTGAGAATCGCAATTCACTTTTTTGATACATCTGCCCCTTAGAGAGCTAGTACAGCCCTTCATAGGTAATAAGAATATGATCTTCTTTGCTCCTTCGAACTAGCCATGAAAAAAGTGCTGAAACTTCCACCACATCATCAAAAATGATGTACTGAATACACGGGCAGCAAAGCACATGAAATCTGTCCATAAACTGAAACACTCATTACTACAAAATTACAATTTAAACCGAGGTGCCTATCTGGTCACCCTGTGAAAATCCAACAGGCACGTCATAGACTCGAATAAGCTGGTGCGCCGGGTTTGAAAAATTGTCTCAAGGGAGTTCATGGTACAAAATGGTTAATATCTAGTTTACATGATTGATTTCACTGGATTGTATTGCGCATTGCCAATAATAACTAGCTGTGAGATATTTTGTATATATTTGGGATATTTTTAGAAGTTTCAAAGAAATATAGAAGCTACTGTGAGATCTAGTTCTGGTGGTCCCTGGGCAATCAGAGGTTACTGTGCTCCATTTTGACAACTGAATTTGTTTACCACTGGAGCCCAGGGGCCGCCATACTATTGTATCACAAATGGAATGACTAAGTGTTATGAGCCCCTTGGTACCCCAATATAGGCTTAGGTAGCTGCACGACCTTTTACATACATTCGTCCTACCTTACTGTACATAATGGTTTTGGTGCTGACCTTTACCTAGTTATGTGCCGAATAAGTATTGTGTGGTTTTCTTCAAAAACTAGCCTCATTTATTATGCATGAGGATTCTTAGTATCATATCTTAATCCCCTGCCTAGAACATGGACAGCAGTATTACCATCTTCGGTATAATAACTCTGTACAAAAGTAACCGCTATTGTCATCCTTGAACAACAGACCCAAAGTACCATTTCACATCTAGATAGAACCACTGAGGGTACTTTTCGGATATAAAAGAACCACATCTTCACTGGGCAACCAAAGCAGAAGCTTTCATGCTGACACTAGACGTGAGGTTCCGGCATGCAGAAGCTCCAGTACACAGTGGTTTGACATCCCTTGCGGGGTGTCCGACTTGAGACCAAGAAGGGGTCCTTCGTTCTCTCCCATCAGGTAATGGGGTTGGCTCTTTCCTAGGGATATTCATGACTTTACACCAACATACATGCTAGGTACACTAAGATAGGGTTGTATCGTATGCTTGATTACTGCCATGTATTGATATGCCTGCATATATTTACTGTTTTAGCACAATGGTAGAACTCTACCTTTTATTTACTCTGTCAGTGCTTGTAATCTTATACATCTGTTTCTATCTAATGATTATAGCAGCAAACATGTTTTATACTAGAATGACGCTGGTTCAATAAATGCTTATTGAAAACGTCCCCATTGTTTATTCTGTGTATCAATCTGAGACTAAGTGAGCACGTTTGACTGAGTGAAAATTACTGCCCTATTTGCGGCTTGTGGCCCTACAGCTCCATAAAGGCCTTCATTTCTCAGTTGATCAAGGTTGTCATGTTCGATAGTTACCAGAGACTATTCACTCCTTGGTAAAGTTAGGGGGCTTATGGTGGCACTGAGCTGGTCTAAAGGCTAACATATCCTTTGAGGATGTTTGGAATCAGCGTGGACACCAATCCCTTAGTTTATATTATCTAAACGCACAGATCCTATGTATTATTAGGAACTACACGACATAAGTACTGTGGTGTGCCATCTCTTAGATAATCTGCATGATAGTGGCTCAAATTGCGGGGTTGGGGACAATGTTGACCTCAAGAATTATGATGTAATGTGTACCTAAAGGAAAGATTCAATACATCATTTTAAAATACAGTCAATATGCAAGGACTGACTCAACAAGGGAGTTTGAGATCAGAAAAGAGAAAAGGCTTGAAGAAGGTTTATTAAAATTCAGTAGCGGCTGCTACCGGACGGGGGTGGTGGTGTGCAGTGGGGTGGAAGGGGAATGAAAAAAATGGACTTACCTGAAACTGCCGGCCGCCACATCTCCCCCTCCCTCTTCATCTTCCTGTCTCCAGTCCTGGCCGGCAGTAGGAAGCACCCGGGCACGCAGGCTTCCCTGAGCCAAACACAATGCTGCAACGCAGCATTGTGATTGGCCTGAGCGCCGTGGTTCGGCGATCAGATGGGGACAGGGAGCCTGTGCATGTTCCTTACCAGGCTGTGTAATGAAGCCTGGTGGGGAAGACGCAAAGTGCGCATGACTGTTTGCCCGGCCCAAGAGGGCCGGCCAAACAGTCATGCACAGTTAGGGAGTTCAAACCACTCCTCCCCCTGCTCTGGCCAGCCTCGCCCCGCCAATGACTGCAATAGGAAAAACAAAATTATAATAGCGATACGTTATTATCATTTTATTTTTCCTTTTTTTTTCAAAGATGTGTTTATTAAGTTTTCCCAACACGTTTCATAAACCAATACCATCACAGTATCCCTCGCAGGGGATTAGCAGAATGTAACAAGGCTTTAATTGAGTAGCAGATTACATTGCCGCACAAAAGTCCAGCTCCTTCTAAATGAAATGCTTAAGTGTAGGTTACAGTTTTGGGATAGTCACGGAGCTTGGAATGAGTTTGTGTACGCAAAAGGTGCGAGCTGGCAGATCCACATGTATTGCATCATCTGTCTGCGATGGTAACATTCCTACGTCTTCCAGCCGGAAGGTGCTACATGGCATAAACAAAAATCATAGAACAACAATCCCCAATTGGGAGATAACATAGACTAAGGAAAAAAGGAATCCCCCCCGACCTACCCCCTCCCCAACGATGGTGGCGGCAAAATTCACGTCTCTGAATTATCCAGTGTTACTGCCATGCGACTCAAAATTGAAAAAGATGTAGGGCCCTAACAGTAGGGGGACAAACTGCCGATGGAAGACCGCGTGAGAGAAAGGTGACTAAAGGACCCCACCGGAATTCAAAGTTTTTGTAGTCGTCTCTGAAAATGTCGGACATGCGATCCAAACTAATCAGCCTCCAGAGACGGGAGTGCCAAAGGGAAATAGCCGGTGCTTCCTTCCTTTTCCAGGCGGCTGCCAGGGTTATCTTAGCCGCCCCTATACATAGCCACATGATTGTTTTATCGGCTCGGGTCTGGTGCTCTAGGGAAAGGTCACAAAGCCCCAGGAGGACGCCCGCCATAGTAGTGGGGATCCCAGCATGTCTTTGATGTGTGCTAATATTTCTTCCCAAAAGGGGCGAATAGTTGGGCAATCCCACCAAATATGCTGGAAGTCCCCAAGTAATCCGCACCCTCTCCAACATCTATCGGAAGTGGCAGGGAAGATCCGCTTAAGCTTAGAGGGGTGGAGATACCAGTCCATCATAGTCTTCAGGTGGGCCTCACGGAGTTCTGTGGAATGGTTGAATCGTGGGATGTCGGACCATAAATGTGTCCACTCATCATCCGAGACCCCACGCTGCAGCATATCCTCCCACATAGACATATAGCGTGGGCGCGGGGAACGCGTGGTAGTGAGTAGGAAGTTATATATAAAAGAAATCGTCCCTTTCATAGAGGTAGTCTTGGTGAGGAAGAGTTCGAACTTTGTAAGTGGACGCGTGGCTGCCTCTCGAACCTGAGGGGTGAGTGCCCAGTGCATCAATTGAGCGTAATGGTAGCTTTCTGTATTCCCTAATAAGTAGTCCTGCTTACAGTCATCAAAAGTAAGAGGGTCAAAATGCTGAAATAGATGAGTCAGAGCTAAACATCCCCCTTCCCTTTCTAATATCAAAAGGTCCCTCATGTAGGGCTGGGGGGAATGCCGGGTTAAAGTGGAGGGGTGTAAATGGTGAAGGGAATGACGTCCACCTGTCGTCACCCGTGAGAGAATCCCAGACCCTTAAGGTGGTACGCGTGGGAATGCTGATGTAAACATTCTTAGGCCTGTCTCTCTTGGGGCGCCAAACAAGATCCCATATAGTCCTTCCCGCCACACTGCGATCCATATGTAGCCAGTGTTTATCGGAGTCTGGCTTCGACCATTCAACCAGGACTCTCAGCTGCGCCGCTTTGCAATATAGGTGAATGTCCGGTAGCCCAACGCCCCCTTCCCTGCGAGAGCGACGCAAGAGGGAGAAAGAGAAGCGAGCGCATCCTCCCTGCCAAATAAAGCGGAGGATCATGGCCTTCACTTGCCGAAAGAAATCCCCCTCTAGTTCTATTATTTTTCCTTTTTAACAGTGGGACAACGCTCCTCCGCCTTAGCGGAGGAGCCACCACTGTTGACATTTAGGTGCAATACAGAAATATGAAAAGTGCAAATGCACCAGCAAGCTTATTGAATAAATCACAGGACATAGAAATCAAGTGCAATGGAGGTTAACAGTTACAGGAATAATGCACTAGTAAACAAAATCAGAAAACAGACGAGGTTTCAAATGTGCAGCAAATCAATAGAGAATCAGACAGCATCAAAAGAAGAAACCCAAAAGTCTTGTGGCTCACCCCCAAATTTGAGGGTTGACATAGCCAATTTCACCATAGAAAATTATGGGAATTGTAAAGTCAGCATGTTGCGAGCAAAATAATCATTATTTCAGCAAATCACATTTCAGTATTTAGAAACATAATGTAAACCTTCGATCTTAACATTAACTCACTACATGAATATTGATTAATGTCCCTTCTGACCTAATGTAATCAGAGATGTTACAATAAACAATGGAAATACTCATGCATGAATACAATACAGTGAGCTAGGAGGAGGAGTCTTGAAACGTAGCAAATAGGCTTCCTCCAGAGGGTTCTTTGAGAACAACTGGCTATACAAAATAAACAGTACACATCTTGCTGAGTGTGGTGTCAATGAAAAATAAAAACACACGAAGAACATTACGAAATGGCAGCCATATTTTAAGGATGGTGTTGAGACCCATCTGAGGCCTAGTTTAGTCGAAGCCACAAAAAAACATTAGACCACATCATAACAAGTATGTTTTAATTGAATAGCTTCATGTTAATGCACATATATAATTTAAATATGGCATAACTTCCACAGTACTCTTCTGTAGCATTCTCAGTGCACTCTCAGTGGTAACAAAATTGATCACAGCAAAGCTAACTGGAGGAGCTAGTGTAGCCAGAAAAAAACGTGAATACAGTAAAACAATCCAATACACCTTAATAACTGAGGGGCAGATTTACAAGCCCCTTGCGCCACCGGTGCGTCCCTTTTTGTGACATACCGATGGCGCATTTTACTGCTCCATATTTACAAGGACAGGAAAAGCCACCCTGCGTGACTTTTCCTGTCCTTGTAAATATGTCCCCTTTGCACGCAGCACTTTGCGTGAAAGGGGTGTTCCATGGGTGTTGCTGTGGGTGTTCCCACGCAACACCCATGGAACCAGACATATTTCCAGATTTACGAGGAATCAGAAATCTGGAAATGCGTGTGAATGCTACGCCTCCCCAGGGAGAGTTTTTTTCCCTCATTCTATGCATGCTGCATTCTGCAGCACACATAGAAAGAGGAAATCACCCCTAATGATTGTTTATGTACAGGAAGGTGTCCCTTCCTGCACATAAACAATCATTGAAAAAATGACGTTTTTCATCTTCTATGTGTGCTAATGCAGCACACATAGAAGTTGAAAAATTGCATTTCAGATTGTTTTTGTACAGGAAGGGTAACCCTTCCTGAACAAAAACAATCTCCCCACGACGCAGGCATCCTTGCACCATGGTGCAAAGGTGCCTGCAACCGGCGCATGGCAGCAGTTTGTGCGCCAGCGCAGGGGGAAGCACAGAGATGCAACATATTGTTGTAAATATGTCGCATCCCTGTGCTTTGAAAGTGACTCAGTGCGGCGCGACCAAATGGCTTGTAGCACGCACTGAGTCACTTTCTTGTAAATCTTCCCCTGAATGTCCAGTCAGAACTTTACTTTGTAAAACAAACAGCAATTTAATACATACAGAACTAAATACTTCACCTAAAATGGATATAAACTAAAACACCAGAACTCTTCCAAGCCAGAAATCTGACAGATTGTTGTTGCATTTCTCCCATGTCTGTGGTAGCCTTCATAACAAGGGAGATGAACCCGATTGCCACACTTGTAGGAGTGTGCTGGTTAGTAGTTGTGTTATTATTATCACTGGCCCAATGGCAGGGGCAATGTGTGCTGCAAGCTGCAGTGGCCTCTTGACGAGAGCCCTGGCACTTATGTTTTTACAAATTAAGCACTGGATGGCTGAGGGACTGATTAAAGGTTTTACGGACTAGGGTTTTAGATGCTAAAACTTTGTAGCTGTTTAAACCTCTATCCCTTGAATAACAATTATTCTCCCACCAATTCCAGTCCTACAAAACTTGGTTAAGTAGGGCAGTAGCCATGCTTTCAATGAGAGGTACTTTCAGTGCCTACCGAGATTTCAGAGTACCATTCTCAAATCTCAGTTCATTTAGCAAACAACAGGGAGGCATGATTGTTGAGCTCAAAGGTGGAAACAACAGCACCTGCCTTACCAGCCAAAAAGACACAGGACAGGAGAGCATGCTCTTTAGATATATATGGGAAATTAACTTTTGTAGCCCAACATTTATCAGAACACAGTATGTCTGTTTCTGCCAGAGGTTTTGCCAAGGCTCCATATTACCCTGTATTAAGAAGAAGAGGGGTGGGTCCTAAGTGAGCATACAAACTCTCTGAGAACGCTTCTTCATCAGTTTGAGGAATACACATTTGAATGGCAGATCTACCTGTTAATGGATCACGCTCATGGAGAAGGGGGCATGTTTACTAGGCGCATGAGAAAGGATAACCTCATTGGACTTCCTTGTGCCAATGGTAGGATCTACTTTAGGTACCTGTAGCAACATCGGTTAGCTACATCCCAGTATGTGCAAAATATTTCTGACTTGAAATTACAGTCGATTCCTTATGGTTTTCTCTAATAAGATGTTATGTCAGTAACATTCGGGCTGTCATAAATGAATATCATATAGTAACAAGAATGTGTTGTCCCCCTCCACGGGATGTACCAGATGTTGCATTATTTACCCTCTCAGAACTTCATAAAACTTAAACTTTAGTATGTCATTCTGATAGAATTAGATAGTTAAAAAAGGGTTGCTGTCCACTTATGCAGAAGGGCAAAGTACATCTGTATTGTATTATTATTATTATTATTATTTAGAGGCTTATAGAGCGCACAGCTACCCCCGACGGGGGTGTCCCGGCGCTAGGTCAGCCGACAAAGGTAGGAACCAGAAGGGGACTAAGGGCAGGAAAACATCCAGGTCTTAAGAATACGTCTGAAAATGGTTTCAGACTCAGCAGTATGAAAAGCGAGTGGCAGGCTGTTCCAAGTCTTGGCAGTAATCACTGCAAAGGCTCTGCCACCCACTCTAGTACGGCAGAAGCAGGGAGGCCCCAGAAGGCGAAGGTGATTAGATCTGAGGGCACGGGTATGTTGAGAGTGCTTGAGTCGAGCTTTGAGGTAAGCTGGGCCCCGTCCTTGGAAAGCCCTGAAAGCCAGAACAAGCGCCTTGAACTGCACACGTTTGGCTACAGGAAGCCAGTGAAGCTTCCTCAGGTGAGGGGATATAGAATGGCGGTAAGGAATATTACAAATCAGCCTGGCCGCCGCATTCTGAATGATCTGTAGACGTCTTATCAGATAGGCTGGGGCCCCAACATAGAGACTATTTGCATAGTCAAGATGTGAGGTAATTAAGGCATGGACATTGGTCCGGCGGGACTCTAGAGGGAGAAAGTGGAGGAATTTTCGAAGCATATGCAGCTTACCAAAGCAAGAGGAGGACACCTAACTAATTTGGGATTTACACGACAACTCATTATCAAACCGGAAGCCAAGGTGACTAGCTGAGTCCACAGGCTTCGGAGGGGGATTCAGTACTGATGGCCACCAGAGTGACGGAGAGAGGGGGCTTTTTTGGTTAAAAAACAGAACCTCGGTTTTGTCCGAGTTGAGCTTGAGTGTATTCAGTGCCATCCATGACGAGATGTTAAACAGGCAGAGTCTGAAGTTAGCGAACGCCGCTTCCGAGTGATCTTCAAAGGAAAACACTAATTGAGTATCATCGGCGTATGAGATCACTCTCACCCCATAAGACTCTATCAGCGCCGCAAGGGGGGAAAGATAGGCATTGAAAAAGAGAGGGCTTAGAGCAAGGGTTTCTCCTCGGAAACAAAAGGATGGAGCGAGACTAGTTGAGTTCGGCCACTAAGGTAGGACCTAATCCAAGACAGGGTAGTGCCTTTGATCCCTAAATTATAGAGTCTCTCTAGAAGGATGGAATGAGAGACCGTGTCGAATGCCGCGGATAGGTCAAGAAGCACCAGCATGGCTGCTTTGCCAGAATCCACGCATTCCCGGATTGTCTCAGAGACTTCTAGTAGGGCGGTCTCAGTACTATAACCGGACCTAAAACCGGACTGGGAGTCATGAAGGAGGTGTCGAGATTCCAGACAACTGGAAAGTTGTTCTTGAACTAATTTTTCCAGAACTTTGGCTGGTGCTGGTAAAAGAGAGATGGGTCGATAGTTTTTGTAAACCACAGGGTCTGCATTGGATTTTTTAAGAATAGGCACTAGAAGCGCCTGTTTCCAGGCAGTGGGGAAGATACCCGTACAAAGAGAGGAATTCCAGATCTGGTTCAGTGATGGATTGATGAGAGGGGCTAGGGTGCTGAAGAACTGAGCTGGGCAGGGATCCCTAGTTGAACCGGATTTACAAGTTAAGAGTTTCTGTAGTGAGGTGTCGGTAGGGATAGGGATAAAAGAGGTCAGCGCATCAGGGTTAACTGTCCCGGTACCGGGAATTGGGGAGTGAGGGGGCAGGGTAAACGTTGAATATATATCCTGAATTTTATCGTGAAAGAAATCAGATAGCCCATTACATAGATCTTGGGTAGGGGAAACTGCGCTCGAGATGGCGGACGGCTTAGTGAAATCTTTAACAATTTTAAAAAGAGTTTTTGTAGAATTGCCAGCAGTATGAATTTTGTTGATAAAATATTCTCTCATCATAGAACGTTTGAGTTTATGAAAGTTTTTGATGGCGGTTTTATAGACAGCTTTGGCCTTGGGATCATAGGAAGATCTCCAGCTGCGCTCCAGTTTCTTGCAGCGGCTTTTCTCTGCACGGAGCTCAGAGGTAAACCATGGGGCAGACGGTTTTTGTCTTGGGGATTTAGTGAGTTTAAGGGGGGCAATAGTGTCTAGGGGCGAAGAGAACCAGCTGTTAAAATTTAAGGAGTCATGATCCAGGTCTCCTACCAGCTGAAGGGGGATAGAGGAAAGCACAGGAGTCATGGAGTTGCTTGTGACTTTAAACCATTTCCTTCTGTAATCCAAATTAATGGGAGTATTGGGGGTACGAAGAGGTAGTGCTAAACTGAAAGGAATTAAGAAATGGTCAGACCAAGTGAGTGGTAAGGGGGGAGCTATAGCCAAATTAGGATTGTTAGTAAAAAGTAAGTCAAGCGTGTGACCGGCTCGATGCGTCGGGCCCCTAACCAGCTGGATAAAATTAAGGCCCTCCATCGTCTCTACAAGCTGACGGGCTTTGATGCAGTGTTTGTCGTCCACATGTACGTTAAAATCTCCAAGAATCGTGAAGTGGGAGTGTTTAAGCGAGAGGTCAGCCGCTATATTATAGAGTTCTAATAGGTGATGTGGAGGGAAGTTGGGGGGTCTATAAATCAATATTCCGGCCATTGCTACGTTTGGTGACATTGTGATGCTAAAGTACATGGCTTCTAAGGGTCCAATATTCAGGAGTTTCTTATGTGAGATTTCCCAACCTGAACGAGGGACTACAGCAACTCCACCTCCCACTTTGTTGTCAGCCCTATTCATCCCGGCAAACCGATAATCATTAGGAATGGCCAGGGAGAGGTCGGGATTAGAGTGGTCCTTGACCCATGTTTCAGTTAGGAACATTAAGTCCCATGCATGGTCTTCGAGGGAGCGCCAAATATCGTCTGAGTGACGGGGAAGAGATCTACAATTGAGTAAACAAGCTTTAATAGGGGGGGGGGATAATTAGCGTTCCCGTTAGGAGTGATAGGGGAAGTAGGCGTAACTGAAAGCGGTAATGAGGAGACTGCCGTAAAAGTAAATAGGCAGGAATCACACATAAAATGGGAAATGGGTCCTGAAAGCTCATGGATGACCGGGGACTTACAGTGTCAGTCTCTCAGATTAAGTAGTTGAGCCTTAGACCAGTATATTGGATCCCCGGAGGGTCCACTGGCAGCATGGCTGGTGCTGGCCGCGGTACGGATGCGGACGGGCGCAGACGGGCTTGCCTTTGGTGCGCCTTCGGTGCGCCGGCGGCACGCCCACTGCGCGCACCCGCTGCGCGTCTGGAGTAGCATATCGTTTTTATATCCACCAGTAACCCCTTCCGGCCCGTCACCTGCCGGAAGTGGGTGAGACCTCAGTGGGTGGAGCTATGTTGCTCTGCACAATCAGCAACTAGAATGCTGCGGCAGACCGGCAACTCAGACTCCGTGGAATTGGAAGAACAATGTGCAAATTGTACATATTGAGAATGATTTGCTGTTCTGGTCCCTCCTGCTTTTGTTGCTGATGGATCAAACTGCTATTGTTAAGACAGACCTTTCCTCAAAACTCATGCAACAGCGTCAGAATTATCTCTACAACGTCCTCTGTGACTTCTTTGCCTGCTTCAACTCATTTCTATGGAATTTCTGGATTGGGGCATCCCTAGAATTGGAATGGGAAAATGTTTTAAATTGCCATTTGATGGTGGCCTAGATGCTGCTGACATTCTATCGTAATGTTGTGCTTCTCACCTAATTGTTGTATATGAGTGTGTGTAAACCCCACTTTCACAGTTGAGAGATGGAAAATATAAGGCACTTCCTATACAACAGGTGTCCCAACAGATCTCACCCTCTCCCCCTACAACTACAGTGCAGAGATTATGGTGCGATGTCTTACAGGGAATAGGTCGGCAGGGTATACTCATAGGGAGGAATCCCATCATGAAAAAATACCATGCTGGGAGAAAGACATGGTCCACGGGGCTTTAAATGCGGAGATAACATTGGAATATCTAAATAAGATGCCTTGCCCCATTCCACTCTTTGCTCCTTCCAAGTCTGCAATCTGGATTTTATAGACTTAAACACCAATTCTTCAGGTATTTGCAATTTTGACGTGCCCTTATCATCCACATAAAAGAATGAAGTCCTGGAATTTTACCAAGCATAGGCAAAATTACTGGTGGGAAGAAGGGAGAGACACAAGATAGGTGTGTTGTACTGCACACTAGTGATTAATATTTCTGATACCTTCCCTGCTCTTAGACAGGCAATTGAGACACCCTGGGGTACACTTACAAATGAAGAACAGCAAAGTGCGCCCAGGGCCCCGTGAGAAGCTGCAATTGCAACCCAGTTCCTTATGATGCAGTTCAATTATGCACAGAGGAAATATCTAACATGCAAGAAACTTTAGCACTTTAGATCTCGAGCCCTCATGGGAGATTGTATACATACGTCTGTGTGTGTCGAAAGCTCCAGTTCTTATGGAACTTTAGAGAAGGCACTAGGGTGGCAAAATGGACTGATCTTCAAGTTGGCATTTTGCAATAGTCTCGGTGAATCGGAGGCTGACAGATGCGATCATACACACAGCCTCTTTATTGCCAAAGGAGGCATTGACAGGAAGTGGCGGGATGTAGATCACCTAACCTCGAGAGCTGGGTGCAGGCGGTGGATCACTGTGGCTCTGGAAATCCCGAGCTGCAAAACCAGGGGCTCTCCCCAGAAACCCTGGAGCGATTGGAGGCAACACAGAGGAGATGTGAGGTGATGGAAGGAGGGGTGGGTGGCTGGTAGGAGGCTGTTATGCCACACACTTGTGTTTGTGTGCAGTGGTGTAAAGTGCTAAACATAAACTGGTGGATTATAGATATGTGATGTTTACTACTTGAATTTGTGACCATGTGCGGTGGACACCAGTCCATTATCTTAGTATGATGCAGAACACCAATAGAATTATGAATGAAACAATCCTAAATAAACCATGTAAGAAATTGAATGAAATTTATCAGAGAATCTAGGGAGAGAGGCCTCAGAGTGGAGACCTGAGTGTCTGGTACCTGATGATTTTTCAAAGTCATTTTTAGGTCGAGCATTCGAGACCTCTTGTATATACTTTAGTATATAGTTATATGTGTATGTATTTTGTGGGCCCTGGAGATCAGCCCTAGGACTTGTCTGCTTCCGCTTAGGGACTTTTTTTTTTCTGTTCAACTGCCTCTATTTAACTGTCTTGATAGAAAACGACCAGTAGAGATCAGCAAAATACCAGAATTGCTTTCTGCTTGTTCAACTGCCTCTATTTAACTGTCTTGATAGAAAACGACCAGTAGAGGTCAGTAAAATACCAGAATTGCTTTCTGCTGAGGGACTTTCTTTTTTTATTTTTCTGGCAACTGCCTCTATTTAACTTTCTTGATAGAAAACGACCAGCAGAGGTCAGTAAAATACCAGAATCACTTTAGCATTCTCTAGATTCCAGTCCATAGAAATTGTCTTCCACGAGCACCCGTAGACAATAATATTCTTTTCAAATCTTGTATTTTCAGTGATATGACCACCGAAGGCGCTGATTTTATATTAAAAACAGAGCTTTGGACTATACCATTTCCAGCTGAAAGGCAATATTTCTCTCCATGTGTTCCCATACCTGGCGTGTCACGCAGTTTGGTGCTTACTTTCCCTCCATGTTAAAGAACAGTAGATGTTTCAGCACCCAGGCTAATGTGCTGCATAGCTAAATACATATAAGGTCCCAAAGGCGAGACCGATTGCATTGCAAATGCTTGTTTTTACAGCTTCGAATTCCTGTTCCTGGAGATGGCAATTCGAGAACTGGAGGAGTGTAGGTGCCGTGGTGGGAAAATAAACATCACGGAGGCCAATATCCGGGTTACCAAGAGAACCCAATGTCACAATGTCACATATTGTGAACACTTTGCACTGGGAAAAGCAAATTACTACAGGGTAAGAAGAAACCTACAAAAAACAGACTGTTGTTCAAGCAGAAACCACATAAATCATACTGCTGCTTATCAATTCAATAGGTAGCATCACCTTTGTGTAGAACATGTTCTTACAACGTGTTCCTGCGGAAGACTTGTCATCCTATACAATTATCTCCCATCTCTATAAGTATGAGCAGCTAAACAGCACGGTGAGAGGTGTGACACTTAATCATACAGTGCGCCACCATCAACATCACTCAAGCGCTCTGCATTTAACTTTAGATTAAAAAGCAGTCACAAAGGCGTCTTGTAATCCCCGTGCTCATAGACAACTGCAACTATAATCACATTCTGCATTACGGAAGCAGTTTGTCACTTTCCACCCAGGTGTTTGCGAAAATAAATTACTCGTGGGATTAAATTACAATGGTTGGGTCAATAGAAAGTTCAGTTGCCTTCACTGAGCACAGCTACGGCTGTTTTCTTTCCCTAAAATAATAATTATCTTGAACAGGCATAAGCAAAGTCCCAAAATACAATAACATTCAGTGAAGTGTAAGCAGGGCCGGCTTTAGCACTGGTGGCGACAGTGCGACAATGTTTTTTGGCGCCCCCCAATGACCACCTCCACCACTGATTCCTCCCCACCACCCTTTAACAGTCTCCATAAGCACTCTCTCTCAGATGCATTTAATTAATTTTATAGCGTCACTCATAAAAGGGAAGGGTGTCAGAGCACTTTACATAACACACACATTACACAGAGACTATCAATCATAGGTGTGTAAATCAGTGTATAGGAGATGTTACATAAGACAGAGGACAACAAGGGGTGGATCCACATATTATCCATACAGGTAGGCAGTATAGTTGAAGAGTACTTGGTCTGGAGAAGCACAAACTCTGAATTTAAAATGTAACACAATGGATTGGGCTCTCTTTAATAACAAGAACTGATTTGTACCCAAATGAACCCTTTTTGCAACATTAGAATAATGAAAGTCTGGGGAAAAAATCCATACGCTCTAATCTATACCTTGAAGTCTGCATGCACTTCTTTCACAGTTAATAGCTCACTGTAAACTGCAACTAACAAAAGGAAGTCTCTGACAAAAGCAGTAACCCACTGACCTGTTTATACTACATTCACTTTGTGATCTGCATGGTACATGTTCTTTGCAGCAGGCATATTAACCCTCCGAACTACCTTACCCAGAAAAAAAACTCTGATCTTGCCTGGAAGAACATTAATCACTGGAGTTTTCTTGACATATTAATTGTTGTCTGAAAATTGCTGGAGGCCAGGAACGCGGCAGCAAGTGCTTTTAAGCACAGTATAAACTAGCAAACAGGCGCCCCCAGGCGAAGTCCGCACCCGGTGCCATGGCACCAGTCGCGCTGCCCTAGAGCCGGCCCTGAGTGTAAGCGTAGCTCGTCATACAACATTTCTGTTTGCTTCTCCATTCCACCCTGTGCTTCACTCCTTTTAACTTGGTCACTGTACTTCTCTACTCCTCACTTCTTCCTCCTTTGGCTCCTTGCTTCACTTCTCCCCTCTACACTGATTAATTCACTCCTCCTCCCATTACCCTATTGTTTCACTTCTCCCCGATTCACCCCCACCTTCATTCACTTGATAATCCACCTCTTCCTTCAGTTCTTTGCCGTTTGATTTACTCGTCCATACTTTTTTCTTCGCTGCACCCACTTAATCTTTCAGCCTCTTCTTCCTCCGTTCTTCATTTTCCTCCTCAATCCAGGAAAGATGTGTATTTGGATCAATCCGTCACCATGCCCCCAAATTTACCGGGAGGGTGAAGGCGTAGGTTGCCTGCCCAACCTCTGAAGGTAGATCTAAAAAGAGTGCCTCGCTCCCCGGGTGATCTCATACAATTACTGATTAATCAAATAGTTCCTGTAAAGAGGCTAGTCAACATTGGAAACTCCCTCTCTGTGTACTCTCAATCTCTTTTTTGTTACATGTCCGGCACATTAACTCAAGATGTCTCTTGCAAGCCCTAAGAATCCTTTTTATGTACTAATAAAGACGTGAATGTGGGCTGCTTGACATAAGCCATAGCACAGACAATTGAGCTACTGGGATATATAGTTTTTAGGTCTCGCCACGCAGCGCGCATGCGCTGCATAGGAGGAGACCTTTAGAAATCGATTCCGTTTTTCAGGCAAAAACGTGCACGCATTGCATTGCTTTGAATGGCAACGCGTGCACGTTTGCGATTCTCTTGCGGGAGCGAGCTTTGAAACCATCTGTTTGTAATTAACAGATGGTTCCTGCTCGCTCCCGCAAGGGAAACAGGCGCAGGCCCCTCCTCTCTCCCCTCCCCCTGCTGCCTCCTCCTCAAACTTGTTTTTTTTACTTTCAGCGCGAGGCGCGCGCGCTTGTTCTGGACTGCAGTGACAGCAGGCACATCGATGTGCTCGTGCTCACCACACTGCTCACTTCTACCTATCCCTGGGCAATTCTGCGGGGTGTAGTTTACCAGGGCTGGAGGCAGCAGCTCAATCTTTCCAAATGCCCCTCGTCACGTGCAAGTATAGGGTACAGAATGTTCTCATTGTGAGATGGTGTCTGGGTGTTTCAAAATTAAATAACTGTCACAGATCTGATCACGGGTCACTCGCTGGATAGCTTTCAGTTAGAAGCAGGACAGCTATAAGTCCAATGAAATGACAACATGGCACCTAATGTTTGTGGAAGGCCAATGCCCCGTGGGTGTTGGTGGCCAGGGTGTTTCCAGCCACAACTAGTTCAATGAAGCCACATTTCATAAAACACACAGTCACAGTCAAAAGCTGTTTTCTGCGTTGTTCATCCGAATCCTGGCCATTCAAAAAGCACCTGGAAAAGAATCATATGGCCATTCTGACTTGGACGTTAATGTGACGGTTTGTTGTGAGTTAATTTCGAAATCATTTGTTAGAAAAAAATCATCTTCGTTATATCCATCATCGTCATCACCATGGCCCCTAACGTCACACACAAAGCAAGAACAGAAATGGAACTAAAGTCCAAGCTTCTCTGTCGCGCACACGCAGTCAAAACAGTTCAAGGGTGTAAGCTTCCCTCACATAGCAGTATCTGTGTGGCAGCAGTAATTGAAGCTTCCTTTACTCAAACAAGGTACGGTATGGCCTGCTGCAGTGCAAGCCTGCTCACCAGTAAACAGATACAGCATGGACCGCAGCCATGGAAGCTTCCCTAATACATAAAACAAGTTCAGCATGGGCAGCAGCTCTACAAACCTAATTCACACAAAAAACAGGTAAAACATGTTTAGCAGTGGTGGATGTTTCCATAACAGGAAGAAGCAGTCTCAGTGAGAACGGTTGTAGCATGGGCAGCAGCACAGGCTTCATTCACACTCATAACAGATAAAGCACAGACAGCCACAAAGCATTGCGCTTCCTATTCATACCACAGTTATAACGCTGCAGCAGGCCCTTCCTCCACAAATGGAAAAACCCAGACCGAGCGCCGTAGCAGCACATGCTTCCCTCTCATGAAACACATACAATGTGAGCAGCACAATGCAAGCTTCCCTCACTCACTGTCCAGATGCAACACTGGAAGATGCCTGCAAACTTCTCTCACACATGAAGAGGTGCTCAGAGCGCAGTAGCAGCACATGCTTCCCTCTCATGAAACACGTAGAATGTGGGCAGCACAATGCAAGCTTCCCTCACACACTGTCCAGATGTAACACTAGCAGATGCAGTGCAAGATTCTCTCACACATGAAGAGGTGCAAAGAGAGTAGTAGCAGCACCTGCTTCCCTCTCTTGAAACACGTACAATGTGAGCAGCAGAATGCAAGCTTCCCTCACACACTGTCCAGATGTAACACTGACAGATGCAGTGCAAGCTTCTCTCACACATGGAGGTGCAAAGAGCTTAGTAGCAGCACATGCTTCCCTCTCTTGAAACACATACAATGTGAGCAGCACAATGCAAGCTTCCCTCACACAGATGTAGGGCAAGCAAACTCATGAAAGGAATTTAGGCCTCCCACACACACAATTTTCCCTCTTTCCAACAATCTTTCTCCTCATTCCCCCTTTCTTGGAGAGAGCTACCTTCCCACAACTGCATAAGATAAGAAATTCTTATGCCTATATCCAACCACAGATGGTGGTATGCGGCCCCCTGGTGGCGGGCACAAGAGCGCACGGAGCGAATTGTGGCACCACAACCCATTTTTTAGAACAACACCCTTCCACGAAGGCCTACCTTTAATGGACATGATGCAAGCAATTTTTAGGTCTCGCCTAAGCAGCGCGCATGCGCTGCGTAGGAGGGCCTTTAGCCTTCGCTCTTCACTTTTTCAAGCACTGCACTCGTGCTTGTGGCGGCATCCAGCTTGCGGGAGCGAGCAGCGGCGCGCCACAAGCACGAGTGCAGTCCTTGAAAAAGTGAAGACTGCTCTCCCAAGCGCGCGCGCCTCTCTCCTCGCCCACACGTCCCGGCCACTCACTCGCTCCACCCTCTCCGTCTCCTTTTGTTTTGCTCGCTCTTCTCTTGCGCTTCTTGTTCTAAACATTCATCAGTTGTCCACCCTTGTTGGATATATTTTATTAACGAGGAATCCTTTAATACTTTTATGCTAAGCTCTCGCCTATCTTTTTTGATGTCTCTTACTCAAACCGACCGTCACTCTGTTTAGCGCCTTTTTTATTTTAAGCTTCCTCCGTGGGCGCCACTTTATTTGCTCAAGCACATCAGCACCCACTGAAGTATACCAGTCTTTCTCTATTTCCATTCTTGCTATGGGCCGAATATTTTATTATATATGTGCACTGCCTTACCAGTGTGCTTGAGTACTTCTGAGCACTTTCTATTAGGACAGAAAGGAGAAGTCTTTCCACACACAGCCTTTTTTCCCTCCATTAGTGATCTCCGGGGACGTTCAGCTGGCCGGGACTGAGAAATTCTCCAACTGAAGTCCCTTCTATGGACACACAGATGTCGCCTTTGACCCTGCCCTACAGCCAAACTCCCCAACGTCTTACTACTTTCTACCCATGCGGGGCTGTCCTGTTCACGTCCCAGGATGTGCACTTCAACAACCGAGCCTTCCTCCTCCAGACCAAGGTAAATGCAGTTCCTCATCAGGGATCGCATTCCTTTTAAAAAAAATTAAAAAAACGTCAGCCCTTGTGCACTACAGTCAGTCTCTACTGTATAGAGTTTTGTCTCCCCCACCCCCCATTTCAAATCTCGTCACCCCTGCCTATTTTCTACCCTGCAGAGAAACTTGGCCTAGTCGATCAAGAGGTCCCAGAGACTTTGCATAAAGGTGTTATTGCTCCTGCTCCAGCCAAGTGTGGTTTTGAAAGCTCTATTTTCCTAGTACACAAGAAGGAACAAGCATTTGTAATGCAATAGGTCTCGCATTTACGCAAGTTTGAGCTATTGACATTGCAAATGAAAATGCCTTTTATTTTTGTTTTTTAAACATAAATAAAAGGCATTATCATTTACAATGCCAATAGCTTAAACTCGCGTAAATGCGAGACCTATTGCATTGCAAATGCTTGTTATTGGTTGCCATGGGAGGGGAGGCTAGGATCTGTGACTGACTATGACTGTGTATGTTATTTGCAATTGCCTTCTGTCACACCGGTACTATTGTTATTGGCACATGCCTTCTGTCACACCAGCACTATTGTTATTTGCAGTTGCCTTCTGTCACACCTGCACTATTGTTACTGGCACATGCCTTCTATCACACCTGCACTATTGTTATTTGCAAATGCCTTCTGTCACACCAGCACTTGTTATTGGCACATGCCTTCTATCACACCTGCACTATTGTTATTTGCAGTTGCCTTCTGTCACACCGGCGCTATTGTTATTGTTATTTGCAGTTGCCTTCTGTCACACCTGCACTATTGTTACTGGCACATGCCTTCTATCACATCAGTACTATTGTTATTTGCAGTTGCCTTCTGTCACACCGGCACTATTGTTATTGTTATTTGCAATTGCCTTCTGTCACACCTGCACTATTGTTACTGGCACATGCCTTCTATCACACAGGTACTATTGTTATTTGCAGTTGCCTTCTGTCACACCGGCACTATTGTTATTTGCAATTGCCTTCTGTCACACCTGCACTATTGTTACTGGCACATGCCTTCTATCACACCGGCACTATTGTTATTTGCAATTGCCTTCTGTCACACCTGCACTATTGTTACTGGCACATGCCTTCTATCACACCAGCACTATTGTTATTTGCAAATGCCTTCTGTCACACCAGCACTATTGTTATTGGCACATGCCTTCTATCACACCGGCACTATTGTTATTTGCAAATGCCTGCTGTCACACCAGCACTATTGTTATTGGCACATGCCTTCTATCACACCGATACTATTGTTATTGTTATTTGCAGTTGCCTTCTGTCACACCTGCACTATTGTTATTGTTATTTGCAGTTGCCTTCTGTCACACCTGCACTATTGTTACTGGCACATGCCTTCTATCACACCGGCACTATTGTTATTTGCAATTGCCTTCTGTCTCATCTGCACTATTGTTACTGGCACATGCCTTCTATCACACCTGCACTATTGTTCTTTGCAGTTGCCTTCTGTCACACCGGCACTATTGTTATTGTTATTTGCAGTTGCCTTCTGTCACACCGGCACTATTGTTATTGTTATTTGCAATTGCCTTCTGTCACACCGGCACTATTGTTACTGGCACATGCCTTCTATCACACCGGCACTATTGTTATTTGCAAATGCCTTCTGTCACACCAGCACTATTGTTATTGGCACATGCCTTCTATCACACCGGCACTATTGTTACTGGCACATGCCTTCTGTCACACCGGCACTATTGTTACTGGCACATGCCTTCTGTCACACCGGTACTATTGTTATTGTTATTTGCAGTTGCCTTCTGTCACACCAGCACTATTGTTATTGTTATTTGCAGTTGCCTTCTGTCACACCAGCACTATTGTTACTGGCACATACCTTCTATCACACCTGCACTATTGTTATTTGCAGTTGCCTTCTGTCACACCAGCACTATTGTTATTGTTATTTGCAGTTGCCTTCTGTCACACCTGCACTATTGTTACTGGCACATGCCTTCTATCACACCTGCACTATTGTTATTTGCAATTGCCTTCTGTCACACCTGCACTATTGTTACTGGCACATGCCTTCTATCACACCTGCACTATTGTTATTTGCAGTTGCCTTCTGTCACACCGGCACTATTGTTACTGGCACATGCCTTCTGTCACACCGGCACTATTGTTATTGTTATTTGCAGATGCCTTCTGTCACACCGGAACTATTGTTATTGTTATTTGCAGTTGCCTTCTGTCACACCTGCACTATTGTTACTGGCACATGCCTTCTATCACACCTGCACTATTGTTATTTGCAATTACCTTCTGTCACACCTGCACTATTCTTATTGGCACATGCCTTCTGGCACACCGGCACTATTGTTATTGGCACATGCCTTCCGTCACACCAGCACTATTGTTACTGGCACATGCCTTCTGTCACACCGGCACTATTGTTATTGTTATTTGCAGTTGCCTTCTGTCACACCGGCACTATTGTTATTGTTATTTGCAGTTGCCTTCTGTCACACCGGCACTATTGTTATTGTTATTTGCAGTTGCCTTCTGTCACACCTGCACTATTGTTACTGGCACATGCCGTCTATCACACCTGCACTATTGTTATTTGCAATTGCCTTCTGTCACACCGGCACTATTGTTACTGGCACATGCCTTCTGTCACACCGGCACTATTGTTACTGGCACATGCCTTCTGTCACACCGGCACTATTGTTACTGGCACATGCCTTCTGTCACACCTGCACTATTGTTATTGGCACATGCCTTCTGTCACACCGGCACTATTGTTATTGGCACATGCCTTCTGTCACACCGGCACTATTGTTACTGGCACATGCCTTCTGTCACACCGGCACTATTGTTATTGTTATTTGCAGTTGCCTTCTATCACACCGGTACTATTGTTATTGTTATTTGCAGTTGCCTTCTGTCACACCGGCACTATTGTTATTGTTATTTGCAGTTACCTTCTGTCACACCGGCACTATTGTTATTGTTATTTGCAGTTGCCTTCTGTCACACCTGCACTATTGTTACTTGCACATGCCTTCTATCACACCTGCACTATTGTTATTTGCAGTTGCATTCTGTCACACCGGCACTATTGTTACTGGCAAATGCCTTCTGTCACACCGGCACTATTGTTACTGGCACATGCCTTCTGTCACACCGGCTCTATTGTTATTGTTATTTGCAGTTGCCTTCTGTCACACCGGCACTATTGCTATTGTTATTTGCAGTTGCCTTCTGTCACACCGGCACTATTGTTATTGTTATTTGCAGTTGCCTTCTGTCACACCTGCACTATTGTTACTGGCACATCCCTTCTATCACACCTGCACTATTGTTATTTGCAATTGCCTTCTGTCACACCTGCACTATTGTTATTGGCACATGCCTTCTGTCACACCGGCACTATTGTTATTGGCACATGCCTTCTGTCACACCGGCACTATTGTTACTGGCACATGCCTTCTGTCACACCGGCACTATTGTTATTGTTATTTGCAGTTGCCTTCTGTCACACCGGCACTATTATTACTGGCACATGCCTTCTGTCACACCAGCACTATTGTTATTGTTATTTGCAGTTGCCTTCTGTCACACCTGCACTATTGTTACTGGCACATGCCTTCTATCACACCTGCACTATTGTTATTTGCAGTTGCCTTCTGTCACACCGGCACTATTGTTACTGGCACATGCCTTCTGTCACACCGGCACTATTGTTACTGGCACATGCCTTCTGTCACACTGGCACTATTGTTATTGTTATTTGCAGTTGCCTTCTGTCACACCGGCACTATTGTTATTGTTATTTGCAGTTGCCTTCTGTCACACCGGCACTATTGTTATTGTTATTTGCAATTGCCTTCTGTCACACCGGCACTATTGTTATTTGCAAATGCCTTCTGTCACACCAGCACTATTGTTATTGGCACATGCCTTCTATCACACCGGCACTATTGTTATTTGCAAATGCCTTCTGTCACAACAGCACTATTGTTATTGGCACATGCCTTCTATCACACCGGCACTATTGTTACTGGCACATGCCTTCTGTCACACCGGCACTATTGTTACTGGCACATGCCTTCTGTCACACCGGTACTATTGTTATTGTTATTTGCAGTTGCCTTCTGTCACACCAGCACTATTGTTATTGTTATTTGCAGTTGCCTTCTGTCACACCAGCACTATTGTTACTGGCACATACCTTCTATCACACCTGCACTATTGTTATTTGCAGTTGCCTTCTGTCACACCGGCACTATTGTTATTGTTATTTGCAGTTGCCTTCTGTCACACCTGCACTATTGTTACTGGCACATGCCTTCTATCACACCTGCACTATTGTTATTTGTAATTGCCTTCTGTCACACCTGCACTATTGTTACTGGCACATGCCTTCTATCACACCTGCACTATTGTTATTTGCAGTTGCCTTCTGTCACACCGGCACTATTGTTACTGGCACATGCCTTCTGTCACACCGGCACTATTGTTATTGTTATTTGCAGATGCCTTCTGTCACACCGGCACTATTGTTATTGTTATTTGCAGTTGCCTTCTGTCACACCGCACTATTGTTATTGTTATTTGCAGTTGCCTTCTGTCACACCTGCACTATTGTTACTGGCACATGCCTTCTATCACACCTGCACTATTGTTATTTGCAATTACCTTCTGTCACACCTGCACAATTGTTATTGGCACATGCCTTCTGGCACACCGGAACTATTGTTATTGGCACATGCCTTCCGTCACACCGGCACTATTGTTACTGGCACATGCCTTCTGTCACACCGGCACTATTGTTATTGTTATTTGCAGTTGCCTTCTGTCACACCGGCACTATTGTTATTGTTATTTGCAGTTGCCTTCTGTCACACCGGCACTATTGTTATTGTTATTTGCAGTTGCCTTCTGTCACACCTGCACTATTGTTACTGGCACATGCCTTCTATCACACCTGCACTATTGTTATTTGCAATTGCCTTCTGTCACACCGGCACTATTGTTACTGGCACATGCCTTCTGTCACACCTGCACTATTGTTATTGGCACATGCCTTCTGTCACACTGGCACTATTGTTATTGGCACATGCCTTCTGTCACACCGGCACTATTGTTACTGGCACATGCCTTCTGTCACACCGGCACTATTGTTATTGTTATTTGCAGTTGCCTTCTGTCACACCGGTACTATTGTTATTGTTATTTGCAGTTGCCTTCTGTCACACCGGCACTATTGTTATTGTTATTTGCAGTTACCTTCTGTCACACCGGCACTATTGTTATTGTTATTTGCAGTTGCCTTCTGTCACACCTGCACTATTGTTACTTGCACATGCCTTCTATCACACCTGCACTATTGTTACTGGCACATGCCTTCTGTCACACCGGCACTATTGTTATTGTTATTTGCAGTTGCCTTCTGTCACACCGGCACTATTGTTATTGTTATTTGCAGTTGCCTTCTGTCACACCGGCACTATTGTTATTGTTATTTGCAGTTGCCTTCTGTCACACCTGCACTATTGTTACTGGCACATCCCTTCTATCACACCTGCACTATTGTTATTTGCAATTGCCTTCTGTCACACCTGCACTATTGTTATTGGCACATGCCTTCTGTCACACCGGCACTATTGTTATTGGCACATGCCTTCTGTCACACCGGCACTATTGTTACTGGCACATGCCTTCTGTCACACCGGCACTATTGTTATTGTTATTTGCAGTTGCCTTCTGTCACACCGGCACTATTGTTACTGGCACATGCCTTCTGTCACACCGGCACTATTGCTATTGTTATTTGCAGTTGCCTTCTGTCACACCTGCACTATTGTTACTGGCACATGCCTTCTATCACACCTGCACTATTGTTATTTGCAGTTGCCTTCTGTCACACCGGCACTATTGTTACTGGCGCATGCCTTCTGTCACACCAGCACTATTGTTACTGGCACATGCCTTCTGTCACACCGGCACTATTGTTATTGTTATTTGCAGTTGCCTTCTGTCACACCGGCACTATTGTTATTGTTATTTGCAGTTGCGTTCTGTCTCACCGGCACTATTGTTATTGTTATTTGCAGTTGCCTTCTGTCACACCTGCACTATTGTTACTGGCACATGCCTTCTGTCACACCGGCACTATTGTTATTGGCACATGCCTTCTGTCACACCGGCACTATTGTTACTGGCACATGCCTTCTGTCACACCGGCACTATTGTTATTGTTATTTGCAGTTGCCTTCTGTCACACCGGCACTATTGTTACTGGCACATGCCTTCTGTCACACCAGCACTATTGTTATTGTTATTTGCAGTTGCCTTCTGTCACACCGGCACTATTGTTATTGTCATTTGCAGTTGCCTTCTGTCACACCTGCACTATTGTTACTGGCACATGCCTTCTATCACACCTGCACTATTGTTATTTGCAATTGCCTTCTGTCACACCTGCACTATTGTTATTGGCACATGCCTTCTGTCACACCGGCACTATTGTTATTGGCACATGCCTTCTGTCACACCGGCACTATTGTTACTGGCACATGCCTTCTGTCACACCGGCACTATTGTTATTGTTATTTGCAGTTGCCTTCTGTCACACCGGCACTATTGTTACTGGCACATGCCTTCTGTCACACCGGCACTATTGCTATTGTTATTTGCAGTTGCCTTCTGTCACACCTGCACTATTGTTACTGGCACATGCCTTCTATCACACCTGCACTATTGTTATTTGCAGTTGCCTTCTGTCACACCGGCACTATTGTTACTGGCGCATGCCTTCTGTCACACCAGCACTATTGTTACTGGCACATGCCTTCTGTCACACCGGCACTATTGTTATTGTTATTTGCAGTTGCCTTCTGTCACACCGGCACTATTGTTATTGTTATTTGCAGTTGCGTTCTGTCTCACCGGCACTATTGTTATTGTTATTTGCAGTTGCCTTCTGTCACACCTGCACTATTGTTACTGGCACATGCCTTCTGTCACACCGGCACTATTGTTATTGGCACATGCCTTCTGTCACACCGGCACTATTGTTACTGGCACATGCCTTCTGTCACACCGGCACTATTGTTATTGTTATTTGCAGTTGCCTTCTGTCACACCGGCACTATTGTTACTGGCACATGCCTTCTGTCACACCAGCACTATTGTTATTGTTATTTGCAGTTGCCTTCTGTCACACCGGCACTATTGTTATTGTCATTTGCAGTTGCCTTCTGTCACACCTGCACTATTGTTACTGGCACATGCCTTCTATCACACCTGCACTATTGTTATTTGCAATTGCCTTCTGTCACACCTGCACTATTGTTATTGGCACATGCCTTCTGTCACACCGGCACTATTGTTATTGGCACATGCCTTCTGTCACACCGGCACTATTGTTATTGGCACATGCCTTCTGTCACACCTGCACTATTGTTATTTGCAGTTGCCTTCTGTCACACCGGCACTATTGTTACTGGCACATGCCTTCTGTCACACCGGCACTATTGTTACTGGCACATGCCTTCTGTCACACCGGCACTATTGTTATGTCACACCGGCACTATTGTTACTGGCACATACCTTCTGTCACACCGGCACTATTGTTATTGTTATTTGCAGTTGCCTTCTGTCACACCTGCACTATTGTTATTTGCAGTTACCTTCTCTCACACCTGCACGCGGCCCTGACAGCAACCTCCACTGTGCAGTAATGACTTCTCTTTGAAGTCTGCATAGAGAAGGGTATTGCGTGTGCGCTTTCAGGCCCTCGCTGTAATACCGCTCATTACGACGCTCTAAAGGCCAACTTGGACAAAGGAAAACGTGAAAATCAATGCAGCATGTTGGGTGGAAATGATGTTTTCAAGAAAGTGCCCACGCTCTGGCGTCCAAGGGATTTCCCAGTAATGACTGAGCTGTCTGAAGGCTAAATCGTCACTGCTGACTGCACCACAGAGTTCAAAGTCAGATGACGCCGATTATCCTTTCTCTTGAATGTCACTCAAAGAAATACCTTCACTTCACCTTGTCAAGCGCCAAGGAAGAGCACAGCAGGATCGAGCATGTGAATGACTAAATTTACTTCAAGATGAACTGAAACAAAAGGCATCCATTGCCATATTAGTAGGGAGAGGACTGCCGTTCTTTCTGCTCTAGTGTGATGAAGGTTAGGCCTCCCTCTGCGGTACACTGGAATGTATTTTTTTTTGTCAGTTCACTGGCACCCGTCCTTGCAGCTTCATATCCATTATGAGTATCTGCTGGAACACGTACCCACTGGTGTAAGCCCCATTGGGGCATATTTACAAGGGGATAGCGCCAGCAGAATGTCACTTTTAGCGGCGTTCTGGTGGCGATACGCCCTACTCCATATTTACAAAGCGGCGTTAAACCACTTTGTGGCTTAACGCCGCCTTGTAAATAAGACTCCTTTAAATGCATCACTTACCGTGAAAGGGGCGTGCAGTGGGAGTTGCTGTGGGTGTTCCACCACAGCACCCATTGCTTTAGGAGGTATAAATCTGAGGCAGCGCTAAAAATTATCACAATGCAAGAGCAGG
Organism: Calotriton arnoldi; assembly: GCA_963921515.1. Lineage (NCBI taxonomy): Eukaryota > Metazoa > Chordata > Amphibia > Caudata > Salamandridae > Calotriton > Calotriton arnoldi. The sequence continues at coordinate 1,981,806 of CAWUFW010002236.1, forward strand.
TGTTAGAATGGCGAAACGAGGAGAAATACTTTTATTTCTCCTCGTTTTTGCTTTTTCTATGTGTGCAGCACACATAGAAAGAGCAAAATGCCATTAATGATTGTTTATGTGTGGGAGAGTGTCCCTTCCTGCCCATAAATAATCATTCCATAATGACAATTTGCTACTTCTATTTATGTTGCAGAATAGAAGTAACAAATCGCCATAAGTGATTGTTTATGTGCAGGAAGGGACACCTTCCTGCACATAAACAATCATTCCCCGCAATGCAGGCACCCTTGCACTATTGTGCAAGGGTGCCTGCCTTTGCCGCTAGGCAGCTTAATTTAGCGTCAGCGCTAGGGAAAACACAGGGGTGCGCCGTACTCTTGTGAATACTGTGCATCCCTGCATTTTGAAAATGGTGGACCGCAGCGCTGCCACATTTGGTGCAGATCCACGCTCTGACATTTTCTAGTAAATATGCCCCATTGTATCATCCAGGGCCGACGTACTGGATACTGGAATATTGACGCATTTCGGTTCCAGCAGGTGTTCTTGAGCCAAGCCAGAACCTGGGTCATATCTGGGCCTAAAAAATTATTACGGCTGTGTCCCGGGCCATGTACTGACACTGGGACTGTGGAACACAGGTATTCTTCCCAAAATCAGAAATCAGAGTCTCTGAGGGCAGAAGTGTATCCTTTGAGCCATCTCCCTTTGAATCTTGATAATCAAAGGAAGAAGGGGAATGGGAGGGAACACAACAAGGGGACCTGAAGGCCTCTGGAATGGTAGTGTAATCGCTGCCCATGCTGTAACACATTGGTTCCTGGTCCATTGTAGAGGCAGTAGAAGAACATTGTCTCTGGAAGCAAAGAGGTCCAGCCTAGGGACTTCCATGTGCTCTGTCACAAACTGGAATATCAACGGATGACAATGAAAATCTAGAGAAGACGGAAATACCTGACTTAAATGGTCAGTGGTCACATTGCTGGTGTTTGCTAAGTATGTGACTATAAGGGGGGGTCAAATGGATTTCTGCCCAAAATGCCAGGGAATGAGCCACCATTGCTAGTGTGTATAGGTCTTCAGCACCGGATTGTTTGTTCTTATGAGGACAGACTGCCCCTTGATCACTGAAACAAAGGCCTATTGAGCTAAGACTACTCCAGCAAGCTCACTCCATTCAGGGCAGGTGAGAGCCTCATTAGGAGACCAAATATCTTGTGGCTTTCTGTTCCTTCTTAGAAGTGCCTCCCATTTTATGGAACTGGCATCTGAAGCTAAGGGTGCTCGGAGGGTGAGGAAAACACATGCCAACAGATGGGACTTCTGCGTTGCCTGATGTACCCTGACTGGAGGGATCCCAATGTGCCAACACTTGTTGAGCAAGTGGAATTGAAAGGGCCATTAGGAAATTAGACTCTATATGTATATATTCAGGAATGCAACAATATCAGTGTATTTAATATACTTGTAGCATAGGAAAGAAGCACTGGCAACGCCAATAGTCGCAGCTGCAAAAGCCTGAGTAATTGTCTTTGGCAATGCTTTTTTGATTGCCAACTTCATGCAAGCTCATGTATCATGAAGTATGCACTCACATGGCTGTAGATCCTGCTTTTAAAGAAAGAAGATCTTTCTTTAAAATGCACCAATGCGCAGGCATGCTTTGCAATGCATGCACATGCTTGTGTTGTGATGCATGTGAGTATTGTGATACTTGTGTAGCCATGCGTTGTGATGTATGCCACCCATACGTGCATGATGTATGGCCATTTAGAGCGGTAAAATAAAAAGTAAAAAAAAAACTGAAAAGCAAAGTGTGCGAAAGAGCAAAATAAAGAAGCAAATCACCTAGTATACGGCCTGGCAGCACTTTATATATCTAAATATATGCATATTTATCTCACCATCTTTCTCCCGACTGGAAAGAAGGAGCGGTACTCCACAAATCAGTTTACTGCTTTACTATTTTCGCGCTGTGATTTGCAGTTCATCACATCTAAAAAGTGTCCAACACATTGGGTCTCTGAGTGGGTGTTTGAACGGTTTTCTGGGTGTGTGAGTGGCCATATGGGTGTGTGGGTGGGTGTGCGAGTGGTTGTGTAGGTGTATGAGTGGGCATGCGTGAGGCTGTGTGGGTCTGGAACTGGGTGTGTGAGTGATTTTTTGAGTCTGTGAGTGGGTGTATGTGTTTTTTTTAATTGGGGTCTGGATCTGCATATCGGCTGTGGATTCGCATAGGGGCCTTGCTGAGTGCTATGGTGAATCCATGGATCCTCACGCTTGAAAAATAAAATGTTTTTGAACAATTTCTTGCCCATAAGGGGTCACTCACAGACCCCTCCATCAGTCCTATGGGGTCAGGATACCTCTATCCTGACTCCTTATATCCTATTTACACTTTATTCTCCCCCACCCCCCGGGAACAGTATTCCGATTCACAAAATGGCAGCTGCAACTTTTCTGTCAGGTTGCGGACAGCCAATCCTGGCATTGCTAGTGGCGCGTGAATCCGCAGATCGAAGGATCCACGTTTATAAATATTCATAAATCTATTCTTTAATATCTTCCCTATGGAAACTAGGTTCTAACTATAACTATCTAGTGGCGACCGCTAGTAATTAATATATATATTACGCTTTCAATGGAAACTAGTTCCAACTATAACTGCCTACTTTAGGTAGTTATAGTTAGGACCTAGTTTCCATAGGAAAAGCGTTTTTTGTTTTGGTAATAACTCTGGCGCTGTTTGACGAATCTTTAAGAAATAAAAACCAGTTTGCCACTGACTTCAGCTGCTGTCTGGAAAGTTTCAGGGTGATTCGTTGAGCTGGGGCCGAGAAAAAAGGTGGGGGGTCCCAAAACACAATTTGTCAATGCAATTATCCATATGGATTTTGAACACAACTACAGCCTGAACCGCTGAACGGAATTACACCAAATCTGGCAGAAAGCTAACTCTTGGCCCAGAAAGAGCACTTGTTGTAATTTGGTGTAAATACATTCAGTAGTCTTTGACTTATTAAAGAAATAAGATTTATGTATATCTAGGGACCCGAATCCTCTGCGGATCTGACACATCTCAAAATGAGATCTGATTGGATGCCTACACTTCAACCGGGGAAGTGTTGGCAGTCATTTTGGGACTTAGGATTTAGCCCAAGTCCCCCCACAAAATGCAAAAAAAAACAAAAAGGGGGCAGGATAGGAATTCTCTGACCCCCTAGGCCTGCTGGTGGGCTCCCACAAGGACCTTCCTGGGGCCAAAGCGTTTTTTTTTTTACATTTTTGCCACAAATTTGCAAATTTTAAAGAAATTCATGGCAAAAAAAAAACAAGTGTGGTGTCCTGCGCTTGTTTTTTTTAATTGCCCCCCGGGTGGGCCAGGTCCTGGAGAAATATTTTTACAAATTTGGGGCCTGGAGACAGCTGATCCCCAGGGCTTGGCTGTCTCCTGATATATTGGGAGGGGGCATGCGGCTCCCCCTCCCGGGCCGATTTTGGCCCTGGCGACCCTAAGCACCGGGTCTGGCCGTGCACAGAAAAGTGAGTGGGGCTATGCGGCCATCCTTCCGGAGCCAATAATGGCCCTGGGGACGCCATGCCCCAGGGCCGGCTGCAGCAATGTCCCAGGGTGACCCCCTCACCCCAGGGACACAGCAGTTTCCCAGCCTGCACTGGTGCGGGCAAGGGTACTTGTATTTGCCCTCGCTTGGTGGGAGCAATGGTAATGCTCCCGCCAAGCGAGAGCAAACAATAAGCCTGCTCCCAGCATGCGGAAGTATGGAAAATGCTCTCGCCTGCTGTATCCCTGCTCGCTGTGAAGCAGGCAGGGGAAAAGATTACAAAATTGCTCCCGCCCAAGCTCCTTGCAGGCAGGAGCAATGCCAGCTCCTAGTGGAGGTGGGTGGCCTGTTGGCGCCATGAGGGCATTGGAGCTAACCCACGGTCTCCCACAAAAAGGAAGTGGGTGCCATGGGTGGGCTCCAGGCCACCCACCATTTACTGACCAAGCTCCTGGAGATGAAGTATCGGGGGCTGAAATCGACCCGGGGAGGGGGCCGCGCGGCCCCCTCTCCAATTATCAAAAGATTAGGCCCTGGGGGAATGGGGTCTCTGGGGCCAATATGGCCCAGGGAGGGGCTGTGTGCCCCCTCCCTCTTATAAATATGCCCCTTCCCTCTTATAAATATGGACAGAAATCAGTCTGCGATGGGGGCTCCGTGCCCCACTCCCCATTTACAATAAGGCCGGGTCCCAGGGGACGAAGAATTGCCCAGGGAGTAGGGCCATATGCCACCCTCCCCTTCGAAATTTTGCTGGGCCCCAGGAAATGGGGTCCCCGGGGCCAGAAATTGGCTCGGGGAAGGGAGGTTTCATGCCCCCTCCCCATTTACAATAAGGCCGGGACCCAGGAGATGGGGTCCCCGAGGCTGAAATATGGCTGGTAGGGGGGGCATGTACTCCCTCCCCTAAAAAAATGTGGCGGGCCCCGGGGGATGGGGTCCCTCGCCAAAATCAGCCCAGGGAGAGGGGCTGCGTGCCCCTCTTAGCTTGGCTGCCTTTGCGGCCGGGTGTAACGGCCAAACCCCTGTCCTCGCACATCCTTTGGAGTTGACTGCATGCGGGTATTGGCTGAAGGCCCCACTTTTTTGGTGAATTTCTAAAGTTTCCTAAATTCTATTTCCTAATTATAACGTCCCTGTAACTTTTGTTTTTTTCAGATTTCTATCTATCTATCTATCTATCTATCTATCTATCTATCTATCTATCTATCTATCTATCTATCTATCTATCTATCTAAATATCTGTCTATCTTTCTATCTACCTATTTATCTGTATCTATATATGTCTCTCTCTCTCTATATATATATATGTATGTGTGTGTGAGTATATATATATTAGGTCGTTATAGTAGTTAGGACCTAGTTTCCATAGGAAAAGTGTTTTTTGACTTGCCCATATCTTTGGCGTCGTTGACGAATCTTCGCGATTTTTTTTAAACAGTGCCCCCGGTGATTCTTGAGGCGCACGGAAAGTTTCAGGGTATTTGTCAAGCGGGGGCTGAGAAAAAGGGGGGTCAAAAACACGCATTGCACATGTTAATTCCTATAGGACTTTTAAACACGGCTACAGCCAGGAAGTGTTGGCAGCCAACTTGGGACTCGGCTTGTCCCAGAAAAAACATTTTAAAAAAAGAAAAGGAGGCAGGGTAGAAATACCCTGACCCCCTAGGCCTATTGGGGGAGTGCAACAGGGACCTCACAGGGCCACAAAAGCATTTTTTTTAAAAACATTTCATCGGGATCTGCAGATCCCAGGGTGGACCAGGTCCCAGGGGCATTTTGGTAATAAGGGAGGTGGGGTGCAGGGACCCCCCTCGTGGGGCTTATTATTGCCCCAGGGGAACACCTTACACATTATTGATTTTTAAACAGGGGGCCTCTCGGACCTTCCCCATGCCCCGGGGATCACCAGGGCCACATGCCGCAAAGTAATTGGGGGTTCCTCTTGGACTACCCATGTACTGGGGACCACCACCTCCCCAGAGCTACTATATTTTTATGGAGGGAACTCTCAGACCCCTTCTAACCCCAGGGACCACTACCTTCCTGGGCCAAAATGAAATTGTTTTGGGGGGCCTCAGAGACCCCACTGGCCGCCAGGGCCTTCTTCCTTTAAAGTGATTGGGAGAGGTCTGCGCAGCCTCCCTGCCGGGCTGTTCTCAGCCCCGGGGACCACCACCTTGCTGGGGCAGGCCCTACAAATTAGAAAGGAGGTGGGAAGCATGGCCCCCTCCTGGAGCCATAGCTCGCTGCCCCTCCTAGTTGGGGGATGAAGTCCCCTTGGCTCTTGAGTGTCCTTGGGGGCCAACTACTCCTGCTGTTACCTCCAGTAAGTCCCACACAGGGGGATTGCTGAGAGGTTATCGGAGGCCCCACCCCCTTTCTCCACCACTCTGCAAACGCGACTACTAGTTAAAAAACCATAGAAATTCACTTTAAAAAATCAAAGGTTACAGGGATGTAATAATTAGGATATAGAATTTAAAAAACGTAAGAAATTTACTGTACAAGAGGTTGTATGGGGTGTGAGTGGTTCTATGGATGATGTCATCAGTGGTGTGATTTGAGATGTCATCAGTGATGTCATCAGTGATGTCACTGATCATGTCATGAGTGATGTAATATGTGAGGTCATAAGTAGTGCATTGCAGGGGCGTAAGGTATAGTTAGCTCATGTAACTATGACAGCTGTATATCACTGGTTTTGTATGAGTGAAATCTTAGCCCAACTATAACATCCCTATAACCTTTGGTTTTTTCAGTGAATTTCTAAGGTTTTTTTTAATTCTATTTCCTAACTATAAAGTCCCTGTAACCTTTTTTTTAAAAGTGAATATATATATATATATATATATAAATAAATATATATATATATATATAAATATATATATATATATATATATATATATATTCACTGAAAAAACCATAGGTTTTAGGGACAGTTATAGTTAGTTGGACATTGCACTCGTACAAAACCTGTGAAATTCCCCCGTTATAGTTAGTTCAGGTAACTATAACTCGCGCCCCCGCAATGCACTGCTGATGACGTCACATATTACATCACTCATGACATGGTCAGTGACATCACTGATGACATCACTGATGACATCTCAAATGACATCACTGATGACATCACTGATGACATCATCCAGTGACTGTGTGTTTCTGTAAAGTTTAAATATGTTTAATATATATAGGGAAAGGCGTATTGAAGAATGAGTGGGTGTATAAGTGTCTGAATGGATGATTTAGTACGTGAGTGACTGACTCTACAAGTGAGTGATTAAACGTATCTTACTGAATGCATGGGTTAGTGACTAAACTGTGTGAATGTCTGTATCCGTCTGTTGGTGTGTAAGTGGATGCATGGATTTGCGAATAGCTACATGAGTGTCTATATGGGTTATTGATTGGTTCTCTGAGTATCTGTATGGCTGCCTGAGTGTTTGTGTGGGTGGGGTGTGTGTGACTCTGTACATAGATGTGTGAGTGGGTGATTCACTGGGTGCATGATTTCAAGAGTGCATCTGTGATGGACTGCTTGGGTGGGTGAGTGTGTGTAAGAGTGTGTTAGTGAGTGAATGTATGTCCCAGTGGTACATGTGTGAGTAACTACGTATGTGAAAGGCAGTATATATGTGTGTTGGAGTATATAAATACCTATAAGCGAGAGTGTGTGATTGTGATAGTGACTGTATGGATGAGTGTGTGCTTGTATCAGAGATTGTATAAGAGCGTAAGAATGTGCTAGTATTTGTATGAGTAAGTGAGCTGGTGTGTGTATAACTGTATAGGTGAGTAAATGGGTGTGTACTTAATTTTTGCATGACTGACTAGGTGTGTGAGTACCTCTATGGATGAGTGGTGGTGTGTGAGTGTTTATATAGGTGTATGAGTGCATATAATAGTCCTGTACTGAGTGACTATAAGTATGAGTGACTGTACGGGTGAGTGAGTAGATGTGTGTGTGTAGACCTAAGAATCAGTGAGTGTGTATATAGTAATTGGTGTTGGAGTGTCTATGGTTTTGACAATGGCAGTCTGTAATTTACAGTGGGTGTATCAAAAGTTATATTAGGGTGTGAGAAGATGCATCAAATTATCACATGGATGATGTCATCGGTGATGTCATCAGTGATGTCATTTGAGATGTCATCAGTGATGTCATCAGTGATGTCACTGACCATGTCATGAGTGATGTAATATGTGACGCCATCAGCAGTGCATTGCGGGCGCGAGTTATAGTTACCTGAACTAACTATAACGGGGGAATTTCACGGGTTTTGTACGAGTGCAATGTCCAACTAACTATAACTGTCCCTAAAACCTATGTTTTTTTCAGTGAATTTGTAAGGTATTTAAATGCTAATTTCTAACTATAACGTGCCTGAAACCTATGGTTTTTTCAGTGAATTTCAAAGGTTTTTTAAATGCTAATTCCTAACTATAACATGTCTGAAACCTCTGGTTTTTTTCAGTGAATTTCAAAAGTTTTGTAAATGACAATTTTTAAATGTATTAATTGTTATATTTATTTTTTTGATACTGATTTACTACATTTTTTAAACTATTTATTTTTAGATATTTTATTTTTTAAAATACATTGTAATTACATTATACATTACATTACAAAATATACTTTCTCAGAATGAATTACTTTAGTTTAAATACTTTGCAAATAGGCAATAGACTTTTAAGTACAGTAGTTACAGTTGTTGCAATGGGCAACACAATTTCAAACACAATGCAACATTGAGCTCAATGTGAATTTCAAGTTAAATGCAATTAGTTACTTTATGGATTACTTTTCTAACCACAGGACTGGATCCTAGATTCAGTCCTGGGACATCTCCTGTAAACAGTTGAGTAAAAGTGTTTTGGTTACAGTAGTGATTTTTAAGGAATATTATTGTATTTTAAAAGTTGACACTTAGAAACTTTTTCACATAGAATCACCAATGCTATCCTATGGGAGAAAATTCACTTAGCAGGTAAGTAGTGTTATCGTTACTTTTTCTTACTCAGTGGTGGATCTTAGATCCAGCACTGGTGCATCTCCTGTAAACAGTTGAAAGAATGCGTTTAAGTCATACAGGCGATTTTTAAGGAATATTTGTAGTTTGTGAAAATCGACACTTTGAAACTTTTCTGCTGAAAACCAGACAATGGATTCCTATGGAAGGAAATACAAGTTACTGGTAAGTACGGTTAAAATTACTTTTCAGGATCAGTACTGGGCTGAAAGATGCAGCACTGAGGTCTCTCCTGATAACAAGTGAGTAAATCGGAATTCGTAGTTCTGCTGATTTTAGAGGAATATTTGTATGTTTCAAAAATCGACACTTAGAAACTTTTTCAGCAAAAAGCAGGCAATGATATCCTATGGAAGGAAATTCAATTTACTGGTAAGTACGGTTAGAATTACTTTTCAAGGTCAGTGCTGGGCTAAAAGATGCAGCACTGGGTTCTCTCCTGATAACAGGTGAGTAAATCGGAATTCGTAGTTCGGCTGATTTTAGAGGAATATTATAAAGTTCCAAAACTCCACACTTAGAAGAATTTCCAAGTGAAACCAGTCAATGTTAGCCTATGGAAGGAAATTCAAATTACTGGTAAGTGCGGTTAAAATTACTTTTCAGGATCAATATTGGGCTCAAAGATGCAGCACTGAGGTCTCTCCTGATAACAGGTGAGTAAATCGGAATTCGTAGTTCGGCTGATTTTAGAGGAATATTTGTATGTTACAAAAATCGACACTTAGAAACTTTTTCAGCAAAAAGCAGGCAATGATATCCTATGGAAAGAAATTCAAGTTACTGGTAAGTACGGTTAAAATTACTTTTCAGGATCAGTACTGGGCTGAAAGATGCAGCACTGACGTCTCTCCTGATAACAGGTGAGTAAATCGGAATTCGTATTTCGGCTGATTTTAGAGGAATATTATAAAGTTCCAAAACTCCACACTTAGAAGAATTTCCAAGTGAAACCAGTCAATGTTAGCCTATGGAAGGAAATTCAAGTTACTGGTAAGTACGGTTAAAATTACTTTTCAGGATCAGTACTGGGCTCAAAGATGCAGCACTGAGGTCTCTCCTGATAACAGGTGAGTAAATCGGAATTCGTAGTTTGGCTGATTTTAGAGGAATATTTGCACAATGGTGAAGGGAGGGGCGGGGCCTGAGGTGACATCTGTGCAAACGCGCCCCGTGGCGAGTTTTAAGTTGGGGGATTAAGTCCCCTTGAATCATGAGGGTCCCTGGGGTCCAACTAGCCCACCCTGTACCTCCAGTATGCGCCAGGGAGCTGTGTTGCAGAGAGGTGTTCAGAGGCCACGCCCCTTTTGCACCTCTCTGCAACGCAGCTCTGTGGCGCTTTCTGGACGTACCTGGTGGGCTAGTTGGCTCCAGGACCCTCAGGATTGAAGGAGTTTCATTCCCCATCTTAAAATGCGCCACGGGGCCTGTTTGCACACATGTCACCTGAAGCCCCGCCCCTCCCTTCACCACTGTGCAAACGTGCCCCGTGGCGCGTTTTAAGTTGGGGGATTAAGTCCCTTGAATCCTGAGGGTCCCTGGAGTCGAACTAGCCCACCATGTACCTCCAAAACGCCACAGAGCTGCGTTGCAGAGAGGTGTATAAAGGGCGTGGCCTCTGTACACCTCTCTGCAACACAGCCCCTGGCGCATACTGGAGGTTCATGGTGGGCTAGTTGGCCCTCAGGGACCCCCAGTATTCAAGGGAATTACTTCCCTTCTTAAAACGCGCCAGGGGGCGCGTTTGCACACTGCTGCAGGGAGGGGCGGGGCCTCCGGCACAATGCCGTTTTTTGTTTGTTTTTTGTTTTGTTTTTTTTTATGGGAGGGGGGCTGCGTGGCCCCCCTTCCCTCGGCCACTTTTGGCCCCGGGGACCCCATCCCCCGGGGCATGCCCTCTTTTTTAATTAAAAAATATATATATTTGGAGGGGGGCTGCGTGGCCCCCCTCCTCAGGCCATTTAAGGCCCCGGGGACCCCATCCCCCGGGGCCGGCCTTGCCCTTTATTTATTTTATTTTTTTTAATTGGGGAGGGGGGCTGCGTGGCCCCCCACCCGGGCCACTTATGGCCCCGGGGACCCCATCCCCGGGGCCTGGCCTCTCGTTGGAGACTGTGGGGGGTCCCCAATACCCCCACAGTCCCAGCCGGCTCCCCGCCTCCTGCGGGAGCCGGCATTGCTTTCCACATGGGGAGCAGCTAACATGCTGCTCCCCGTGTGGAAAAGCAATTGGTTTGCATTTTGAAAGAGAGAGCAGGTTTCCTGCTCTCTCTTTCAAAATGCAAACCAAGTTTGCTATGACAGGACGGAGCCGCGATGCTCCCGTCCTGTCACTAGCAAACTACAGTGTCCCGGGGGTAGGCACCCCGGGACACTGCAGGAGCCGGCCCTGGGGGTGGTGGTCCCCAGGGCCATCACTGGCTCCAGGAGGGGGGCCGCGCGGCCCCCCTCCCAACTTGTTCAAAGCCCCGGGGAGGTGGTGGTCCCCGGGGTAAATCTTTAGTGCCCCGGGGAGGTGGCGGTCCCCGGGGCAGCGGGAGGGCGCACAGCCCTCCCGCCATCATTTTGTTTATAAAGCCCCGGGGGGTGGCGGTCCCCGGGGCTTGGGGGGCCTTAGAGGCCCCCCATAAACAATAAACCCACCCCCCGCATGCCCCCGGGACTTGGGCCACCCGGGGGCAAATTTGCATCGAAGCGCGGGAGACCGCGCTTCAATTATTTTTTTTTTCGGCAGGAACCGCGCACCCTGAGCGCATCCTGCCGATTTTTTTTTTTTTAAAAATGCTTTTTTCTGCCCAGGGGGTCCTTATGGGACCCCCTGAGCAGACCTAGGGGTCAGGTGTTTCTACCCTGCCCCCTTTGTGCGTTTGCGAACTTGTTTCTGTCCCTTGGTTCTACCGAGGGACAAAATGGCTGCCAACACTTCCTGATTTGGAGTATTGACAGCCAATTAGCATGCAGCTCGTGATCGGGAGGGTGCGCGAATCCGACGCGGCCATAGATATATATGTGATTTTCCTTTTGATTTTCACAGGAACTACTGAACGGATTTACACCATTTAACAAAAGGGTTCTTTCTGAACCAAGAACTACCTCTTTGCCAAATTTGGTGTAATTCCGTTCAGCAGTTCAGGCTGTAGCCGTGGCTAAAGTTTCCTATGGGAAAATGAATGGGGAAAACACGTTTTGGTACTCCCCTTTTTTCTCGGCCCCCGCTTGACGAATCACCCCGAAACTTTCAGGGTAGGAGCGGACCGGAGCGGGCCATAAAGTTTGAAAATTTCGCGAAGATTCGTCAACCGACGCTAGAGTTATTTCAAATAGAATGTCGCGGATTTCCTATGGAAAATAGGTCCTAACTATAACTATCTACTGGCGACCGCTTTTGAAATTAAAAGGATACAACCCTCATTGTGGAGTGCGGCTGTCTCTCGGTAAAAGGAGGGTTTTGTTAATATATGTATATATATATATATATATATATATATATATATATATATATATATATATATATATATAGAGAGTAGTGATACTTTATTCGGTTATGGTTAACCATCAAAGTGTACACAACCAGATTTTAGGGAGTCAATAGCTCTATTTGTGTCGTCAAGGCTAAAGGCAGCAGGGGCAGTAAAATCCAAAGTTGTGAAAACATCAGGATTATTACTACACCTAGAGTCATTGGAATACCCTAGGGCATAAAGGGTAGAGAAGTGGGCCACCCATTTGTCAGGCAAGATATTATAATGATGTGATTTGAACGAATCCGACTTAGTTTGAGCCACAAGACGCCAGAATAATCTAATATCATTAGTTTTACTGGCGGCCACCAGGTCTTGCCATAGTTTATCATCCCAGTTTCTTTTTGCCTTAATCAAAAATGCCTTATAAATAGATTTTGCTTTACTAATCTTAGTCCGATCACCCTCTATGACAGCCATTCTTAGTGATGTCTTTGCTAATTTGCTTGCTTGATAAAACCACTTTTCATCCTTAGCAGGACTGGATTTCGCATTAGATATATCCTTATGAAAAACCTTTTGCATCTCTTCAAATAGGCGGATATGTATATTTAAAATAGGGATTTCATTTTCATTAAGCCCTTCATAATTCTGCAAGTGCTTTGCAAAAAGTCTATAAATCTGCGTATACAGTTTTTGATTGGACATTACAATTGGCCAATAAACATAGCGACGATTATTTGTTACAAGAGTAGTTGGTACTATGGTTGTACAAAGATTATTTTCCTGTCTCATGGAATCTCCCACCAGAGTCACTTCCAGCGAGTTATGATCACTATCAAATCGCATTACCACTTCCATATCAGTCAAAAGGGACCATAATCTCACGTCGACAAGAACATAATCTAGAACACTAGAACACTCTCCTCTCTTGAAGGTTGGTGCTCTATTGGGATCAGAGACAGTGTGCACATTACATGCTCTAAGTCTCCTGCTAATTGTTAAAGATGCTAATTTTAATGCAAGATTAGAGAGGTTTTTCTTCGGTTGTCCTAGTAAAGGGGAATACTCCATATTTCATCTTCCTCTCTCGTGATCTCATTTAAATAAATGGAAGGTTCAAATGAAGTATTAAAATCCCCTGCTACTATATTTTTTGTATTTACTTGTACAGTATCCATAGCATCTTCCAGAAGAAGTAATGTGGGTGAATTGTCAGATCACCTTACAGTTCTGACATAAATATTAAAAATGGCTAAACAGAGTCCTGATGCAAAAGTCACAGTGATCTTCTTTAGATCAGGGCTATCTATATCTATTAGTGTAAATGCACTAATACATCCATTCCTAATTAGGATCATAAGGCCGCCAATAGCTCTCCCAAATTGCTCTGCTGGTTTCGCATCTACACTAAGAGAAGTAAATCCATCTATAAATACTTTCTCTGTGGCCCAAGTTTCTTGGAATAGACAGATTTCATGTTCTTCTATGTATGCCACCCAATCTGAATCAAGCAACTTGAAACCTAATCCTGCTACATTCCACAATAGTAGTCTAATGCTAGGTGGAGAGCAATTGGATCTGCTAGATCTATTTCCAGATGGTACGCCTAGCATTTCATCTCAACATATGTTCTCGTTCATATCTGTCCTGGTATGCAGGATATGCTTGTGTTTGTCAACTTCCTGGTTGTCCCCTAAATTGGCCGTAAATAACAATGTTGATGCTTTATCAATAATGCAACAATTTCTTGAGGAATTATATATATTAACACCGACTGCATTAGCCCCATCCTTAGTCTTCGAGACTTTTCCTGTAGTGCAATTTGTAAACAAATTGCTCATGTTCGTGGCAGTCAAGCTAGGCCCATCATTACACCAGGTACATGATCAAATTTTGACACTTTGGAATTTACAACAGATTCTTCACCGAGTATACATTTAGTTGGTTGAAAATGGTTCATTTTAAATTATACACATTAGTCAGTTTATTTATATATATTACAAACATTGGGGAAAGTGCATGTACTCGGGGAGCAAGATTTACCATTCTAACTCCAATCTCAGTAACATTGTGGTAAGTGTATATATTTAGGGAAAGACACATTTATTATCCTAACTCCAATCCTATGAACATTTGGGGAAAGTGCAAATTAATCTTGGCTTTATATTTACTATTCTAACTCCAGTAATACAAGCACTGCGGAAAGTTTATATAAATAGTGAGGGGTTTATATTTAGAAACAGGGGTGGTGAAGCTTGCTGCCATGCCGTAGGCAGCACAAGGGAATAGCTCCTCAGCAGCTTCCTGACTCCCCAGCCCGTACAACCCCTGCAACCATCCGTCGCTGATTGCCGCGGGTGCCTCGACAACCGTACATCCTGGGGCATGCAGCAACTTTCATGCAGTGGGCCGGACCGCCGCCAGGCACTGTACAGAGCCGAGAGGTATCGGAGCCACCTGGCAACTAAAGATGGTGGCTCCATGTGAACTGCTGCAGTGCCCGTGGCTCTCAACATTTCCCTCAGGTAGGCTTATACAACCGGGACCTGAGCTGCAATTGGTGAGAGGCTCCCCCTTTTTCTTCTACTTGCTTTTATGGAGGCCACGGCTTGCCACCCCCTTCCCAACCTCGACCACACTATATGGGTGCTGGAGTCTGGTGGCCATGCCCACTTCCCATTCACCTGCGGCCCTGAATGGGTGCCTAAACAAAGGAGGCCTGAAGGGTGGTTAGGCGATAAACTACCTTATTGCTGCCCTCACATCATGGGACCACATACCACATGCTGTGCCGGCTGGAGGGTAGATAGCAGCTGCAGCAATCAGGGCAGATAAAGATGGGGGCGCAACACCTGGGAGACTGAATAACTGCTATACCACTTGGACACAGGGAACCCCCGGATTCACTTCGCCTGGCCTTTCTTCGTCTGCACAGATTGCTGGGCATGTGTGGCCCTCCTTATTGGTATGCATCACTAGTGCCCCCTCTGTGGGACTGATCGATGGGGCTTACTGGAACAGGGGGGAGGTGGCGTGCCAAACGGAGGGTGCTACTGTTTTGGCTGTGCTATAGGAGGGGGTAGTGGTCAACTTGTGACCACCTTGTCTGCTCTGCCCAGCGCAAATGGAAGGACGGCCATGTCATGGACTGCAGGCAGGTGGTAGGGGCCGGATTTGAGGCAGTGCTGGGAAAGCACAGGGTGGGTGGGAGATGCACATATCTGTGTCAGCTAGTGACTGCCCCCGTCCTTAATGGAGACTGCACTGGTACTGATGGTTTACCTCTTAACATTGATGCTGTGGGAGTATGTATGTGGTATACTTTGTTAACTGTTGCCAGTGGTGGACTGCCTCCCTTCCTCCTATTGCATCATGGGCCACTCTCAGAGATTAAAGGACGATGCCTCGATGGGTGCCCCCAAAGAGAGGATCAAGCAAGGTGCCGAAAGCAACATGGCCTTCCCATTGGATGACAAGTTCGCCAAGCTGATGGAAGAAATAAAGGCCTCTGAACAAAGGCTGGAGGGTAAGATTGCCAAAATAGCGGTGGACTTGGGGCTTATAAGGGAAGATTCAAAGAAGATGTTGGCTCGTTTGTCTACCCTTGAGACTTCCCTCCAAACCCTATTGCCGGAGACGGTGAAAGTCGCTCTCCGCCTCACCAATTTGGAGGGCCCACGTTTTGCAGAATCTTAAGAGTGCATACCTACCTGCCCAACCTTAACCCTCATGCTCTTATGCATTTTATGTCAAAGTTTGTCTCTTTCCATCGTCACCTCACCTCTTCTATCTCATCACTTTCTATATACCTCTCTAACGATCTCTACCACTTAATGTACGTGTCAAAGTTCTCACACTATTTGAACCCACCACATCATCTAGATTTAACCAATCTCATCAATACACCTCTGTAACCCCTAAGTCTGTCTACCTCTCTCTCATGACCTCACCTCTGTCTCTCTACCAATCTCCATCCCTACCTCTACATCTCTACCTCCTTACCCCTCTATCTTAGTCAACTGCTATGTCGACTAGCTCTCTATAGGTACTGTTCTGTTTCCATCTCACATTCTGTGTCTCTCCTCCATTTACTTGAGGTCTCCCTCAACCGCAACATTCTCTTTACCTAGCCTCTGTCACTCTACATATGAAATTATTTTTGACCTCACTTTTAACCCACTTACTTTCTCACCCCTCTGACTGTACCTCATTTCGGTCTCACATCTCTCACCATCTCATCTATCTCTATATAAATGCCCACTGTCTTTCACTGCCAAACCTCACCATTTGTTTGATACCCACCTTCTTCACCTTTTCTCTTTCTTCCTAGCCCTGTTCCCTCTATACTTAACTCTTTATCGATACCTTTCCTTCTCTCTATTTTTTTCTATCAGCACCTCCTCAATGCATCATCTCTCTCGGCATTGTCTCTCTTTTTCAGTTCACCTCACTCTCTCTACTGTGCTCTTTCTCTCTGTACATTTTTCTAACACACATCTCTGTCTCTGCCTCTTTCTTCATCACACAACACTCTCTATTTCTCACCCTCTGTGGGTCTCCCTCTCGCTATCGCTGTATAAACCTTACCTCACTTCTGTGCCTCACCTATGTCTCCCTACTTTACCTCATCTCACTTTCTAACCTTCACCCCTTTCCTTTCTTCTGTTCTCTCTCACACTGCTCCCCTTACCTGACCTGTCTCTCCATATACCTCTTAACCTTTGCCCCTCTCTTTTTTCTCACTGCTCTCTTTACCTTGAATCTCTTTATACATCTCTCACTACCTAATCTATTATCTACTTCACCTCTGCCTCGCTCCAATTTTCCCTTTCCCCAGCTCTATCGTCTACTTCACTGTAAAACCATGCCTATCACTCCACTTCTTATTCTGTACATTCTGTACCCACCTCTTTTTACCTGTATGTATCTTTCTGGCTACCCAGCATTTCTCTATTTCCCTTATATTTCTCTCTACCTCACCTACGTCTTTATGTCATGCTTTTATGTCTTCTTCTCCCTCTACTTTGCTCCTCTTGCTGCCCCATCTTCTAACTCTATCTTTTTCCTCTCTTCCACCCCCTTTCATTTCTCCTACTCACCAGAGTCAGAGGTTGCTATCTAGCTAAAAAGAGGACAGGAAGGGAAGAGATTTAAGGAGACAGTTCTCAGATTTCATTCAATGGAATAGGGAAAATACTCAGAGCAGTGCTCTGATATAATTTGTTGTAGCGAGTATGCCAACGGAGAATGCTGACTTAATTGCAATTATGTATATCTAGCACAAACATTCGTGCATGTCCTTTTTTAACAGTGTTCACTCGTCCCCTAAATATCGTCCACATCAACCTTTAATGTGTGTTTCCTAGAATGAAGGAAAGAGGTTGTTGGTTTGATAGCAAATTGTGAGATAAAAAATCTAAATGCAAACGCAAAAAGAAATGCCTTTATCAATGCTTGTTAAAGCTTTGCTTTGATAATATTTAGATGATGGGCTCCCGGCACCTTCAGATTTTGGCTCTGTTTGCATACCCCCTTTCCTGGAAGTTAACATATCATTCAGTGATGCCACTATCACGTAGGAGGCACCTGTCAGGAAAGTGTTCGATGGAATCAAGTGGCATTTGTTGGAATGTAATTTTGAAAACTGTCAGAACCGCCGCAATGCTTATAGAGTGGCACGCCCGCTGAAACCATGCCGAGACATTACAAAATGGATATTCACTGTTTACAAAGACAGTGTGTACGGGCATTTATGCTCGCCGACATGGGGCCGGAACTTTACAGAAAGGATATGCGCTGCTCACCAGACAGTGAGCGAGTACGGGTATGTGCCAAAGCAAATATATTAATGCGGCTGGACGAGGGCAGAGTAATCAGTCATGTGCTTATATGAGTTGTGGGACTGTATATAACAAATGACTTACATATTGTAATGGTGATTACAACTTTGGGGAAAGAGCAGTCCTCTCTCTGTGAATATTGCTGTGTCATCCAATGGGAGAGAAGCGTGAAAGTTAAAAGCATGCGAAAATGATTGACAATGAGAGACCAATATTGAGAAAGGCAGTGATGCCGAAACGCGCCTGTTGGTGAAATAAAATCTATTCTCTGAGAACCCGATGAGTGCTCCTTGATCCTGGGGGATCGTTTGTTGGCAATTTTTATGGGGACCATTTACAGCCCACATTGGGCTCACGAATAGGACTCTGCCTGCTCACTTAAAAGAACCTTCAGCGCCATAACACAAGGAGAAGATTCACCCCGCATGGCCCCTTTTGATGTTGCGGTGGGGGGTGCGTCGCTTTCACGGCCTGGAGCGCGCCGTGTCAAGTATTTCCCAAAGGAAACAACCTTTATTTTATGATAGCAGGCAGCTTCCCATTCCGTTCATATGTCCCCAGGCTTAACGCGTTTCAAGGATTCTGTCCTCTTCATCAGAAGCCTTTGATTCAAAACGGAACGTTCTGTGCATTTCCCATGTTACCCTGCGCATTTTTCACTTTGAATTAGTGGCCTCAGGTGTGCCTTTAATGTCAGTTCTTTCCGTTGCACGCTGGTAATTGTGGTTCTTTTTCCGCACCTTTTACGCCCTCCAGTGGGCCCGATTTGAAGCAATTTTTATGGGGACCATTTACAGCCCACATTGGGCTCACGAATAGGACTCTGCCTGCTCACTTAAAAGAACCTGCAGCGCCATAACACGAGGAAAAGATTCACCCCGCATGGCCCCTTTTGATGTTGCGGTGTGGGGTGCGTCGCTTTCACGGCCTGGAGCGTGCCGTGTTAAGTATTTCCCAAAGTTGCACCAGCAAGTTAAAGCCGCACTCCAACTCCAGGTAAGGAAACAACCTTTATTTTATGATAGCAGGCAGCTTCCCATTCCGTTCATATGTCCCCAGGCTTAACGCGTTTCAAGGTTTCTGTCCTCTTCATCAGAAGCCTTTGATTCAAAACGGAACGTTCTGTGCATTTCCCATGCAGGCAGAGTCCTATTCGTGAGCCCAATGTGGGCTGTAAATGGTCCCCACTGGAGTTGGAGTGCGGCTTTAACTTGCTGGTGCAATTTTGGGAAATATATATATATATATATATATATATATATATTTCACGAGATGCAAATCCAAGGAAAAGAAAGGATCCACACGAGCCCACTTGATCAGTACAGCAGTTTATTTTTCAGTTCAGCAGAGAAGGACGACACGTTTCGACCACGTCCTTGGTCTTGGTCACATGACCATCGCCTCCATTACATGACTTTTTAAAGGGTAAGTGCACATTTGAAAATCATAGACATAAAAGAAATGTTTGTGGCACATAAATGAAATCATGACAAAACATATAATGAAAGTAACAGGCGCAGCTGTTTAGCAAAGGTAATTTTGTCCAATATTGATCATTCTCAATGATTGTATATGCTGGTATTAAGTAAGTCTTAAATGTTGTGTCTATTCGCCCGGTATTGGGCTAGTTAGTGACTAATGGCTGGTGCGTGACTGGCCGTATTTGCAGAAAATTAGGGCAAGTGCCCTTTTCCTTGTGAGGAGGCTATGTGCTGCGGTGTATTGTTAAAGGGATGTCCCTCGTGAGTGGGATTAAAGTGGGAATAGACTTAGTCATTGTGTTATATATTTTCGGTGTTATCGGGGGTATAGTACCCACGGCATGCACTCAATAGTGACTAGGAGTAAAGGTGGAGGATCCGCCGATAGACTCCGGTGCTCGTAATCCTATCACAGATGTGAAGTTCACAGTGATTCACAGCAATGGTCCTGTACAAAATCAGAATACAATAATGTTAGCAACATAGCATATCAAAGTCAACATTGTAAATATTCACAGCCCTAATTCACTCTAATCAGTTACATACGATTGAAGATTGAGAGGGATACAAATGCGCCTGTGTTGGATATAAGAAAAGTGCAATTGAAATAAAGGAAAGGAGGAAGAGGTCGGGCGTAAGTAGTCCACCAAGGCCATGGTGCTTCTATGGGGGGTTGTATGGAATTACAGGTGAGAATACAGTTCCTCGTCCTGGTTCAGGCCGTCAGGGAATTTGGTACCTGCTAGGAGGATGAAACGCGACTCGAGTTTGCGTAGAGCAGCTATGCGGTTGCCTCCTCTCGGGTTGGGTGTGACTGTGTCCAGTCCAAAGAATTTGGCTTTGGTCCAGTCAGTATATAAAAAACAAGGGAGTGACCCCACTGGCCAAGAGACAGGGTACCACAAGTAAAGAAACAGAGAGACTCTCTTGGAACCACTTAAAAATCTTTTTTCAACTAAGTATATTTTGCTATATATACCTCATATATTCAAACATTCACACAGATCAAATGGAACCACCTAAAGTGAACCCAAGTTTAGGTGGTTCCATTTGATCTGTGTGAATGTTTGAATATATGAGGTATATATAGCAAAATATACTTAGTTGAAAAAAGATTTTTGAGTTTGGTCCAGTCAGCCCCGTGTTCCAGAGAGAAATGTCTTGCTGTACTGTAGCTTTGGTCGCGATTAGTGATCGCTCGCCAGTGTTCTAAAATGCGTTTTTTGATCGGGAAGGTAGTAGACCCGATGTACCACAAATCGCAGGGGCAGACTATTGCGTATACCACAAAGTCTGTGCTACATGTGATGAGTTTGGGGATTTTCCAGAGGGTCTTGGTTCTCTTAAGTGTGACTTCAAGTACGTTACTGCTATTTTTACATGCTTTGCAGTTCCCGCACTTACGGAAGCCCTTTGCTTGTCTGAGCCAGCTGCCTTCCTTGGGTTGGAGATGGCTGTGTACCAGCATATCTCTCAGAGATGAGCTCCTCATGTATGTTATAGAGGGTGTGGCTCCTATCTCATTTCTCAGGATAGGGTCCTGTCTAAGGATATCCCATCTGTTTCTTAATATGCTGTGTATCTGGTTTGATTGACTGCAGTATCTGGTGATAAATCTAACTGGTTTTTTGGCGGTTATCTCACTGGTCTTGGCATGCTTCACTTTGTCTAGAATCTCCTCCCTTAGCTGACTCTCGACTCTTTTTTCTGCCTGGGCTAGTGCTTTCCTGGAGTACCCTCTTTCCTGAATCTCACCTTCATTTCCTGCTTCGTTCTTTCATATGCTGTGGTGGTGCTGCAATTGCGTTTAGCCCTCAAGAATTCGCTGTCAGGGATGCCCCACCTAAAGCTGGGCAGGTGGGACCTAGCTGCATGCAGGATAGAGTTTCCTGCAGTCTTTTTTCTGAAAAGGTTTGTGCTGATTCTACCGTTTTCAACTTTAAGTTTGAGGTCTAGAAAGTCAACACCTTCCTGACTGTAGTGTCTTGTGAATTTTAAATTAACGTTGTTCTGGTTAAGACAGTCAATAAACAGATTCAATTCATTTTCAGACCCTTTCCACACAAAGAAAATGTCGTCGATATACCGCAGCCATTTAGACACACAAAAGATCCAGTGTTCAGTTTGGTCATTCCAGAGCACCTGCTTCTCCCACCAACCCACCATGAGATTGGCGTAGCTGGGAGCGAAGCAGGTGCCCATTGAAGTACCTTGTAGCTGTTTGTAATGTTCCCTCTCAAACATAAAAACATTCTCTTTAAGACAAATTGCTGTCATGTCCAGGAGCATGAGAGTATGTTCCAACAATTCAGCCCTGCGTTTTTGAGAAAGAATTTACAAGCCTTAATGCCATCATCATGTCTAATACTTGTGTACAACGTCTCAACATCCAGGCACACCATCCAATGATTTTCCCCATGGTTACATCCCTTATCTTTTGTAAGAAATCAGTGGTGTCTTTAAGGTAGGACGAAAGATCTTTAACAAAGGGGAATAGGAAATGGTCCACATATATACTGGTGTTCTCGAGGAGACTATTTTTAGAAGACACGATGGGTCTTCCTGGTGGATTGTTGGTGTTTTTATGGACTTTTGGATGGAGGTACAGTGTCGGGGTGGTGGGGGTGTCATTTTTGAGGAATTGCTTCTCATCCCATGAAAGCAGGCCCTTATCATGCCATGCCTGGAGTCTGTTAATATACATGTCTTTTAGATCAGTCAGATATTTTTTATCTACTTTTCCATAGCATGTGGGGTCATTGAGTTGGCGTAGCGCTTCTCTGGTATACATGGCCCTGGTCATGATAACAATATTTCCTCCTTTATCGGAGGGTTTAATGACAAGCTCTCAGTCATTTTGTAAATTCTTGACTGCCTCCCACTGTATTTTGGTCATATTGCCACTCTGTGTGCTCTTTTTCTTCAGGAGCTCTAGGAGATCTTGGGCTACCAGGTCACTGAAGACATCAATATTGTCTTTGACCGTGGTTGGGACATATTTGGATTTAGCTTTGAAACCCGTGAAGGCGGTTTCTCCGGTGTCTATACCCAGGGTGACTGCGATGTTAGAGGTGTGGGAGGGATTAAAGGGGTCAAATATCTCACTAACCGCTATGGGAGGTCCCTGCTGCTCAAGGGTAGTCATAGTTTGTAAGGTCGGTATATCATCAATGGATAGGCCTGTGTCCCCCGTTGCTATGGGTCTAGTTGCGGTCTCACTAAGGTTCTTTCTATGAGCTTGCATTTTACACAGTTTCAGCTTTCTTTCGAATTTATACAAATCAACTCGTGCCTGTGCATAATCAAAACGTATCTCTGGGCAAAAGGACAAACCTAATTCAAGTACACTTATTTCATCATTAGTAAGAACCTTTTCGGTCAGATTTATTACCGTCATTCTTGGTGTAATGTCCTCCATTATTGCTTGGTTGTCTTCTGTCCTCTTGTTCCCATACCAGTTGTTCTTATATTTCCGGCGCCTGATGTTCCGTTTGCGGTTTTTCCTGCGTTTTCTTGCTTTTTTCCTCTCGGTCTCCCACGATTGGATTGTTCCTTCGCCTTTGGAGGAGGCGTAACTCCTTGGAAAAACCTGTTGTTCGGTGCTGGTTGAGGTGGTGCTTTCAATAGATTCCAAGTCTGAGCTAAGGTCAGTTGTTGATCCTTCTTTGCTTGTTTCTAGGAGGCTCAGTGTTTGGTCCTTCGTGAGTTCTGTTCTCATTTTGTCATACTTCTTGGCAAAGGTCAGAATACGCCCTGACGCATAGTCTCTCTCATCACACGAAAACCTGCGCTGTTTCCTGGCTATGACGTCTTTTTCAAAGGCTTTCATCCTGTCGTCAACCGATTTAATTATCCCCTCAGTCTCCTTTTGATTGGCTTCTTTTTTGAGGTCATCCAATAGGTCCTGGATTTGTTCTAGTAGACTCTTGTGCTCATCCCAGGCGTTCGTTATCAGTATTTCTAACATCCGTCTGGAGCACGCTGTTGTGTTATCGATCCAGTCCTTTAATACCTGAGGCTTAAGTATTGACAGTGTGGGGGTGATATATATATATATATATGTATATATGTATATATATATATATATATATATGTGTATCTATGCATATATTCATGTATATATACATATATATGTATATATATATATATGTATATATGTATATATACATTCACTGAAAAAACCATAGGTTTCAGGGGCATTATAGTTAGTTGGACATTTCACTCGTACAAAACCATAGAAATTCCCCCGTTATAGTTAGTTCAGCTAACTATAACTTGCGCGCCCGCAATGCACTGCTGATGACGTCACATATTACATCACTCATGACATGGTCAGTGACATCACTCATGACATCACTGATGACATCATCCAGTGAATGTGTGTTTTTCTGAAAATTAAATATGTTTTATATATGTATATCTCAAGGTCGATGGAAGAATAAATGGGTATATAAGTGTCTAAATGGATGATTTATTTTTGTAAAATTGATTGTATAACTGACTAAGTGTATCTTAGTGAATACATGGGTTAGTGAGTAATGTTTAAATATGAAAATATCTGTATCAGTCTCTCACTTTGTGTATAAGTGGCTGCATGGGTTGGTGAGTAGCTACATGA
The DNA here is from genome assembly GCA_963921515.1 of Calotriton arnoldi. Classification (NCBI taxonomy): domain Eukaryota; kingdom Metazoa; phylum Chordata; class Amphibia; order Caudata; family Salamandridae; genus Calotriton; species Calotriton arnoldi. The sequence goes on from CAWUFW010002236.1 coordinate 2,005,796, forward strand.
GTGTCTATATGGGTTATTAGTTGGTTTTTTGATTATCAGTATGAGTGTCTGTATGCTTCGGTGGGGGGTATTACTTAGTGCATAGATGCATGAATGAGTGACTCACTGTTTGTATGTGTTGAAGACAGCATGTGTGCAGGACTGTATAGGTGGATGAGTGTGTGTATGGGTGTGTTAGTGAGTGAATGACTGTCTCAATAGTGTCTTTATGAGTAACTACATATGTTTTAAACTAGTATATGTGAGTATTGGTTTATATAAGTGAGTATATGTGAGAGTGAGAGATTGGAAGAGTTCCTGTACAAATAAGTAGGTGTTTCTATAAGTGATTGTTTAAGAGAGTAAGTATGTGTAAGTTTCTGTAGAAGTATGTGTGGTAGTGTGTGTATAACTATATGCAAGTAAATGGATGTTTGATACTTTGTTTGCATGTGTGACTATGTGTGTGAGTAACTCTATGGATGAGTGGCGGTGTGTAACAGGATGTATAGGTGTATGAGTACATATGATGAGTGAGTACATGTATGAGTGACTGTATAGGGACAGTTGGTGAATGAGTGGATGTGTGTGTAGATCTTGGAATTACTGAATAGGTGTGTTGTAACCGGTATTGGTATGTCCATTGTTTTGAAAATGTCAGTTTGTATTTTTGAGTGTGTGTATCAAAGGTTATATTAGGGTGAGAGGAGGTCTGCCACTCTATCACAAGGATAATGTCATCAGTGATGTCATTTGAGATGTCAACAGTGATGTCATGATTGATGTCACTGACCATGTCATGAGTGATGTAATATGTGACGTCATCAGCAGTGCATTGCAGGCGCGCGAGTTATAGTTAGCTGAACTAACTATAACGGGGGAATTTCTATGGTTTTGTACGAGTGAAATGTCCAACTAACTATAATGCCCCTGAAACCTATGGTTTTTTCAGTGAATTTCTAAGGTTTTTAAATGCTAATTTCTGACTATAACGTGCCTGAAACCTATGGTTTTTTCAGTGAATTTCTAAGGTTTTTTAAATGCTAATTTCTAACTATAACGTGCTTGAAACCTATGGTTTTTCAGTGAATATATATATATTTATTATACTATGTATACATGTGAAAATGTCTCGGTCCGCCTGTTTGCCTCGGTGGCACGGAAAAATGGGTGGAACTGACGTCAGCACGCCGACGAGGTCCTCTTATGGCTCCGATGACGTCATACGGTGTCGCGAGCGGAGCCGTGCTATTATGACGTCCTCGTTGACGTGGGAGAGCTAGGAAAGAATTTCCGTGGAATGCTGGTGCAGGGGATATTCACCTAAGTGTTCAGGCTAGTCCTTTGGGAGCAACTGTTTATGTTGCCACTCCAGAAACCAAAACCAGTGATCAGAGGGCAGAGGCCCTGCAGATGGCACACGAGGTGGGGTGCCCAGTCGTGTGCACCGGCAGGGCAGCGAAGTGACAAGCACCACAACCCACAAAAAAGGTAACGAGGGCACTGAATAACACAGGATCTTCTCTTTGTATCTGGCAGGAACAACGAAGTTAAAATTCCCTAGTACCAAAATGTAGAATTAGTGCTACAACGGTCTTCAAGAGGACCTGCGATGCCGCTTCTGCCTCCCGTACCCTGGAGGCGGCACATGGGTCACGCGGTACAGTCATATTACGGTGGGACGCACACTTGTTGACCTCTCATGGCACTGCTCCACACTTCAGGGAGGACGCTTTCCATTAGCTATGTTTTCTGATGACGTTTCGCGCTGGCCCCGTCCAACAACAGAACTCCTTTAGATCCAAACAGACTCTTTTACTCTCTCACCGGAAGTGAAACCAGGCCACGCGGACACTTTCACAATACAACAGCCGGGAATGCACTTTTCGGTAAAAAAACCACATTCCTTCCGCCTAATTAATCAAATAAACGTCTCACTGAAGAACAGGGGCCAGCTTCAATCGGTAAGCAGCCGTTACGATGACTTTTTTACTTTGCGATACCATTACAACGCATGCATTACCACGCATGCGTTGTACATCGCGAAGTCATTACTACGCATTTTTTTTAGAACGCATGGTCATTTACCACGCATGCCTTTACAACGAATTTTGTTGTAAAGGTATGTATGGTAAATGACCATGCATTCTAAAAAACATGTAGATGATCCACGTCGTTGTAAGGAAACAGAGACTGTTCCGTTTCCTCACAACGACGTGCACCGCCCCTCAGAGACGACGTGAAGCAGGAACCACAAGAAGAGAGGAACCACGAGGAGTGAGAGGTAAGGGGGATTGGGCATGGGGTGGGGGTTTCTTTTCTAGGGTTTTAGGGTAGTGCAGTGGTGTTTGGGTGGTGTAGGGGGTTGTGCTGGGGATAGTGTTTTAGGGTTTAGGGTAGTGCAGTGGTGTTTGGGTAGAGTAGGGGATCGTGCTGGGGTAGTGTTAGGGTTTAGGGTAGTGCAGTAGTGTAGGGGGTCGTGCTGGGGGTAGTGTTTTAGGGTTTAGGTTAGTGCAGTGGTGTATGGGTAGTGTAGGGGGTCGTGCTGGGGTAGTGTTTTAGGGTTTAGGGTAGTGCAGTGGTGTTTGAGTAGTGTAGGGGGTCATGCTGGTGGTAGTGTTTTAGGGTTTAGGGTAGTTCAGTGGTGTTTGTGTAGTGTAGGGGTCATGCTGGGGGTAGTGTTTTATGGTTTAGGGTAGTGCAGTGGTGTTTGGGTAGTGTAGGGGGTCGTGCTGGGGGTAGATTTAGGGTTTAGGGTAGTGCAGTGGTGTTTGGGTAGTGTAGGGAGTCGTGCTGGGGGTAGTGTTTTAGGGTTTAGGGTAGTGCAGTGGTGTTTGTGTAGTGTAGGGGGTTGTGCTGGGGTAGTGTTTTAGGGTTTATGTTAGTGAAGTGGTGTTTGGGTAGTGTAGGGGGTAGTGCTGGGGTAGTGTTTTAGGGTTTAGGGTAGTGCAGTGGTGTTTGTGTAGTGTAGGGGTTAGTGCTGGGGGTAGTGTTTTAGGGTTTAGGGTAGTGCAGTGGTGTTTGGGTAGTGTAAGGGTTCATGCTGGGGTAGTGTTTTAGGGTTTAGGGTATGGCAGTGGTGTTTGGGTAGTGTAGGGGGTCGTGCTGGGGGTAGATTTAGGGTTTAGGGTAGTGCAGTGGTGTTTGTGTTGTGAGGGGGTCGTGCTGGGAGTAGTGTTTTAGGGTTTAGAGTAGTGCAGTGGTGTTTGTATAGTGTAGGGGGGTTTAGGGTAGTGCAGTGGTTGTGTAGTGTAGGGGGTCATGCTGGGGGTAGTGTTTTAGGGTTTAGTGTAGTGCAGTGGTGTTTGTGTACTGTAGGGGGTAGTGTTTTAGGGTTTAGGGTAGTGTAGTGGTGTTTGTGTAGTGTAGGGGGTCATGCTGTGGGTAGTGTTTTAGGGTTTAGGGTAGTGCAGTCGTGTTTGTGTAGTGTAGGGGGTCGTGTTTTAGGGTATAGGGTAGTGTAGTGGTGTTTGGGTAGTGTAGGGGGTCATGCTGGGGTTAGTGTTTTAGGGTTTAGGGTAGTGCAGTGGTGTTTGGTAGTGTAGGGGTCATGCTGGGGGTAGTATTTTAGGGGTTAGGGTAGTGCAGTGGTGTTTGTGTAGTGTGGGAGGTCATGCTGGGGGTAGATTTAGGGTTTAGTGTAGTGCAGTGGTGTTTGGGTAGTGTAGGGAGTCATGCTGGGGGTAGTGTTTTAGGGTAGTCCAGTGGTGTTTGGGTAGTGTAGGGGATCGTCCTGGGGTAGTGTTTTAGGGTTTAGGGTAGTGCAGAGGTGTTTGTGTAGTGTAGGGGGTCATGCTGGGGGTAGTGTTTTAGGGTTTAGGTTAGTGCAGTGGTGTTTGGGTAGTATAGGGGGTAGTGCTGGGGTAGTGTTTTGGGTTTACGGTAGTGCAGTGGTGTTTGTGTAGTGTAGGGGGTCGTGCTGGGGGTAGTGTTTAGGGTTTAGGGTAGTGCAGTGGTGTTTGTGTAGTGTAGGGGGTAGTGTTTTAGGGTTTAGGGTAGTGCAGTGGTGTTGGTGTACTGTAGGGGGTCGTGCTGGGTTCTAGTGTTTTAGGGTTAAGGGTAGTGCAGTAGTGTTTGTGTAGTGTAGGGGGTCGTGTTTTAGGGTTTAGGGTCGTGCAGTGGTGTTTGGGTGGTGTAGGGGGTCGTGCTGGGGGTCGTGCTGGGGTAGTGTTTTAGGGTTTAGGGTAGTGCAGTGGTGTTTGAGTAGTGTAGGGGGTCATGCTGGTGGTAGTGTTTTAGGGTTTAGGGTAGTGCAGTGGTGTTTGTGTAGTGTAGGGGGTCATGCTGGGGGTAGTGTTTTATGGTTTAGGGTAGTGCAGTGGTGTTTGGGTAGTGTAGGGGGTCGTGCTGGGGGTAGATTTAGGGTTTAGGGTAGTGCAGTGGTGTTTGGGTAGTGTAGGGAGTCGTGCTGGGGGTAGTGTTTTAGGGTTTAGGGTAGTGCAGTGGTGTTTGTGTAGTGTAGGGTGTTGTGCTGGGGGTAGTGTTTTAGGGTTTATGTTAGTGCAGTGGTGTTTGGGTAGTGTAGGGGGTAGTGTTTAGGGTAGTGCAGTGGTGTTTGTGTAGTGTAGGGTGTAGTGCTGGGGGTCGTGTTTTAGGGTTTAGGGTAGTGCAGTGGTGTTTGGGTAGTGTAGGGGTTCATGCTGGGGGTAGTGTTTTAGGGTTTAGGGTATGGCAGTGGTGTTTGGGTAGTGTAGGGGGTCGTGCTGGGGGTAGTGTTTTATGGTTTAGGGTAGTGCAGTGGTGTTTGGGTAGTGTAGGGGTCGTGCTGGGGGTAGTGTTTTAGGGTTTATGTTAGTGCAGTGGTGTTTGTGTAGTGTAGGGGGTCGTGCTGGGAATGTTGTTCATTTCTATGACAAAATGAACCCCATCATTTTGTTCCTTTTTAAATTAAATGTTTTAAGTGTTACCAGTTTATTCCAATCAAGATGGCTTCAGGTGTGCCATACTTTTGTCATAAGTAAGGCTGTTAGCGCTCTAGTTGTTCTTTGGAACACTCTGGGAAGCTGCAGTAGAACACAAAGGAATCAACTGGCAGGCGGCTCCTGTTGAAATATAACAGGAAGATAGTTGAGATCTCACTTAAAACATGTCCTAATTTTTCTTTCTACAGCACTAACCATAATTTCTATGACAAAATGAACCCCCTCATTTTGTTCCATTTTAAATTAAATGTTTTAAGAGTTACCAGTTTATTCCAATCAAGATGGCTTCAGGTGTGCCATAATTTTGTCATAAGTAAGGCTGTTAGCACTCTAGTTGTCCTTTAGAACACTCTGGGAAGCTGCAGTAGAACACAAAGGCATCAACTGACAGGCTGCTCCTGTTGAAATATAACAGCAAGATATTTGAGATCACACTTGAAACATGTCCTAATTTTTCTTTCTACAGCACTAATCATAATTTCTATGACAAAATGAACCCCATCATTTTGTTCCTTTTTAAATTAAATGTTTTGAGAGTTACCAGTTTATTCCAATCAAGATGGCTTCAGGTGTGCCATACTTTTGTCATAAGTAAGGCTGTTAGCGCTCTAGTTGTTCTTTGGAACACTCTGGGAAGCTGCAGTAGAACACAAAGGCATCAACTGACAGGCTGCTCCTGTTGAAATATAACAGGAAGATAGTTGAGATCTCACTTAAAACATGTCCTAATTTTTCTTTCTACAGCACTAACCATAATTTCTATGACAAAATGAACCCCCTCATTTTGTTCCTTTTTTATTTAAATGTTTTAAGAGTTACCAGTTTATTCCAATCAAGATGGCTTCAGGTGTGCCATACTTTTGTCATAAGTAAGGCTATTAGCACTCTAGTTGTTCTTTAGAACACTCTGGGAAGCTGCAGTAGAACATAAAGGAATCAACTGACAGTCTCTGCCCTTGTTGGATGTACATGTTTTACTGAGAATGTCAGACTTCATTCTCACATGACTGAGAAAGATAATGTGAATTTACAGAAAATATGCTCTCATTTTAGCTTCTGGAGCACCTTTCAAAACTCTATGGGACAAGCATGTGAAAATAGTTTTCTCTCAAACGTGATTCATGATATCCCAGCAGGTTTTTCACAGGGTAAAATCACCTTAGAACACACCACAATTCCTGAAATTAGTATGGTACCATCAACAAATGAATTCTAATGTAACTAAAGTCTGTTATCACCCTTTATAGTTCTCCTTTTGGTAACCCTCAAAATCTTTGATTCACTACAATGCATTTCAATGGGGTACAATCATGTATATTGGTCCCAAGATGGCTGCCAGCAATTCCAGGATGAAGTGCTGACAGCCAATCAGATCTCACAATGACATGTGTGGTTAGGCTCCGCCCAGATATATATGTGATTTTACTTTTGATTTTCTCAGGAACTACTGAACGGATTTACACCATTTAACCAAAAGGCACGACTCTGAACCAAGGGCTACCTTTTGCCAAATTTGGTGTAATTCCGTTCAGCAGTTCGGGCTGTAGCTGCGACTAAAGGTTCCTATGGAAAATTGCATGGGGAAAACACGTTTTGGGACCCCCCTTTTTTCTCGGCCCCCACTTGACGAATCACCCCGAGACTTTCAGGATAGGAGCGGACCGGAGCGGGCCATAAGTTTTGAAAATTTCGCGAAGATTCGTCGAGCGGCGCCAAAGTTATTGGAAATAGAATGTTGTGAATTTCCTATGGAAAATAGGTCCTAACTATATCTACTGGCGACCGCCAGTAGATATATATATATATATATATATATATATATATATATATATATATATATATATATATATATATATATATATATATATATATATATATATATAAATCAACAACACGGTCCTTTACGGGGAGCACAATCCAGCTGGTGCTCGTGGCGGGAACAGGCCAATTCTCGCAGAATATAATCCAACAATTGATTAATGACACAGCACTCTCCTTGGCTTAAATCAGATTCTTTTATTTCGACCATTCCTCTCCTCCTCCTACGCGTTTCGAACACAAAGTTCTTGATCACGGTAGTACTCGGAGTCCCTCTTCACTTTTAGCTATTTATACCAAGTCACCACTGATACCCGCAATGAAGCATTATGGGATTGGTAGTCTTTAAAAATGAGCCGGTTATCTAAACCGCTCTTGTGACTTCAAAATTTTGCGAACTAAAGCTAAACATATTAACCCACAAATTAAGGGAATAATATTAATCACCCACATAAGTACATATCCATCAGTTCAGATACTCAGTCTGGACTGACCGGTTGTCAAAATCACTGAAGTCTCAAAATAGCATACATATACCAATGCATATTAAGACATTCTCGTAATCGTTTCTAGTCCAGTACACATGAATTTTTATCTTCCAATATCTGAGCTGCTAGTATAGACTAGACTTCAAAGTTATTATACATAGGCTGAGTGCCCAAATATCTCTGTGGCAGATACATACTTGCAAATTCTCTTTTAAATGGCAATTGTAATTAGCAACGTTCGCAAAAACTGAACTACATGATACATAACATTTAATTACTTAATTCTTTTCTTCGGCCAGAGCATTATTTCAATGGAGTATGAGCTGCACGTTCATTATATATTACGACTGATTTTAAAGTCTATCTTGTTAATGAATGACCAAGTTCTCAGCAAGAGTTCTATATATGTTTCACAGATGTATGTACATTTCTTCGTCCCCATTAAGCCCAAGGGGGACCTTTGTCTTGAATCTAATGATCATTTTGGACTCCTGGCGCCTTAATTTCAATGTTTGATTCCCTCCTCTTTCATGCGGTGGTATTGTGACCAGTCCAGAGTATTTCATATCAAGCCAAGTTCGAGTATCATGTACTTTCATATGTTTGGCGACAGCATAGGAAAGATCTTCATTCTGTATAGCTCTGATATGTTCAAGTATACGTTTTTGAGGGGACAGATGGTGCTTCCTATATACCTCTTGCCACAGAAGCACTCTATCACATATACGACATGTGTTGATTCACAGGTAATATTTTCCTTGATCTCAAATTCTCTCCCCTTTGGATCTTTAATAGATGTAAGATTCCTTCCAATTTTGCACGCCTTGCATGTTGTACATTTACCAAATCCTCTCTGTTGGGCTCCCAACCAAGTGTTTTTTTTGGCACTTTCGAAATGGCTTCTGATCAATGTATCAGATATGGAGGGTGCCTTCCTGTATGTTACAAGTGGATGATTGCCTAATTTTGTACCGATGTCTGGATCCTTAGTCAACACTTCCCAATATTTCTTCAAGATTTGTTGTATTTTATAGCTTTCCTTGCTATAAGTCAGAATCAATCGTGGTGCTTCTTCCTGAGTTTCAGTTGTCATGTCAGTTGGCTTTTTATCCACCAAAGTTTGTGCTCTGCTTTTATGTCTGGCCTTCATCTCTCCTCGTTGGATGTCTCTCTAGTTTTACCCTCTTTTCAGGAAACGTGTTGTTGTCTCTTTAAACTTTTTTTCCATTTCTCTGGGTTCAGAGCAATTTCGTTTCATCCTTATGAACTCCCCATAGGGGATACTTCTCTTGAGGGATTGGGGATGAAAGCTAGAGCCATGTAATAGACTATTTGTTGCAGTTTTTTTTCTAAACACAGTTGTATGTATGGTGTTCGATTTGATATAGACCTTCGTGTCTAGAAACTCAATTTCTTTGGGATGGATATTGTGTGTAAATTGAAGTCCCACATTATTGTCATTGAGAATCGCTAAGTAGATCAGGAACTCCGCTTCAGTGCCCCTCCATAACAGGAAAAGATCGTCAATGAAGCGAAGCCAAAGGGCCACCTTCATTGTATGAGGATCATTTTCCTCTCTCCAAGCTATGTTTTTCTCCCACCAACCCATCATGAGGTTGGCATAGCTTGGAGAGAAGGAAACTCCCATCGCAGTGCCACAGCTTTGGGAATACAGCTTTTTGTTAAATAGAAAAATATTATTTTTCAAGCAGAGCTCTATCATGTCTATCAACATGGTCGTGTGTTTCAGTTTTCCAATTGGTCTCTGCTTTAAAAAGTACAAAGTGGCCTGTATTCCAATGTCATGATTAATCGATGTGTACAACGACACAACGTCGATCGTTACCAAAAGATAATCAGGCTGCCAGCTGGTTTCCATGAGTATTCTTAGGAAGTCTCCTGTATCTTTTATGTAAGAACTGAGGGTAGGCACAATTGGCGCTAAAAATTGTCCACATATGAGGCTACATTTTCATAGAGGCTGCCACAGCTGGATATAATAGGTCGTCCTGGAGGCTTTTTAAGGTCTTATGTATCTTCGGCAGAAAGTATGTAGTTGGTATCACAGGATTCTCCACCATAAGGAAATTCTTCTCGTCATCATTAAGTAAGCCCAGTTCATGCCATGCAGTTAGCCTCTTGCTTAGGTCTAAAATCAGATCGTTGATAGGATTCTTTTTCAATATCTGATAGTTGGCAGTATTGCTTAGTTGTCGCATGGCTTCATCCACATAATCTTGTTTGTCCATAATGACTAGATTACCACCTTTGTCAGCTGGCTTTATTTCGATTAAGGCATTGTTTTTCAACGAGTCTAGTGCTTGACGTTCTTGTGGGGATAAGTTTTCTTTTCTTCTACCATGTTTCACATTATCCATTGTTTCTAGTTCTGCCACTACTAGATCATGGAATGTGTCAACTCTGTTCCCTGGAGGTAGTACTGGGCAGAATTTCGACTGACTTTTAAATTTAGTACGAGAGTATTGATTTGTGTTAATGCCCATTTCTTCCAATAGTTGAATGTCTGACAGCTCCGTTTCATTGATGTCATGTGCTAATTCAAAGGCTGTTCTTAGATTTGGTATTTCGCCCACAGTATATGGTGTCTCAAGTTCTGACATGGACACTATTGTGTTATCTTTTTTAGGCCCTGCTGGTATTCTCGTAAAATATTTCTTGAGTTTTAATTTTCGAATGTATTTATACATATCGATTTTTGTTTCAACTATGTCTTGATGTCTTTGTGGGCAAAAGGTCAATCCTCTATTCATGAGTGTCCGTTCTGCTTGTGTTAAGTTATGTTTCGATAAATTAATAATTAAGTCAGGTTCCTTTATATTTGCAGTGAGATCCCTTATTGCTTCATTACTGTCCGATTCCGTAGGTGGTATCCCCTTCCCTTTTCTACAACTTCTTCTTGTCTTCCTTCTGCGTCTCCTGTTGAAGGACATCCCTCTTCCTCTTCCTCGTGTCCTGGGTTTTCCAGCTCCACGTCCCCTGGCTCTGGGATTTTGTTGATTTTGATACAGTATTCTCATCTCTTCTAAAAAAGAAAGTTGATGGGTTCTTGTTGTTGTTTGTTCCCCTTCACTGAGATCTGATTCAGACTCACTCTGTGTGGTACTTGGAGATTTAAGAACGGTTTGTTTTTTTGTATCTAGTTGTTGTTTTAAAACATCAAACCGTTTAGCGAACGTGAAGATAGTCCCATTCTCATAGTCACATTCATCTCTGTGAAATTTCCGCTGTTTGCGTTGTTGTACCTCATCCTCATGTTTGTCTAGATTGCGATCCATATCCATACGCAATCTCTTTAGAGTGTCCTCTTGTGTGTTCAGTACTTGAATCTGTGATTCTGTTTCTATAATTTTCAGATGTAGCTCTTCAACATCTTTCTTAGCATATTTTATAATTATTAGCATCATAGTTCTAGAACAATCCATATTGTTCTTACCCCATTCTTCAAGCATCTCTGATCTCGTGTCTGGGTGGTTGGGTAGTGTAAAAATGCGTAAGCCCCTCGGCACTCTTCCGCATTCCACATACTTTTCTAAAGTTATTATTTCCCAACTTCTAGAGATTTCCTTGCGTAATAGCCTTTCAAGTTGCACAAAAGTTGCTTAATTGTTGCCACCCCAGGGCGTGCTGGTTGTCCAGATTCAGATGTTCTTTTACCCGGTACTATGCCTTTCTGGAACATGGTTTGTGCTGCTTGTGCACGTTTTGCTGCTCTTTCCTCCATTTCACTCTGCCGTTTCAGAGACACTGGCCAATTCGTATCGTTTATTGTATATCCTTGTTCACGTTGTTTCAAAACTACGGGACTCGTTTGCACTGATAGGAGATAGAGAGGTTATTGTATTGTTAGGAGGGACGCTATACCTCCAATTACTGGTCTTTGAATCACCAAGGTAGTGTTTAGACTGTTTTTGTCTCGGTCCTACCTCATTTCATTTGAAACATAAGGCAGGCATACTCGCTGCAGCACTGTAGCAGAAGCTGACCAAAGTAATAAAGCGTGTTCTTACCTGGGAGACTCCCGGTCGTGCCGCTATCCTCCGACGCCGCACGCCGACGCTCAACCAGATATCCTTTGGCCGCTTTTTTTACTCGTTTATAGCCGATCTGTGTCCCGGACTCCTTGTGTGGGTTGCAATAGTTGTCCAAATTGTCCTCCGCTCGCTTGTATCAAGAAAAGCGTTGCAAGCCCATACGCGGTCAAGTCTCACATTAAGATTTCCTTTCCTATGGACAACAGAACGGATGTGCCGGGCTCTCCCCCGTGTTCAAAATACAAATCAACAACACAGTCCTTTACGGGGGGAGCACAATCCAGCTGGTGCTCGTGGCGGGAACAGGCCAATTCTCGCAGAATATAATCCAACAATTGATTAATGACACGGCACTCTCCTTGGCTTAAATCAGATTCTTTTATTTCGACCATTCCTCTCCTCCTCCTACGCGTTTCGAACACAAAGTTCTTGATCACGGTAGTACTCGGAGTCCCTCTTCACTTTTAGCTATTTATACCAAGTCACCACTGATACCCGCAATGAAGCATTATGGGATTGGTAGTCTTTAAAAATGAGCCGGTTATCTAAACCGCTCTTGTGACTTCAAAATTTTGCGAACTAAAGCTAAACATATTAACCCACAAATTAAGGGAATAATATTAATCACCCACATAAGTACATATCCATCAGTTCAGATACTCAGTCTGGACTGACCGGTCGTCAATATCACTGAAGTCTCAAAATAGCATACATATACCAATGCATATTAAGACATTCTCGTAATCGTTTCTAGTCCAGTACACATGAATTTTTATCTTCCAATATCTGAGCTGCTAGTATAGACTAGACTTCAAAGTTATTATAGTCTAGTCTATACTAGCAGCATACACAATTCATGTGTATTGGACTAGAAACGATTACGAGAATGTCTTAATATGCATTGGTATATGTATGCTATTTTGAGACTTCAGTGATATTGATCAACCGGTCAGTCCAGACTGAGTATCTGAACTGATGGATATGTACTTATGTTGGTGATTAATATTATTCCCTTAATTTGTGGGTTAATATGTTTAGCTTTAGTTCGCAAAATTTTGAAGTCACAAGAGCGGTTTAGATAACCGGCTCATTTTTAAAGACTACCAATCCCATAATGCTTCATTGCGGGTATCAGTGGTGACTTGGTATAAATAGCTAAAAGTGAAGAGGGACTCCGAGTACTACTGTGATCAAGAACTTTGTGTTCGAAACGCGTAGGAGGAGGAGAGGAATGGTCGAAATAAAAGAATCTGATTTAAGCCAAGGAGAGTGCTGTGTCATTAATCAATTGTTGGATTATATTCTGCGAGAATTGGCCTGTTCCCGCCACGAGCACCAGCTGGATTGTGCTCCCCCCGTAAAGGACCGTGTTGTTGATTTGTATTTTGAACACGGGGGAGAGCCCGGCACATCCGTTCTGTTGTCCATAGGAAAGGAAATCTTAATGTGAGACTTGACCGCGTATGGGCTTGCTTCGCTTTTCTTGATACAAGCGAGCGGAGGACAATTTGGACAACTATTGCAACCCACACAAGGAGTCCGGGACACAGATCGGCTATAAACGAGTAAAAGCGGCCAAAGGATATCTGGTTGAGCGTCGGCGTGCGGCGTCGGAGGATAGCGGCACGACCGGAGTCTCCCAGGTAAGAACACGCTTATTACTTTGGTCAGCTTCTGCTACAGTGCTGCAGCGAGTATGCCTGCCTTATGTTTCAAATGAAATGAGGTAGGACCGAGACAAAAACAGTCTAAACACTACCTTGGTGATTCAAAGACCAGTAATTGGAGGTATAGCGTCCCTCCTAACAATACAATAACCCTCTATCTCCTATCAGTGCAAACGAGTCCCGTAGTTTTGAAACAACATGAACAAGGATATACACTAAACGATACGAATTGGCCAGTGTCTCTGAAACGGCAGAGTGAAATGTAGGAAAGAGCAGCAAAACGTGCACAAGCAGCACAAACCATGTTCCAGAAAGGCACAGTACCGGTAAAAGAACATCTGAATCTGGACAACCAGCACGCCCTGGGGTGGCAACAATTAAGCAACTTTTGTGCAACTTGAAAGGCTATTACGCAAGGAAATCTCTAGAAGTTGGGAAATAATAACTTTAGAAAAGTATGTGGAATGCGGAAGAGTGCCGAGGGCTTACGCATTTTTACACTACCCAACCACCCAGACACGAGATCAGAGATGCTTGAAGAATGGGGTAAGAACAATATGGATTGTTCTAGAACTATGATGCTAATAATTATAAAATATGCTAAGAAAGATGTTGAAGAGCTACATCTGAAAATTATAGAAACCGAATCACAGATTCAAGTACTGAACATACAAGAGGACACTCTAAAGAGATTGCGTATGGATATGGATCGCAATCTAGACAAACATGAGGATGAGGTACAACAACGCAAACAGCGGAAATTTCACAGAGATGAATGTGACTATGAGAATGGGACTATCTTCACGTTCGCTAAACGGTTTGATGTTTTAAAACAACAACTGGATACAAAAACAAACCGTTCTTAAATCTCCAAGTACCACACAGAGTGAGTCTGAATCAGATCTCAGTGAAGGGGAACAAACAACAACAAGAACCCATCAACTTTCTTTTTTAGAAGAGATGAGAATACTGTATCAAGATCAACAAAATCCCAGAGCCAGGGGACATGGAGCTGGAAAACCCAGGACACGAGGAAGAGGAAGAGGGATGTCCTTCAACAGAGACGCAGAAGGAAGACAAGAAGAAGTTGTAGAAAAGGGAAGGGGATACCACCTACGGAATCGGACAGTAATGAAGCAATAAGGGATCTCACTGCAAATATAAAGGAACCTGACTTAATTATTAATTTATCGAAACATAACTTAACACAAGCAGAACGGACACTCATGAATAGAGGATTGACCTTTTGCCCACAAAGACATCAAGACATAGTTGAAACAAAAATCGATATGTATAAATACATTCGAAAATTAAAACTCAAGAAATATTTTACGAGAATACCAGCAGGGCCTAAAAAGATAACACAATAGTGTCCATGTCAGAACTTGAGACACCATATACTGTGGGCGAAATACCAAATCTAAGAACAGCCTTTGAATTAGCACATGACATCAATGAAACGGAGCTGTCAGACATTCAACTATTGGAAGAAATGGGCATTAACACAAATCAATACTCCCGTACTAAATTTAAAAGTCAGTCGAAATTCTGCCCAGTACTACCTCCAGGGAACAGAGTTGACACATTCCATGATCTAGTAGTGGCAGAACTAGAAACAATGGATAATGTGAAACATGGTAGAAGAAAAGAAAACTTATCCCCACAAGAACGTCAAGCACTAGATTCGTTGAAAAACAATGCCTTAATCGAAATAAAGCCAGCTGACAAAGGTGGTAATCTAGTCATTATGGACAAACAAGATTATGTGGATGAAGCCATGCGTCAACTAAGCAATACTGCCAACTATCAGATATTGAAAAGAATCCTATCAACGATCTGATTTTAGACCTAAGCAAGAGGCTAACTGCATGGCATGAACTGGGCTTACTTAATGATGACGAGAAGAATTTCCTTATGGTGGAGAATCCTGTGATACCAACTATATACTTTCTGCCGAAGATACATAAGACCTTAAAAAGCCTCCAGGACGACCTATTATATCCAGCTGTGGCAGCCTCTATGAAAATGTAGCCTCATATGTGGACAATTTTAGCGCCAATTGTGCCTACCCTCAGTTCTTACATAAAAGATACAGGAGACTTCCTAAGAATACTCATGGAAACCAGCTGGCAGCCTGATTATCTTTGGTAACGATCGACGTTGTGTCGTTGTACACATCGATTAATCATGACATTGGAATACAGGCCACTTTGTACTTTTAAAGCAGAGACCAATTGGAAAACTGAAACACACGACCATGTTGATAGACATGATAGAGCTCTGCTTGAAAAATAATATTTTTCTATTTAACAAAAAGCTGTATTCCCAAAGCTGTGGCACTGCGATGGGAGTTTCCTTCTCTCCAAGCTATGCCAACCTCATGATGGGTTGGTGGGAGAAAACATAGCTGGAGAGAGGAAAATGATCCTCATACAATGAAGGTGGCCCTTGGCTTCGCTTCATTGACGAACTTTTCCTGTTATGGAGGGCACTGAAGCGGAGTTCCTGATCTACTTAGCGATTCTCAATGACAATAATGTGGGACTTCAATTTACACACAATATCCATCCCAAAGAAATTGAGTTTCTAGACACGAAGGTCTATATCAAATCGAACACCACACATACAACTGTGTTTAGAAAAAAACTGCAACAAATAGTCTATTACATGGCTCTAGCTTTCATCCCCAATCCCTCAAGAGAAGTATCCCCTATGGGGAGTTCATAGGATGAAACGAAATTGCTCTGAACCCAGAGAAATGGAAAAAAAGTTTAAAGAGACAACAACACGATTCCTGAAAAGAGGGTATAACTATAGAGACATCCAACGAGGAGAGATGAAGGCCAGACATAAAAGCAGAGCACAAACTTTGGTGGATAAAAAGCCAACTGACATGACAACTGAAACTCAGGAAGAAGCACCACGATTGATTCTGACTTATAGCAAGGAAAGCTATAAAATACAACAAATCTTGAAGAAATATTGGAAGTGTTGACTAAGGATCCAGACATCGGTACAAAATTAGGCAATCATCCACTTGTAACATACAGGAAGGCACCCTCCATATCTGATACATTGATCAGAAGCCATTTCGAAAGTGCCAAAAACCACCTGGTTGGGAGCCCAACAGAGAGGATTTGGTAAATGTACAACATGCAAGGCATGCAAAATTGGAAGGAATCTTACATCTATTAAAGATCCAAAGGGAGAGAATTTGAGATCAAGGAAAATATTACCTGTGAATCAACACATGTCGTATATGTGATAGAGTGCTTCTGTGGCAAGAGGTATATAGGAAGCATCATCTGTCCCCTCAAAAAACGTATACTTGAACATATCAGAGCTATACAGAATGAAGATCTTTCCTATGCTGTCGCCAAACATATGAAAGTACATGAGAATCGAACTTGGCTTGATATGAAATACTCTGGACTGGTCACAATACCACCGCATGAAAGAGGAGGGAATCGAACATTGAAATTAAGGCGCCAGGAGTCCAAAATGATCATTAGATTCAAGACAAAGGTCCCCCTTGGGCTTAATGGGGACGAAGAAATGTACATACATCTGTGAAACATATATAGAACTCTTGCTGAGAACTTGGTCATTCATTAACAAGATAGACTTTAAAATCAGTCGTAATATATAATGAACGTGCAGCTCATACTCCATTGAAATAATGCTCTGGCCAAGAAAAGAATTAAGTAATTAAATGTTATGTATCATGTAGTTCAGTTTTTGCGAACGTTGCTAATTACAATTGCCATTTAAAAGAGAATTTGCAAGTATGTATCTGCCACAGAGATATTTGGGCACTTAGCCTATGTATAATAACTTTGAAGTCTAGTCTATACTAGCAGCTCAGATATTGGAAGATAAAAATTCATGTGTACTGGACTAGAAACGATTACGAGAATGTCTTAATATGCATTGGTATATGTATGCTATTTTGAGACTTCAGTGATATTGACGACCGGTCAGTCCAGACTGAGTATCTGAACTGATGGATATGTACTTATGTGGGTGATTAATATTATTCCCTTAATTTGTGGGTTAATATGTTTAGCTTTAGTTCGCAAAATTTTGAAGTCACAAGAGCGGTTTAGATAACCGGCTCATTTTTAAAGACTACCAATCCCATAATGCTTCATTGCGGGTACCAGTGGTGACTTGGTATAAATAGCTAAAAGTGAAGAGGGACTCCGAGTACTACCGTGATCAAGAACTTTGTGTTCGAAACGCGTAGGAGGAGGAGAGGAATGGTAGAAATAAAAGAATATGATTTAAGCCAAGGAGAGTGCCGTGTCATTAATCAATTGTTGGATTATACATATATATATATATATATATATATATATATATATATATATATATATATATATATATATATATGTATGAGGAGCACCTAGGGGGTGTGTTTGCGAGACAGTTCCTTTTTAGTGGGCTTTAAAATCTGCAAGAGGATCAGTGAGCTAACAATACAGACACAATGCTCTGAAAGCATATAAACAGGCTTTTGCGCCTGTCAGTGTGTGTGTGTGTGTGTGTGTATACACGTAAACTTAGGGTTCTTATTTACTGATAAGGTACATTTCTTTCAGGCTTATAATTTTGGTCCTTTGAACATACTGGCAATGATTTCTGGAGCTGATCGAGGACTGGAAATAATTGGTCATGGTTGGATATTTGGAGGATTATTGGTGGACACCTGTTGAGTATAAGCATATCTACTAGGTTCCACATTAATGACTCCTATATGTATTAGTTGAAACCATTTATGTTTATTAAGTTCAATTGCTTTATTGTGTTAACATTAAAATCCAGTTATAGTGCACTGACACGTTTTGCCAGACAAGCTTTAAAATGTACTACTCCTACTCTCCAGAGAGGTTAACTGGCATAACCCCTGCCATTGCTTAGCGAACCAACGTCAAACCTGCATACAAAGTTATCTGAAAGAAGATCCTTAAATTGTATATTATTGAACCATGTGCCATTTGCTATTATTTTGACCACAAAAGTAATGGCAATGTCTCCAAATCTACTGTAAAGCCATTTTTGAATTATATTCCATTTGTATTAATGTGATTGCTCCAATATGTTTTATGCAACGTGCACACAAACTATCACAATGATCCCTTGTGAGTGATCCTCAATTCTCCTGTAAAATTGACTTTAAGGGGCCGATTCCGATCTCGGCCGGTAGGGCACCGAATCGGATTCGGCTGAACCGGATCCGATTCGGAGGCCTTATTCCCGACCGATTCGTACGTGCGTTCGGCCGAACGAGTACGATGCGAGCGCGTGCAAATTTGCCGACCGACTCGTACGCCCGTCCCAACCGCACCGACCGACTCGCACGGATGCGCAGCGCACCTCGCAATGGAGACGTTCCCCGGCCGGGCAAGTACGATGCGCGCCGCTAGCAGTCCGACCGACTCGCGCCGTCCGGCCCGAAGAAGCAGTCGGAGCTGTACTTTGGGGGTCCGTGTCGGACCCCCATGTATGCGTAGCCGTGCGAGTCACACACAGGGGGGACCCATGGGCCCCCCCTACCTGTGCGTGTACGGCGCGAGTCGCTTCGCCGCGTACACGCTGGAGGGGGCACCCATGTCCGCCTCGCACCCATTGAGTCAATGGGAGCCCGCGTACGCGTTGTACGACAGGCTCCCATTGACTTCAATGGGAGTCCGACCGACTCGAGTCCGATGGCATACGTGCGCATCGTACTCGTTCGATCGGGCTGCTAGGGTCCGATTCGGTTGGAAATCTCTCCGGGTCCGGCTCGGTCGGAGAGATTTCCGACCCGAATCGGAATCGGCCCCTATGTCTTATTCCGTTTTGTGTACGGTTGTTAGCTAATGTGTTTCAGTTGTAAGACTGGGCACAAATGTTTTCAGCAATGTTTCGGACTATCCCCAGCCCACTGTTAAAGTCTCTTTACAATATCTTCTGTTTTGGCTAGCATGTTTCAAAATTTACAATTCGTCACCCATTTCCTCCAACCACCCTCGGGAGATCATACTGTAGCCAAATTTACAAAATACAGATAAACTGCCTGTACTAAAATATCATCAAAAGTAAAGACTTTTTTCAAACCGATTCAGTAGATAGAAACTAATAATTCCCATCCAATCCACCACTTGTCATTATGTGGGGCCAGGCCCGCCAAAATCCATACTTCTGGCTATGGGCCTGCCCATGAGAGATAGAAATGGGTTCTTCACTGGGACAGAGGATGCGGAGTGCAGATGGCAGTGGTGGTAGCCTTCCAGATTACTGCATGGCGCCCAGAAAGTCAGACTTGGGCTTCTTCTTTGTAGGATCACGGACAACATTCCTAGTGGAACGTGGACCATGATCATGTAAAGTGTCCAATCCAAGATGGTGGTTTTGCCATTCAGAATCACATGAAGTTCCCAGTCCGTGATGTAGATGACTCCTTTCCACTGCAGTCAGTTGCTGTTTTTTGCATATATAAGGCAATGCCTGGAAAAGGTGTATTGACTGCAAAGCATTTCCTTCCCTGATTTTTTGTTGTGCTCAATTCCCCCACGCTATAAAATTTTCCCCTAATTTTTCTCTGCAGAATTGGACCATTCCTTGTGGACTTTCGCTTCTGTGGTGTCTTATGTAGCTTTTGCTATTGTTATTTTTCCTCTAAGCAGTTTCGGATCAACTTTCTTGTGGATCATCTGAATCTAAGCCTAAATGCCTCTTAGTTCCTTTCTCCTTCTTGATGCCAGGGGAACTTTGTGCCTTGCTGGTTATCTATGACACAATGTGCATCATCTGCAAATTTATAGAGATCACTAAAGGAGGTTTTTTCCTTTGTGGGATTTTCCTCTTGGCTGTGACCCTGTAAAGGAGACATCTGCCACGTTATCATGCATATTGTTCGGTATTTCGACAAAATATAGTGGAAACAATATCGCAAGACACAAATATTGTTTTTTATATATAAAGATGTCAAAAATAATGTGTGTCAGAATATCACTGGTAAGATTTTTAACATTTTTTATATAATTGTTAAAAATATCATTATGTGTTATATCATTATAATTTATATAGTTTTTAAGTTTATTTTTCTATTTTTGATTTAATAGTGTATTTGTTTTTAAAATGTTATTTTTTTTGTATAATTTTAGGAGTGGGATGCTGACTTTTTAAGGAATAGAGTGAAAAGTAAATTACATTTTCTAATTTTTTAAGTTTTTTATATTAAAATTGTTGCTGTTTTAATTTTTCTTTGTAATTTTTAAAAACCCTCAGAACAAATTATTTGTTAGGAAATTATAGCTCTAAATTTTTTTGTAATATTTTTATTTTCTTAATTGCACTTTAATATTGCTATGTGTTTTACATTTTGAATAGGTTTTTGTATATAATTTTACAAAACGTTTTTGTTCTTGATTCTAATTTTTTAAATTTTTGGGGATTAAAATAATTGAATGTAATTAATTTTAATATATTTATTGTTTTTAAATAGAAATGTTTTTGTAATTTGTTTGTTTCTTTTACCTTGGGCATTTTATAATTTATGTAATTCAATTGTATAATTTAAAAAATGTTTTTTTAATTCATCAACTTTTAAAGTTATTTATAGTTATTAATTTTAAAGTTATAGTAAATATTTGTTATTTTTGAAATCTAAAAGTACCATATTTGAATTAATGTTGTTAAGCTTGGAAAGGGAATATTAAATTTGATACCATCCCCCAAATGTACAAAGCTTTCCCCAATGTGGTTAGGTATGGAATTGGAATATTGAATCTGAACATTTATTTATTTTTAAATATTTATGATAGTACATTCTAATTATCAATCTGAATTTTTGTCTTTAGAATGATTTTTTTATTCACAGTGGTATGTTGAATTTACTTGAATTATTTTTAGAAATAAATATTAATAAGTATGAGTGCTTCTTTGTTCATAAATTTAAATTGTGTTGTTCTTTAGTGTTTATTTTTTTAAGTATTTTTCTGGCTTTTGAGTATAGATATTATAGGCCTGGGATGTTACTAAAGAGTCTTACTTGGAATTCACATATTTGTTTAGTTTGCTTGCAGATTTATGGTTTGAGTTGGGTTAGGGAATTGTGCTATTCCTGGGAGCTTTGTTGTTTTGTAAGTATTTCTAGGAATGTAGGGTGGCTTCTTTTAAGTGTTACTTGGAAGAAATTGTGTCAAACTTCCATTGCGTTATTTGTCTTAGCTTCTTTGGGCATGGTGCTGTTTTAGGGCTAGATTACGAGTTTGGCAGTCCCTAGGACCGCCAAACCGGTGGTGGTGCGGCGGTCACCGCCGCACTGGAGGTCTGACTGCGGAATTACAATTTTGGTGGTCAGATCGCTATGGGACGGCTGCAACTGCCAGGGAGCTGCGATCCCTGGTGGTGGGGTGGTAGTGTGAGGCCACAATATGCTTGGTGGAGACACTGCCGCCCTGCCAAGCATATTACGAGCTTCCTCACTGCCAGAGTTCTCATGGTTGTGATCACGCCATGAAACTGCTTGAGGTGAGGAAACTAAGGGGGATGCCTGCAGGGGAGCACATGGTGTGCCCCCCTGTCTGCATGCATGCCCAGTTCCTGCATGGCATGGACTTGGCAGTCCATGCCAAGCAGGAACTTGCTATGCAAATTCCATTGCAGTGCCTTTTTCAAAGGCACCGCTGTAGGAACGCCAGAGGACCGCCCGCCAGACAACTAGAAAATTCGCAATTTGGTGGGCGGTCGAGTTTGGCGGTGCTGGAACGGGGCGGTGGCGTGCTGCCCGCTCCCACACCACCAAACTTGCAATCAGGCCCTTAGACATTTCACTATGGAATGTTATACTTTGGTTGGTGTCTGTGGCCTGATCGGTGCCAACCCAAGTATCCTCAAAATAATCCATTAATGGAGCTAGTTTCGTTCAATCTTGTTAGTGATAGGGGGATTCAATTAGCATATCAAAATGTTTAATGACTTCTGTTACAGGGACTTATGCTAAAGCTGTTAGCTTTTTTTATTTCATGTGCAAACTCTAGGCTTGTTACATATTTTATGTTTATGGTAGGTTTTTGTAGGTGCCTTCATATTCTCTGGCTAAATTGATTGCATCCACGAATTGCAGTGTGTAGGCAGATAAAAGTATGGTCGAAATCATTGCCTGTTCAAAATCTATGATGAATTGTTTTGTGGGTTATAGTTGTTATTTTGTTGATTTATATGTGTTAGCATTTCAATGTAAGTTGCACTTTGTTTGTTGGAATCAACAAGTCTCTGCTCCGCAAACTCCAGACCATACAGAACACCGCAGCCAGACTCGTCCTCGGCATCCCTCGACAAGAACACATCTCTCAACACCTGCGAGACCTCCACTGGCTGCCCGTTGAGAAGAGAGTAACCTTCAAGATACTCACACACGCCTACAAATGCCTCCACAACACTGGACCCCAATACCTCAACAAAAGAATCTCCTTCCACGTACCCAAGAGAAACCTACGATCCGCCAACCTCGCCCTAGCCGAAACCCCGTGCATCTGCAGAGCCAGAAAGGGTGGAAGAGCCTTCTCCTACATGACGGGCAAGACCTGCAACGAGCTCACGATCGACATCAGACACGCCTCCACTCTGCACATCTTCAGGAAGACCCTCAAGACCTGGCTCTTCGACTGACCGGACTGCTTACCCCCCACCCCCAGCGCCTTGAGACCCTCACGGGTGAGTAGCGCGCTTTACGATTCCCTGATTGATTGATTGATTGATTTGCTAGGTAACAGTGCATACATTAATGGAATGTTTGGATCTTGATATTGACCATATATTGTGTATATTTGACTGAATGGTGGAGAGCACAACTTAAAAGTACCATCATTCATATGTTACATTGCGCTAAGTTTAGTAAATGTTTCTTGGTAGCATAAATGATTTTTTTTTATTGTTATTGAAGTTGTCCTATAGTACAAACATGTCCTTTTGTGAGTGATTTGTAAGTGTTGGGGTATGTCTATAACTTTGTATTATTTAGATACTACTGATGTTTCTGTGGCTGTTCTGTTTAGGGTTGGAGTGCCAGGGAGTTGGCCTGTTGCTGTTTTAGGAATGCTTGGTATAATATTATGGGCCTCATTATGATGTCAGGCGGAAAGCCTCCGACCAGCAGTTGGAGGCTTTCCGCCCGACATGGTAGGTTTACAGTTCGACCGCCGTATTAGGATGACGGTGGTCGGAGGAAAACCTGCAGAGGGGGTTTTGACGTGGTTCTGACGGGCTCAAGAAGCCATTGGTCCGTCGGACAGACTGCATAATCCCTTAATGATGGCGGCTTCGCCGTCTGGATTATGATGTCGGTTTCCAACAGCCATTCCATGTTGGCCGTTCCGACATGGAAAGGCTGTCGGAAAGTGACATTGGGGGCTCCTAGCAGGGCCCCCTTTCCCCCGGCCCTCCGCAGTGGGGCCTGGGGAGGCACCTATGGTGCCCCCCTAAACATCCCTGCACCAAGTGGCAGGCACTGCATGGTGCCTACCACACGGTGCAGGGATGTTTCAAAACCTCTATTTCTCAATGTAAGCTTGTGCTGCGGGCCTTCTCCACCTGCCGCACAACCTTCCATTGAGAAATGGAGGTTTGTGACCGCACCATGGGCGGTCGCATCAAAATACTGCTGTCGGAACCGCCGACCAGAGGTTGGGCGGTTCCTCTCCGCAACGGTGTCGGGCGGACGAAAGTCCACCCGACATCGTAATAAGGCCCTGTGTGTTTTTACGTGTTTTTCCAGATGACTCTCATGAGCTCGAGCTGGCTTCTTTTAGGTCCTGTAAAATATTTCTGACTTGTATTTCAATAATATTAGGGGTATGGTTATGTTCCCTAACTATTACATTTCTTGGTGCATTTCCAGTTTATTTTTTTACTGATGGTGCTCTACTTACAATAAGTATATCTTCTATAATTTGATAACAGCTTCCCTTTTGGGATTTTAAGTTTTTTGCAGTTTCTGCCATTTTATCTGTAGGTTTTACAGTATAGAAAAAAATTATTTAAAAATCAAAAACATTACCTCAATTTATTTTTACATTTTTAGGCTGCAGGTGCACATTCAAACTTATGCTGTTCACTTCGTTTTAGTTTTAGACTTTTACTCTGCAGCTCTGTTTGATGTTTTGGCAAAGTTCTCTTTTCTGGCAGTCTGCTGGGAGGAACAATGTGTTAGTTTTGTTGGTTTATATTTTAATGTAAAATTTTGTTAGGGGTGTGTTAGTTTTATTTTTTAACAATGTTAAAGTGCTACTTTTAGTTTAAATTTAGCTGTGAGCTTTGGTTTTGATACTTGCCTTCGGGGTGGTCTTCTCTGCATTTCAAGTAATTTGGTTTCTGTGTCTTTATTATATTTTCCTTTTCGTGTTTTTACCTTCTTGTAGAGGATGCACCTGTGATTTGGAGATACAAACATGTGGCATAGTTTTAATTTACCTTTACATACTTTTAGTTATTTTGCTAGCTTTCATTTATGGCCACACTTAGGGGGCCATTACGATGTAGGGCGGATCGCCACCGCCCGCATGGCGGTGGCGATCCACCCTACATTTCCCTTTGCCCGCCACCCATTTTCCCCCGCCATATTAGTATGGCGGGGGGACTCCCGGCGGACGGAGAGACCGTCCGCCGAAGCTTTCCGCCCGGTCGACCAGTCGACCGGGCGGAAAAGGGGCTACATATGGTGGCGGTGTCTGCTAGACACCGCCATCCATATTAGCATGGGTGCGGAAGCAGCCTTTCCGTGGCGGAGATGCCGCCACGAAAAGGCATGCGGAGTTTGCTGTTGGGGGCCCGTTGCGGGCCCCCAGGGTATTGGGGGGGTGGTGGGTGCACATGGGGGTTACCTATGGTACCCCCCTACATTGTCATGGACAAGGTGGCAGGCACCGCGCGGTGCCTGTCACCTTGTGCATGACAATGCACACAGTGCATTCTCAGCACTAGGCGGGCGGTGCTGTGTGCACCGCCTGCCACAATGCTGGGAATGGAGGATGCCACCGCCACGGTGGCGGTGGCATCCTAATCGCTGGTGCGGGACCGCCGCACCACTGGCGGCTGGTCCCAGTGGCGGCTGGTCCCATCCTAATAGGCCCCTAACTTTGTATGTAGTATTTAGTGGTTTGTTGAAGACTTGCAATCTTCTTTTGTAGGTTTGCAATCCAGCAGAGTGATGCTGTCCTCCTGCATTTTAGGAAGCATTTTGTTGTGTGTTTTTCTTGCCTTTTTATACTGTTTGTTTTTTTGAAAAGAGTTTCTATTTGTTAACTGGTTTTAAGTTTAATTTGATAGGTTGATTGGAGACTAGTTGGAATTTGTTTTGCACTTTTTATGGTACTTACTAATTAGTGTTTTTGCAATTCATTTAACATATATTCATTTTATTTTGACATATATTTATATTTGTGTGTATTATATATATATATATATATATATATATATTTTTGGGTGTTCGATATTTTGGTTTTTGTGATTGTGTTTCCTTAGTTTTAATGTGTAGACGATATTTGTTATTTCTTAATTTCTGTTTACGATATTGTTGTATTTAAGATATTTTTCCTGCAATATTTTTGTCAACTATATTTGTGGGATTGCTGTTTAAGTATAACTTTGCTATATTTATGTTTTCCATTTTTTTTTATATTTGTATATGTCGATATTGTTTTTTCAATATTGTGTCATACAACAATATTACTCTGTTCAGGGTGGCACTGTGCCTACTGGGAGGAGTCACTGTTTCCTCGCACATCTCAAAAGACACTCATCAGACCTACATCGCATCTAGTGCACGAGTGATTGTAAAGCCAGTGCTTCCTTGGGTTCTGCAGGGCCAGGACATGCTACAAGATTTACAGTTTTGCTTACAGAAATTGGGGCTTAACGAGGTGTTAATGTCACAGTCTTTATATACTCCAGTAGTCTATCATTTGCCCAATGCATTTCTAAGTTACGTAATCTTTGGATTCTCTCGCTGTGCATCTTGCCTTGTGCCAAAGTAGGTTATTTGAGTACTTGCCTTCTGTTCCTCCTTTGATTTGAGCTTCTCTGTTAGTGACGAACACTGCAGCTCGCTTGCAGTCTAATGATGTGTTTTGGCAGCTTTTAAGAACCCTGACAGAGTATTTTAGCAAAGAAGCTTCATGTAATATTGAGCAAGAATTTAGATGACTTAGAGCCTGATTTTGATATCGGGGCTCGGACCGCCGCCCGCTGTCACTGCAATCAGAAGACCGCCCGACACGCAGGTGGTGGTCCGACCAACCGATTGCGATGCACATGCCATGCTGGCAGTCGGAAAGTGCTCATTTACACAGCGGCTTGTGCTGCTGCCCAGGAAAAGGGCCGCAGCACAAGCCGCAGATGACAAGCATTGGCATAGCCAATAGGTCTCGCTTTTGGGACCTTTTAAGTATTTAGTTATGCAGCACAATATCCTTGGTGCAAAAACATTAACTGTTGCATAGTTAAACACTTATAAGGTCCCAAAGGCGAGACCTATTGGTTATGCCAATGCTTGTTTTTTTTTTTAAAAGGTCAAGCAGTGCTATCAGGCTCCGGCTGCCACTTAGAGGTAGAGAGAGAGAGGTGTGTAGAGAGAGAGAGGTGTGTAGAGAGAGAGAGGTGTGTAGAGAGAGAGAGGTGGGTAGAGAGAGGTGGGTAGAGAGAGGTGGGGAGGTGGGTAGAGAGAGGTGGGTAGAGAGATGTGGGTAGAGAGAGAGGTAGAGAGGTAGAGGTAGAGAGAGAGGTAGAGAGAGAGAGGTAGAGAGGTAGAGAGAGAGAGAGAGAGATAGAGAGAGAGGTAGAGAGGTAGAGAGAGAGAGGTAGAGGTAGAGAGGTAGATGTAGAGAGAGAGAGGTAGAGAGGGAGAGACCTAAAAAACCACACTGTCCTCCACATGCAGGGCAAAACATCCCTGTACATCAGAGACTTTTTTTTTTTTTTTACAGGCGAGTTTCCATGAGATGGTGATGCGCCCTGGAATTACATCTGTGTCAAATGTGCTCCTGCCTTGATGCCTGAATCACTTTCAACATAAACATCCCACCAGAGCGGCGGGGAACTAAAAATATGTTGCTTGGTCTGCTGCAGGGCAGACTGGGGCAGAACCTTTGCCACCTGAGAGGGCTGGCAGACCACCCAGTGGGGTTTAACAACACTCAAAGTCACCAACTTTGCAAGAGATTTTCTCTGTGCAATATTTGGCAACAGATTAAAGAATAATAATTTCATCCAGTGCGGTTGTAAAACAGGAAGGCAATCGACGAATGGAATAACCTTAAGTATTGCCCGGCGATGTCGCCTCTATTCCCCAAAATATGAATCAATGAAGAGGCAGGCGCTGGAGACTGGAAGGCAGGAAACAAAGGTTTATTCTCTCCGGAGGAGAACACGTCAGATCAGACCAACAGGGAATCTTCACGAGGTGCTCCCTGCATCTCTGAGGCCTGGCCTCTTATACACGCATTTATGGCAGGAAGACATTCTTTATTACAGTAAAGATACTTTGAAGTATGAAAGACATCCCTGGGATCTTCCGCTTCAGACCCGTTCCCACGCACCCTTACAGTGAGAATCCCCTCCCCATTCACCATACAGAATCGTCATCAGACGGCAGGATCAGCAGGGCATTCCGCCGGTTCCCGGAATGCATGTGGTGTGACGGATCTCATGGGGTGGGGGCCTTGATCTACTGTAACTCCTTTGAAGAGGGGCGATTCCTTACAGTCGGGGCCATAAACTGTATCCGCAGGGCTAGGTGATAGCCTGGGACCGGCCTGGACAATCGGATACGGAGGAAGAGGGGTGTCAGAGGGTGTGATAGTGTATAGGAGGAAAGGGAGGTGTCGGGCAGGCCCGGGGTGAGATTCCCAGGGAAGTGCAGCGCAGTTGGAGGGGGTTAATGGCCCGTGCATGAGAGAGAGAGAGAGAGGGTGACCAGTGCGGGGGGGCTTGCGAGGATGTGGAGCCGCGCTGGGGATTAGCGGTGTGCAGAGAGTGGGTCTGATCAAGGTAGCTAAAATGGCCGCCGCGGACGACGAAAGTGTGGCATTGGGAAAAAGGGCAAGATGGCGCAGACAATGTTTATCGATACAAATTAATTTTCCACAGTCCTCCCTTTTAACATTTCTCGCCAACTTGTTAATTCGGGTCGATCCCCATAATGCCACGTATTTCTGTCTCATACAAAGTTTTCATGTGTTCAGCCTGTAAGTCCAAAGTCTTTGGGCAAATGCAATTTGAAAATAATGAACACAGAGGAGGCAGACATTGGATACTTAAGCAACACCCGCATAGCACCACAATCGGAATCAGAATGAATGTGAACAACCTCCACCCCCAGGCTTTCAGTAAGTCCCAGAACCAGCTCCCAAGCCGACCATCCTTCTTGCTCCTGGTGTACTTCAGAGGACAGTCTATGGAGGTGTTCGATGGCTTTGTAAACAGAAGGTGAATTGTCTGGCACGTAGGTGCAACAGCTGGACCCAATGATGCGTCATGCTCCTCCTCGGTCTGCCAGAACCACGTCTAGAACAAGGCGGTTCTGCAGAGCCACCAGGCGGACTGCCTGAAGCTCTGCGGTGTTATTGGTCAAGATGCCAGCTGTGATGTTCATGGTGGTTTCAACTGCCTGGGTCAAGTGTCGGATGGCGCGGCTGTTCGTCATCGGACCCCAGAATGGCACAAGTCCTTTCGCGGCATCCAAGAACTGTGCTCCTGTCGAGTCGGCCTGGTCGATGTCCCTTGCACGCTTTTGCCGGTGATGGCTTTCTGGGGCCACATACGTAGGTGGGAGGATGAAGGCAATGTAGCATGTGCCCCCCAACCTTTGGGGAGCCAGGTGTATGCTTTGGTGCCACAAACAAAGTACATATTTGGAGAAGCAACAAAGGAGGGAGGGTCGGATGAATCCAGTGTTCTGGTGATGACGCAGGCGCTGCGGCCCACCAGTTGCGTCCCCAGGCCTTCGATGCACACAAGGCCCGAGACGTTGACAACAGACAAGGCCACTGTCAGAGTGGTGGCTGTTCGTTTCTCGGAGGTAGGAGAAAGTGGGTCTGGCTGGGTTATGGAAAACTTGCATTTCCACTCGCTTCTTTGGCAGGGATGTCCATGTGAATAGAGGTACCAGAGGTCAGAGGGTAAAAAGGAGTAGCGGTTCGCCCAGTCTTATTCAGCCATGCCTCGTGGTAGAAATGCGAAACAGTTCTTTCTGATGTGGCATTGTCTTTAAAGCTTTCTTGCAGAAGAATCAGCCAGGCAAGACAGGAGCCGTGGATGGAAAAGGGCGAAGGAATGAACGGGATGGAGTGTCCGGCTGCATGGGGCAGCAGCCCGCAGATCCAGCAATTAGTGGCATTAGCGGCAAGGTTGTGTTGGTGCAGCAGTTGCACAAAAGAGTTATTCCAGAACTCCCTGCGTCTCTCTCGGAGCGGTGGAGAAAGGGCAATCAGGAAGTGTTCCTTGGTAGTTATCGGCAGTTCAGTGGGAGCAATGTTTTGTGAGCGGGTGTGCTTTCTTCGATGATCCAGAAGGTTGTCATGAGGAGGAGGCAAAAGAGAAGGGTAATGAAAACGGCTATAGTCTTTGAGCTGTGCAGTTTGTTAGTCTTTGGGTTTCGGTAGGTCCTCTTCGGATATCCAGTTGCTTCCATCATTGGGGAGTCGGGCGCTTCCATCATCTTCAGAGTGCTCGGTAGCGGGCAGAACCACCGACTTTCTCTGACTTCTCTTCGGGCAACCTTGAGTGTGTTAGGCTACCGTTCTGAGATTTTACCCAGTCAGTGGTCTGCTTTGCCGAAGCTCCTCCCTTTACGTAGGTTGTACCCTTCCCTGGACGGTACGGTGGGATCGGGAAACTCTGCCAGTTCGAGCGTTTCTGTGTCGGTGTGACAGCTCAACGATGGTTTGTCTTTTGTCAGGAGCTCTTCCTGAGTCGCGATGTCTTCTTCCGTCGTCAGAGTTGGGGGCGCGTTCACAATGGTGCGCATGCACCCAGTGACGCTTGCCTTCCACTCGAAGGGCCGTCCGTGTAGTGATCAGGACTTGCCAGGGGCCCGTCCACCGAGGTTCCAAGCTTTTGGCACGCTGGAAGTTGCGGATCAAGACGTGATCCCCTGGGTGAATGTCGTGTCCTGGGCCCCTGGAAGCGTCTGGGATGGCTTGTAGCACCTGTTGATGGATGACAGTTAAGGTTTTAGTGAGGGTGCACAGATAGTCAGACATTAGGACGTCTGGGACGTCATGGATCGAAGTTGGCCTAGGCGCGGCCCAAATATTCATTGGCCGCCCGAATACTACTTCGTAAGGGGTCAAGTGGTGCTTAGTGGGGGTGGAGCGCATTGATAGCAATGCCAATGGGAGGGCATCAGGCCACTTCAGTCCGGTGGAGGCTACACTCTTAGAGATTTTTAGCTTGAGTGTGGCGTTGTGTCGCTCGACCAGGCCTGCAGATTGGGGGTGGAAGACTGCGTGAAATTTCTGTTTTACACCCAATCCCTTTAAGATAAGTTGGATGACTTCAGCTATGAAGTGGGGGCCGTTGTCACTCCATAAAATCCGACAAAGGCCATATCGGGGAAAAACTCTTTTAACAGGACTTTGGCAGTGGTCATGGCAGTGTTGTCGCGTGTGGGATAGGCCTCCACCCATTTGCTGAAGGCGCACACGACAACAAGGACGTACTTCAAACCCAGGCAACGGTCTAGCTGAATGTAATCCATCTGTAGGACTTCAAAGGGATGGTCGGGGACCCCGAACCCACCCCGAGGGACAACAGTTCCTTTCCCTGGGTTGTGTTGCAAGCAGATTAAGCATTGTTGAACTAGGCGTCTAGCAGAGTCGGGAATCTTGTCGTTGTGCCAGACTCGGGTGATGAGTTCAATCATGGGGGCAGATCCTATGTGTGCTGGGGAGTGTGCCATAGTCAGTATGGGGATCAAGTAGGAATTGGGTAGCAGCCATTTGTTCGTGTCTTTTGTCAACCAGCAGCCTTCATCATCTTTCAGTCCCACCCGTGCCCATTCAGTCAGTTCTTGGGGGAGCAGGCCATTTGTATGTCTCTAATGTGCTCTCTAGCGTCCTTCCATTTTTCCGTCTGTGACCTAGTCACGTACATGCGTGTCGTCGTCCTATTCTCAGCTGTGGTTCGAGCAGTGATGTCGGCTAGTGCATTTCCTTGTCCAATGATGTCTGTCACTTTCTTGTGTGCCTGGCATTTGATGACTGCAAGTCGTTCGGGGAGGAGGACTGCTTCGGTCAAGGCAGAGACTAGATCTCCGTGAAGGATGGGTGTGCCATGCGAAGTCAGGAATCCCCTTTCCTTCCATAAGAGCCCAAAATGATGAACCACCCCGAAGGCATACTGGCTGTCGGTGTAGATGTTTGCGACTTTGCCTGTTGCTAGGACGCATGCACGTGTGAGGGCAATTAGTTCTGCCGCTTGTGCGGACCGCTGGGTGATGCGGGCCGTCTCAACTACCGTCCGGGCTGTGGTGACTGCATAGGCAGCCGAGGTCGTGCCGTCGGGGAGTTTAATGCACGAGCCGTCTACCCATAGCTCTCCATCAGGGTCTGGGATGGCAGTGTCACGGAGGTCAGCTCTACTTCTAGTTTGCTCGTCCGTGAGGGTCACACAGTCATGCATAGGGGACACATTGGGGTCGTCATCGGGGAGGGGCAACAGAGTGGCAGGGTTCAGAGTGGTACATCGTTTCAACGTGATGTGGGGTGTAAGCAGAGTTAACTCGTAACCAGTCAGTCGTGCGCTAGTCAGGTGCTGAGTCTTGGTCTGGTTCAG
Organism: Calotriton arnoldi; assembly: GCA_963921515.1. Lineage (NCBI taxonomy): Eukaryota > Metazoa > Chordata > Amphibia > Caudata > Salamandridae > Calotriton > Calotriton arnoldi. The sequence goes on from CAWUFW010002236.1 coordinate 2,037,538, forward strand.
GAGTGTGTCGACAGCATGGGGGACCAGCACAGTGAGGGAATTCGAAAGTACGATCCCCTCACTTTGTCGGATAGAGACGGCAGCGGCAGCTACCGCTCGAAGGCAGGCGGGCAGAGCTCTGGCTACAGGGTCAAGAGTGGCAGAGAAGTAGGCACAAGGGCGTTGTTTGGGACCTATGGGTTGCGTTAGGACAGACAAAGCGCACCCCTCCCTCTCGTGGGTGAAGAGGGAGAAGGGCTTGGTGTAGTCAGGGGTTCCTAGAACAGGGGCTGAGCAGAGGGCATCTCGTAGTTCTTGAAAGGAGGATTGGCATTCAGGGGTCCAAGGGAGTGGGAAGGGAACGTCTTTCGCTAACAGAGAGAGTAGAGGTCTGACTATGAGACTAAGGTTTGGCAACCACTGCCGACAGAAGGACGTGAGGCCTACTAAGGAGCGAACCTGCTTTTGAGTCTTGGGAACGGGGGTCTCTAGGATGGTCCGGATCCGATCGGGTGTGAGCTTTCTCCCGTCCTTGGACAGGAGGTGGCCTAAGTATGTCACCTGTGGTTGGCAGAACTGCAGCTTCTTCTTGGAGACCTTGTGACCATTCTCCGCGAGGAAGTGCAGGAGTTGGATGGTGGCTGTGGTGGCAAGTGGCGTAGTGTCGGCAGCCAGGAGAATGTCGTCGACATACTGGATTAACACCACTCGTCCGGGAGCTGGACTGCGTCCAGCTGTCTCTTGAGAGCCTGGCTGTAGATGCTGGGGCTCTCAGTGTAGCCCTGGGGTGCTCTACAGAATCTATATGAACGGGCTTTTAGGGTGAAGCCGAAGAGGTATCGGCTGTCTGGATGGATGGGGATAGAAAAGAAAGCATTTTTGAGATCTATGACGGTGAAAACAGTGGCAGTGGAGGGGATCAGGGTCAAGATGGTGGTGATGTCAGAGACTACTGGGTACTGAGGTACGACTACTTTGTTTACTTCGCGGAGGTCAATGATGAAGCGATAAGCCTTCTCATCTCCCTCGCCTTGCTTCTTGACAATGGGTAGGATAGGGCTGTTACAGATATTACTGACTACTTCCTCTACCACTCCTGCATCGACTAAGGACTGAATGATTCCTACCAATGCCTTCTCGCCCTCGGGCGATATCCGATACTGTGGGAGCTTTGGGAGCATAGCGTCTGACCGTACAGTGATGTGCACAGGGTCTATCATCATGCGTCCCACGTCTGAGTCGGTCTTGGCCCAAAGGTACGGGGGTAAAGTGTCTAGTAAGGACAAGTCAGCGTCAGTGATGGAAAACATGCGTCGGGTGGGACAAGGTCTGAACAGATTCTGGTTATCGTACAGTATGACTCGTACTCCGTCTGGGGAACATCGAATGGTGGCTCGAAAGTGCTTCAGGAGGTCAAGACCCATAATGGCGTCGGGGGTGTTGGAAGATAGCAGGAAGGTCGTGTCCGTGATGTTGTTCTCTAAGTCAAAGGGAATCGGTGTAGATAAGGGATTAGTAGAGGGCGTTCCATCAAAGCCTATTGATGTCACGTGTGAGCCAGACAAGGGTGCCCTTGGAATCAGTCGTTTGGATAATGCACTACGTGTTGCCCCAGTGTCCACCAAAAATGGGGACTTCGTACTCAGGACCTTAGCAGTGACATAAGGACCTTGCTGGTCAACACAAAGCTCGACTGGATCCCTCCCTTGTCCCTGGCTGTCCTATGCGAAATCGCGGACGTTCTCGCAATCGGACTGCTGATACTGATTCTGTCGTGGGCGGTCAAATGTGTTAGGTCGGCTTGGTCTGTCATAGTTAGCATCATTGGTGTGTCCCCGTCCCTGGTCCCTGTTCTTTTGTCCGTTTGTCCCATCCCTAGCCTCTCGGTTCTTGTTTGCTTCATGAAGGACCGGGCACTGCGACTTCCAGTGACCGTATCCTTTACAAAACGCGCATTGGTTTTCATCTAAGTCCCTTCGGCTTGTATAGGGTACGGGCATTCGTTCTCTGGAGGGTGTATTTTTAGGGGCTGTCGGCTGGTAGTTCCCCTTGGAGGGTTCTCTACCTATCGTCACCCCCTGCAGTTGAGCTATCATGACCCGCTCTTTCAACTCCTTCTTTTACGTTCGGATGCCCTATCATTCTCATTCTTCTGATGTTCATAGTATTGGGCCATCTGGAGGATAGCCGTGGGTTTAGAGGCTGCCCAACTGCTTTCGCTCGCCTGCAATTTTTGAGAAACTTCTTGCACCAGGCCTTTCACGAAATTCTGAACGAACAAGTGGTGTCCGGTTGCAGTGGCCATATCTTGGCCGCTGTAGTCGGAGAACACCGTTTCGAACCTAGAGAAGTATTCCGAAGCGTCTTCTTGTGGTTTCTGTCTACAGGCCGTCACTATTGACCAGTCTATTTTCTTCTCGGGAATCAGGGTCTTGAGTTTCTGGACGATCTTGTCCGGGAGTTCAAGGATGGCCGTTACGGGTTTCTGCCCGGCTCCTCGTTGCTTGTCGAACTCATCGAGTTGTTTCCAGGTATGTCCGAACAGCTCAAGGTGGTCGACCTTGCGGATCTGCTTCCACACATCAGCTGGCAGACATAACCCGAAGAACAAATCGAGGTCCGTTAGGGTCATGATAGTGGAACCTAAGGCTGTACCTAGTTCAGTGTAGAAGGCGGTGGGGTTTTTTCGTAAATCGGGCAGAGATTTTCGGAACGTCAGAATATCCTGTCGATCCCATGGTTGGTAGACCCAGTTGTACACTATCCTCCCTTTTGCATCCGTATGGTTAACATCATCGTGTGTTCCCTGACCTCGTGGGGGACCCAATAGGGGGCGGCCTCTCTTATCGGCATCATGGTGCTAGGTTGCTCTATTCGTGGTTCGGCCGCTACGGATGTCGTAGGTTTAGCTTCCACCTCTGATTCAGTGAGGTGGCAGAAAACCCTAAGTGTACGCGCAAGGAGGTCCGTCACGTCACACTCGCCCTCATCCCCGATATCAATTTTTCTATACAGAGTCGTTAGGCTCTCGGGACCTCTATCTCGATATCGGTCCTCATAAGCGTTTAGGACATGATAACATAATCGTACGACAAAGTGTCGTCTGTGGCTTCCCGCATATGAGTTGAATATATCCATAACGTGTTCCTCCTTCTCCTTTCGTTCTACTAGTGTCCTGACTACCTTGTCAATCCTCTCTTGCTCGTTTTTGCCCAACCTGTTCGTCCTTGTGGGTTCTGTGTTTCGGGCCTCATGGTCATCTAATATTGCTGCTTGTTTTGTATCTGGTGCGAGGGATTCCGCCGGTGCGGAGGCCTTGGGGGCCGAGGCCCTGGCGCTACTCTCGTCTGTGCTTGGGGGTCGCGAGTGTTGTGCTGAAGGTTGGGAAGGGGCATATGGAGGGGGCATGTAGATGATCGGAGGACCTAATAAGAGATCATCGTTGGTTCGCTGTTTCGAAGGTAATTCAGGGTAGAGCGCAGAGGGTGTTCTAACAGGACACTGGCTCGGTGTTTCGATCTCTTGTTTTCGCTTAGCCTCCTCTCTCTTCTTTATTTCTTCCTCTAGTTTCTTTGCAGCTAGGTGGGCTGCTTTACGTAGCTCTTTGTCTAACCTAGCTTCCTCTTTCTTCTTTCGCTGTACAGTTTCTTTGCGCCACAGGCCAACGCTGTCTAGCATGGTCGGTGTCGTTCGACGAGTTTTTAGGGCTTCATCTAGTGCATCTAGTTTGCTTTCTTCAAAGGATCCTATCAGTGGCCACTGACTCTGGGGTTCCTTCTTCGTATACCTGTGCCATAATTTGCAATATGCTATAGCGACTAGTCCATGCTTTGTGAACATGTCTTTGTTAGGGGTGCCTTCCAGTGGGACTGGATGATCCACCTCTAACAAGCGGTCCGGGCTGAACCAGCTACCACTCAGTGGGGAGAAGATAGGCATGACAGATTACAAAGGGGGACAAAAGTCCGTGTTACCTACCCTTCACTACCTGCAAAAGACTAGGCAGAATATTGCTATTCCAGGTTGTTTGCAGACAATGAATGTTTCAAGAGAACTAGATCCAAATAAATAATCAGTGGGGAGAAGATAGGCACGACAGATTACAAAGGGGGACAAAGGTCCGCGTTACCCATCCTTCACTATCTGTAAAGGGAGAGAGAATATTCCTATCCCTCGCCGTTTGTAGACAGGGAATGCCTCAAAAAGGAGCTACTCTGATACTCAAAGAAAAAGGGAGCTACCCTTGACAATCAATCAAACAAACAATCAGTGGGGAGAAAAGATAGGTACGACAGATTACAAAGGGGGACAAAAGTCCGCGTTACCCACCCTTCACTGTTCACAAAGGAAGATAGAGTATTTGTACTCTTCCTCGTTTGTAAGCAGCAAATGTCTCAAAGAACCGTTATCGTTTCACAATTTGTCGTTTTGTACGACCTTACCCGGACCGCATGGGCTGTTTCTTGTCTTCCGAATCCAGCGCCCGATCGTCCTCTATCTTCTATCGCGGCACTCCTGATGGTTCCCAGTCAGGACCGTAGATCACTCGAGAGAGGTCTGTTCGGAACCAGTGAAGTTCGGATGATCGGCTGTCAGACGAGGGTCTATCGGACAGGAGCTCTCCCGATCGTTGCAGTCGTTCACTCTGTCGTCAGGACCTCTCCCACTGGATCCACGTGTCGCTGATGGGCCCCACGCTTGGGACGCCAATTGTAAAACAGGAAGGCAATCGACGAATGGAATAACCTTAAGTATTGCCCGGCGATGTCACCTCTATTCCCCAAAATATGAATCAATGAAGAGGCAGGCGCTGGAGACTGGAAGGCAGGAAACAAAGGTTTATTCTCTCCGGAGGAGAACACGTCAGATCAGACCAACAGGGAATCTTCACGAGGTGCTCCCTGCATCTCTGAGGCCTGGCCTCTTATACACGCATTTATGGCAGGAAGACATTCTTTATTACAGTAAAGATACTTTGAAGTATGAAAGACATCCCTGGGATCTTCCGCTTCAGACCCGTTCCCACGCACCCTTACAGTGAGAATCCCCTCCCCATTCACCATACAGAATCGTCATCAGACGGCAGGATCAGCAGGGCATTCCGCCGGTTCCCGGAATGCATGTGGTGTGACGGATCTCATGGGGTGGGGGCCTTGATCTACTGTAACTCCTTTGAAGAGGGGCGATTCCTTACAGTCGGGGCCATAAACTGTATCCGCAGGGCTAGGTGATAGCCTGGGACCGGCCTGGACAATCGGATACGGAGGAAGAGGGGTGTCAGAGGGTGTGATAGTGTATAGGAGGAAAGGGAGGTGTCGGGCAGGCCCGGGGTGAGATTCCCAGGGAAGTGCAGCGCAGTTGGAGGGGGTTAATGGCCCGTGCATGAGAGAGAGAGAGAGAGGGTGACCAGTGCGGGGGGGGCTTGCGAGGATGTGGAGCCGCGCTGGGGATTAGCGGTGTGCAGAGAGTGGGTCTGATCAAGGTAGCTAAAATGGCCGCCGCGGACGACGAAAGTGTGGCATTGGGAAAAAGGGCAAGATGGCGCAGACAATGTTTATCGATACAAATTAATTTTCCACACGGTCAATGATGGTAGGTAATTAAAACTCCCCTCCAATCTTCTGCTGCATTTGAGCTGATATTGAGACCATGTTCTATGGTACGAGGTACTTATTTCTTTTGAAGAGGATGTGTGGTTTACCTGCCGACTCTGTAGCCAAGAAATCGAGCACTAGGTAGGTGCACCCAAACTTTCGTTTAAACAGTATAAACCATCCAATTATACAAATGTCACAGAAATGCACCCAGAAATTAAGTCTCACTTAAATGATGCGAACTGGTGGGAGTGGCAGTGGTCCTAGAGGGCAACGGCTTAAGCTTTATGTTCTAGACATGCATTCAGCTATCCCTGAGTCCACATGATTGAGGACCATATGCAAATCAACTGACCAGTACACAAAACAACCCTCCAGTCATGTGTGATCTGATCTTAGACCTTCAACCATCCTTCAGCTTCAGTACTTCTTTATAGGCCAAAACAGAAGAGCAATTTCTGCCCACCCTGCATGGATTTGTAGTAGTCTTGGAAATTACAAATGTGGGCAGAATGCATCCAGAATTTTTGTGCACTGCTCTCTGAAATATCGAAAATCCCAACCAAAGACAGATATTTGGGTTTAAAGCACAAACGCTTCCGGTATGATCCTGGGAATTATTCCACATAAAGTATGGAGAAAGGGGTTTTCCATCCAAATGGAGTCCACTGTATTGTCAGAGTTATCACACTGTTTTGTATTTGAAGGTTCGAGACAGGTATTTGTGCTGCATTGAAACAGTACCTTCCGGCCACCAGCTAGCATAAAGGGAGAGTTAATGGGGAGCAAAAGGGTCTGATTGGGGTGAAGAGGCATGGGATGCGGTGTGACACGGGGATAGGATCTGGTTTGAGGTGGGGCGGGTCTAGGGCAGCGAGAAGGAGAGAGGTATTAATCAGGCCTGCAGAGAGCAATAGGATGGGGATAACAGGCAAGCACAGGGCAGAGGGGGCAGGCTGCGAGAAAAAGGGGGCAGTGGGGCATCCTGGACATACAAGGTGTTGTTAAGAGAACAGCGCAGCAGAAGCGGCGGGGGATGGGAATGGAAAACTGAACCAGTGGCGGCCTTCACCGTTTAATGTTGACAAACATGAGCCAGGCCTTCGTAGTAGCTGTGTGAACCAATGTATCTCACGTGGGAGCTTTTGGGTCTGAATGGTGGAAACGGATACTTTATCCGCTGAACGCAATTAGACTTGTTGGTGGGAGTCACAACAACGGCAGAGAGCGGCAGTGGCAGGACTTCCACTGATTGTCTACGGATGGGCATTCTGCTGCAGACCTGTCTCGCATTTTTGTCTCTTTAAATAAAATATAATTTAAGTTTTAACACATTTACTGAGCCATTGGATTATGTTAGTAAAAACTCGTAGTTCTAGGGATGTCCGAAGCAAAAAAATACATACTGCACACATTTATTTGTTTAAAACCTGCACAAAGATTGCTAGTTTTATTAAAAATAATGTGTGCTTCCGCAAAAAGGGCTGTATGTGTTGAAGTTTTATAGCAAACCCTTTTCATGTGAAAAAGAAGGAAGAAAAGCAAGGCAGAAAAAACGTGAACAAGAGAGGAGCGGGGGCGAGCGAGCGCGGAAGCCTGCTGAGCTGACCAGACGCTCGTGCGTCATGGCCTTTTTCCCCGCACGGCCAGCATGTGTTTCCAATTATCGCGCCCGCGTCTGGGCACGATAATTGGAAACACATGTCTGCCGCGCGCGTAACCGCAGGGAAAAGGCCATGACGCACGAGCGTCTGGTCAGCTTTTCAAACTCCCTAACTATAAGTCTCGCATAGCAGCGCTCGCGCGCTACTCGAGGCTCGACCTAAAAAAAGGAGCATTTTGTGCGCATCTATGCACCGTGTGCCATGCACCATGTGCTGCATGGCACGCGCTGCATGGAGGTGGGTGGGGGCACTGCATGAGCCCCCAGGGTCCCTTTGCAGTGGCCCACGTGGTACGGGGCCCTGTTTGGGGCCCCAAAGTCCCTTTCCGACAGTCTTTTTATGGCAGTCGGACCGCCATGAAAAGGCTGTCGGAAAGGGACATCATAATCCTAACGGCATTACCTGCCTCGGCACCGCCTTCATCCGGGATAATGATTCCGACCGCCGTCCATTCGGGATCACTGATCCTGACAGAGTCCAACTGCCAGCATTATAATGTGGCGGTCGGACCGAAGGCCTGTCGCCGCTGGGAGCATCGCTGACTTGCTGTTGGTGGCGGTCCTGTAATGCGGCGGTCGGACCAAAGGCCTGTCGCATCTGGGAGCGTCACTGACTTGCTGTCGGTCCCACTGCCATCGTAGTGAGGCCCTGAGTTTCATTGTTGGTTAAGAGAAAAGATAAAGGACATACTAACTCAATTTCAGTGTCCTACATAATAAGTTCCAGAGTGTATTCATTTACATTGATTACAAGAAAGGGAAAGGGAAAGAAGTACATTTTGAGTAGGTTACTTGTCTTCCCCAAAAGCCTTGTAATCTGGAAAACCTGACAGCACAAAGCTGTGGTGTCATGAAGGGCCTATGCAAGTGTGGACTGTGAGGTGACCCCTGTCTTAGAATGAAAAGTTTCATTGGTGTAAGGCTGGGTGGTCCTTGTATTGTGGCAATGCAGGACATCCGTTATTGCTTGCCCCAAAAGGCCTTTTAGAAGCCTGGAATATTAAAACTCTCACCTGTGTTTGCTCACTTATATTGGGTCTTCTATGAATAATACTGTGTTACAGGGTGTGGTTTTGGTTCATCAAGAATCACGTAGACCCCCTTTAAAAGTCTGTATAGTGTTTTATTTTTATCCTGCTTATGTCCTGACTGCAGTGCTGGCAAATATTCATAGTCTCAAATTCATGGTCCTTTCTTCTGTTTTTCCTTCTGCCAGGTGATTGCTATCTTGCTTCCACCTCTCCTGACTCCAACTATCTGCCTCTTCTCTGTTGTAACAGTGTGTTTCTTTTTCTTTTTACAACACTTTTTATTGGATTTTTGAAATCGTATATAACAATGTCAAGAACAACACATAAACAATGCTGCATATACATCAAGGAGAGGATGTGGCCTAACGGCTAGGGCCGTGGACTTCGAAACTGGGGCTCGAGTCTCGGCAGGGGCACTCAACATCCTGTGATTCTGGGCAAATCACTTAATGTCCCCTGCCTAACAAAAATGAATGTGTCCGTCTGTAATGAAATTGGTGCTCTTGTAAAGCGCTCTGATACCAGATACCTTCGGGTCAAGTTCGCGCTATATAAAACTCCGAGAAAAAATAGAAAGAAAAAAAAATAGTTCATCTCTTCCGGCGAATAGCTGGTGAGCAAAATCATGAACAGTGCATTATCAATTGAAATGAAGGCTGCCTGTATAAGACCTCATTTGTTTGTCTGGGCAGCCACGGGATTTGTATATGGGTTTTGCCGCCAAGGCACAACAGTCCATCCCACGTGTCCATTGGCAGTGGGTGCGTGGAGCGCCAGTATCTTGCTATGTCCCTCTTGCCTATGGTAACTAATGATCTCATATAATGGCTCCCTCCCCATTCGTCCATCAGCCTTCGGTTCGGGTGTTATTGTCCTACCGCAATTTGTGATAATGTGGTGCAAATGCTCCACCAATACTTTTGTATGTTGGGGCATTCCCATATTGTGCGGTAAAAGGTACCTGGTGCTTGTTGACATCAGGCAAGGGGGGGAGGCTGGGTGGGTGGGGGGGCTGAGTTTTCCTTCATCCTATGTGGCCGTGTAGGGCAGTAGTAGACAAGATGAAAGTATTTGAGTTGAATTAGCCACAGCTTAGCGGGTATTGCCAGCACTCTAGAAGCCATCCTGGCCTCCACCCAGTCCTCCTCCTCTAAGGGACCTACATCTCATTCCCATCTGTCGCATAGTGCGCCATCAGGTCAAGGTTATTATTTACCAAGGTACAGTATAGTGTGGAGATGCCGTTTTTACTCATTTGAGCCTTTGTGACATGTGCCTCAAGGGTACTGTATTGGGGAAGTGTTTGCTGGGAGCCCAGGGAAGCCCTCAAGTGCATGGTGCAGTTGTAAATATGGATAAAATTCTGTCTAGTGCATTGACTAGGGGTGGGTGAATAATTCCGCTCCACCAGTGGAGTTTGCAGAGCTTTGCCCACTCCGCGTTTCGCTTGGAACGCGGAGTTCCGGCAAAACTCCACCAACTGTGGTGTTTTTTCTCACACGCGACTCACCAATGTTAAGTTGGTGAGTGCGAGCAAGAATTTGCGTACCCTAATGAGATTTTTGGGCACTAGAACACGTCCTGGAGAGATTTCTAAAATCAGCAAGAGCAGCGCTATGTGCCCAATTCCACTCGCTTGTGGCACTCAGCGGATTTTCTCTGAGTTTTTATGTAACTGGGCGGAATTCCTAGCATTGAATAGGTGTCAGCTAGGTACTGGAATGTGCACATTGAGTTGCCCTCTCAGACATCCCCCAGCTTGGATATACCAATGTTGCCCCACTTACGGAAGTCCTCGCAAGCTCCCGACCCACTGTGGCGTTTCCGCTGTCAGGACATCATACCACCTGATCCATCGTAGTGCCCAACGCCAACATGCAAGAGATTGCAGGTGAAAGGGTTGTGGGCATGTTGGACCTGTAAAAGAAGTTAAATATGCTGTGGTGTTCAAGAGCGCAGATTTCTGCTACTATGGAGGGGTCATTTCACCTCACAAAAAGTACATTTTATAGGAACAAGGTGACTAGCCCAGTAACATAGCAGTATGTCCACAATTCCCAAACCCCCATTGTATGGGTTCAGAACACATTAGTGGTAAGAGATGCGAGACTGGCCTTCCGCCCAGAGGAATTTCACTGTCTGCCTGCAGGATGCGAAAAAAGGTGAGTGGGATGTAGTGTGAGTAGTTCTGTAGTACTTAGAGGAGCCCCAGAAGCGCCATCATCTTAAATAATGGTCCCCTACCCACTATATTTAGCAGAAGCTTCTCCCAGAGGTCCACGTACTTCCATATCTGGTTTAATAAAGGGGAGATTTTGAGGTCCCATGCATGGTGTTGAGTGAGGGCAATGTGCATTCCTAGGTATTTGAAAAGTTGAGTTGCCCATTGTGTGGGGAAGGTGGCCCTAATGTTTAGTTAAGGGTCAGTTAAGAGGATGTAAGTGGATTTGGGTCAGTTCACAGTAAGGCCGGATGCATCTACATAGATTTCGAACATGGATAGGAGACAGGGGAAAGAGGTTTTAGGGTTGCTAATGAAGAGTAGGTCATCTGCAAATAGCGACACCCTTTCCTTGCATCCATTGGGCCAACAGAATCCGCGGAACTGTGTGTCTCATCAGATTCACTCAGCCAGTAGCTCCATAATTAGGACTAATAGGATCGGTGACGGGGGCAGCTCTGCCATGTTCCCCATTGAATGTTAAAGGACCGAGTCAAATTCCTTTTCTAAATCAATTGATATGAGGGGCCTAAGCTCTATTATATGGGTCTGGGTGCATCACTATTTTGATCATCTTTGCCAGGCGGTTGGCTAACACTTTGTTGATAGCGGAGATGGGTCTGTGTGAGTCACACCGATCAGGAGGCTTCTGCGGTTTCCAGACCACAGAGATTGTGACTGCCCTTAAGTTGTGTGGGAGTTCTCCCAATCTCAGAGCATTGTTGTACATGTCCAGCAGTGGTGGGACCAACAATGCATTCCTTTTGGACACTGCCAGTGGGAAACCATTGGGGCTGGGAGGTTTCCCAACCGGAGGCGTCTGAATGGCCTCCTGTATTTCTTTAGCGGTCAGTGGTTCTTTCAGCTCACATTTGTGTGCGTCTGTGAGTTTGTGGACAATCAAGTCTGCGATGATCGGGTTACCCTGCTCGGTCACGGGCACTGGGCGTTCCTCATAAATTCATGCACTATGTGGCAAGGGCTTGTGACTGTGAAGCTTGTCTCCGTGGTCAAGCATGGAACCAGCAGGCTACATGTTCCCTGTTTGTTAGCCAGTGTAGGAGTTTCCCAGGCTTGCCCCTAAGTTCATAAAGCGTGTACTGAGTTGAATGGTGTGCTAGGGCTGCCAAGTCAAGCAGTTTCTGTCTGAGGGCCTGCCTCTTCATCTCTAGGAGGTGTCGTCTGTGAGAATGCCTTCCGCTGTGCATATTTCATGTTCTACATCCACAATGTCCCTTTTATTGCGCCTTTTGGCTTCGGTTTGGTGGGATATTATTTGTTTCATAAGGGCCACCTTTAGGGCCTCCCATAGTATGGTGGGAGAGTCCACTGTGTCTTTGTTAACGGTAAAACAGTCAGAGATTTGCTGTCCTAGTAAGTTGTCAAATGTAGTGTCAAGGATCCACCAGGCACTCAGTCTCCACTGTTCAGATCGTCTTCGTCTGGGTGAGCTGAGAGTAAAGAGTACCAGGGCGTGATTGGTCAATGCCCGTAGCAGAACTCAGTATTCCACTAGGGCAGAGGTATCTGCTGTGGGCATGAGAAGGTAATCTATTCGAGAAGAGGATCCATGTGGGTGGGAATAAAAGGTGTATTCCCATGTTCGAGGGTGAAGCAAGTGCCAGGTGTTGGCCAGGTTCGTGGCCCAAGCCACCAGGTCTATCGTTTTTCGTGCTGAGTAGTAATGTAGGAATCCGGCTCTGTATATACTATACCAAAAAGAGGTTAAGTGTGCACTGAGTCCAGTGAGTCCCCAAAGGTATGGCAGATGTTAAAGTAGATAATACCTTACTCTCAATTTAGTGGTAGCTGGTCTGAGCAGTTAGGTTTATCAGAGGGTAGTATGAATGCATTTGGTGTACATACAGATACAAGGCAGAAATACACACTTAATGACTGACTCCAGGCCAATGTTTGTAGAAAAATATTTCTTTAGTTACTTTTATTTCTTGGAACTAAGTTGGACTCAGTTACAAGTAAGTACTTTTCAACTGCAATGCTTTCAACATGTAGTAAAAATGCTTGATCGTCTCGGAAACACTTTCGGGCTTGTCAATCAGAAACAGTAAAAATGCAATGCAATCCTAAGGAAGGAAAAGCAGGGATATGCATCAGTAGGTAAGTTCACGACTTACTTTTCCAATCTCCAGTGGTTTAGATCAGCACTGAGCAAAGGTCAGTTTAGGTAAGTTCTGCACCACCAGTGGGTCTGGGGCGGCTGGGTGCAGGTTTCGTCGAGCCCAGGGCTAATAAATGGGGGTTGGGAGCACCTGAAGAAGTGTGGGGTTCAGAATCTACACTGCGGCTGTCGATACCGGCAATGATGGTCGCTCTCGCAGTCCGCGGAGAGGAATGGAGGTGAATGGGATTCATTAGATCGCCAATCCTGGTACTGTTGCAGTTGTCGTCAGGGGGTCACTGGAGGTCGAAGAGAGGCACTACCAGCTTAGCGGTCACGTTCGTGGAGATGCGCCAGGGATGGAGGAGTTCTGCCGACATTGGTCTGTCGCGGAGAGGCCACGGTCGTGCAAGCGCAACAGGAGAAGGCTGACAGGTCCACTAGCAGGAGGGAACAGGCTCTCGGGAACGTAGCTGGGAACAGATGAGGTCGTTGGGCCGAGAGGATCCCTTTAGGTCGTGGGAGCCGTCCTGCTGCGGTGCTTTCTTCTGGCATGGCATAGTCGCTTCAACACATGTTTCGGTCCTCTGCCGCTGCGGTATTGGAGTTCCTTTGCAGTAGCGAGTCACATCGACACAAGTGTCGGTTCTCAACTGCTACGGTTGGTGTACCAGTGGGCGCCAGGGACTAGAGCCTCTAGCCCAAAGGGAGGTTCTTGGCACTTTGGTGAAGGCTGAAAGGTCTCCGTGGGTTCTTGGAGGCCTTGCAGGGTTTCTGGAAGGACAGCAGGTCCAGTTGTCGAACCGGTACTGGTGGCGGGGTTCTTGCTGAGTTTGGTCTGTAGTGGTGCAGTTCCTGATCTGGCAGCGGTCATCTTTTGTCTTCTTCTTTGGTCCGTCAAATCTAAGGAATAAGGTTCAGGGGAGCCCTTAAATAATAAATTTAAGGGTGTTACTGAGGTTGTGGTGCAGTAGCCAATGACTACTGTCCCCTAGGGTGACTACACCCTTTGGGTGCCCTCTCCCTTTGGGGAGAGGGGCACATCCTTGTTCCTATTGGGCCTAATTCTCCAATTCAAAATGAAGGGTTTCTAAGAGCGGTTTACCTCAGCTCCTGGCAGCCCTAGGTTATAGGAATATGTTTTGTTGTTGGAATTTAGTTATTGATCATTTGCGAAACAGAAAGAAGTGGTTTATGGGTAATGTAGTCACTAATGGCGCTGGTGGTAGTTTAATTAACGAGCACCAATGAGGGAATGGTTTGGGAGTGGTTTTGGGTTTAAATAAGCAGGGTTTAACGGGGAAAGGAAGCCTGTCTAAGCAATGGATGACGGGAATGCAGTGAATCAGATGTAGCAGGTACGTGAAGTGTGAAGACTGACTCGGCTGTTTTGCGCTAAGAATGTGCTAGTGGGGGAGTGATTTTGAAGTGAAAGAGCGTGGAGAGTGAAGGGTGAAGACTGACATGATCGGATTGCGCCAGTAATGTGTTAATGGCTGTGAGCTGTTAGAGAGAAAGATTTGTGGAAAGTGAAAGCAGGGAGGCCTGTGGGGGGAAGGGAATAGAAGAGTAAGGAATGAGAGTGAGGTGCGAAAGGTCATTTGAAGTGCGAAGGTGCGTGGGGGTAAGATTGGGAGTGCAGGGAAGGCGAGCGGTGTGTGAAAGTTGTCAGTTTGAAATATGTTTCATGTAGATAACGGGAGGACTTAGTGGGAATGGTGGGTGTCACCTCTGGATTCCTGATTCGTAGTATGGGCAGAAAAGGCCTTTCAAAAGTATGTGTGATCATGGGGGACTATATAGGGAGGTTTATATAAGGGAATTTCAAGGGGATTGAGAAGGGTTGAATGAAATCACTTGGGTCTTTTGGGGATGTATTTGTTAATGGAGTAATTATGAGATTTGTGATGAATCGACATAGAATTGATAAATTGTATAGTCAAATATAGTTAATGTAGACCAATATAGTAATAGAAATATTTTTAATAATTGCAGTTACCCCTGAAGACGAGCTGGTACAGCTCGAAATGCATTGGGTTTTTAATAAAGGATTACTGCTATGAACAATCATGCGAGTCCATTGTGTTCGTGAAAGAGGCCTGGATGGGCACAACGTGAGCATATAAGTTGGGGGAGAGCATGATTCCTTACATGTGGATGAAAAGCATACAAGATGGTTTAAGCGATGGGAAAATTCTGTTAAAGAAGGAAAAATGGATTAAACGTTTTTTGAATATTGGAGCAACTCCAGACACTTGCTGTGCTGCTGGGGTGGGGTGAAATGTGCCCTCACAAGGTCAGGTGAATTGTCTAATGTGCCATTGGGGCAAGGCACAAGCCCAGCATGCACGCACTCTTTGATGAATTCGAAAAAAGGAATGAACAGCGCAAAAGGGAGTGCATCCCGTCATTATCTGATGTGTAGAATGAATTTTTGCCCTCCAGACGGTTTTGCACCCAACGGAACAAAAAAGGATTATTTGGATATTGGCCAGATCCACATGGACGGTGATACCATCGTTTCATTGAGCAGTTGTTCAACATGAGACTGAGAACTAATCTAAGCATTTATTTCCAAGCGGCTGCAGCAGTGTTGGTTTACACATGTTAAGAATTTTTACAAAGTCGGTTATAGGAATATGTTTTTGTTGTTGGAATTTAGTTATTGATCATTTGCGAAACAGAAAGAAGTGGTTTATGGGTAATGTAGTCACTAATGGCGCTGGTGGTAGTTTAATTAACGAGCACCAATGAGGGAATGGTTTGGGAGTGGTTTTGGGTTTAAATAAGCAGGGTTTAACGGGGAAAGGAAGCCTGTCTAAGCAATGGATGACGGGAATGCAGTGAATCAGATGTAGCAGGTACGTGAAGTGTGAAGACTGACTCGGCTGTTTTGCGCTAAGAATGTGCTAGTGGGGGAGTGATTTTGAAGTGAGAGAGCGTGGAGAGTGAAGGGTGAAGACTGACATGATCGGATTGCGCCAGTAATGTGTTAATGGCTGTGAGCTGTTAGAGAGAAAGATTTGTGGAAAGTGGAAGCAGGGAGGCCTGTGGGGGGAAGGGAATAGAAGAGTAAGGAATGAGAGTGAGGTGCGAAAGGTCATTTGAAGTGCGAAGGTGCGTGGGGGTAAGATTGGGAGTGCAGGGAAGGCGAGCGCGGTGTGAAAGTTGTCAGTTTGAAATATGTTTCATTTAGATAACGGGAGGACTTAGTGGGAATGGTGGGTGTCACCTCTGGATTCCTGATTCGTAGTATGGGCAGAAAAGGCCTTTCAAAAGTATGTGTGATCATGGGGGACTACATAGGGAGGTATATTTAAGGGAATTTCAAGGGGATTGAGAAGGGTTGAATGAAATCACTTGGGTCTTTTGGGGATGTATTTGTTAATGGAGTAATTATGAGATTTGTGATGAATCGACATAGAATTGATAAATTGTATAGTCAAATATAGTTAATGTAGACCAATATAGTAATAGAAATATTTTTAATAATTGCAGTTACCCCTGAAGAAGAGCTGGTACAGCTCGAAATGCATTGGGTTTTTAATAAAGGATTACTGCTATGAACAATCATGCGAGTCCATTGTGTTCGTGAAAGAGGCCTGGATGGGCACAACGTGAGCATATAAGTTGGGAGAGAGCATGATTCCTTACATGTGGATGAAAACATATAAGATGGTTTAAGCGATGGGAAAATTCTGTTAAAGAAGGAAAAATGGATTAAACGTTCTTTGAATATTGGAGCAACTCCAGACACTTGCTGTGCTGCTGGGGTGGGGTGAAATGTGCCCTCACAAGGTCAGGTGAATAGCCCTAGGTGTGTGCCAGGCTAAGGCTGACACTCCTACTCTGCTTACTAATTTTCCCACCTGTCCTGCCGCCAAAAGTGAGGTCGGGACTGGGAGGTGAGCATCTCCACTAGTTGGAGCTGCCCAAATCAGCACATCACAAGGTGAGAGCCTTTGAGGCTCACCGCCAAGTGTTGCTGTTACTGCCAGGGAGAAGTGTGAAGCACCTCCACTCAGAGCAGGCTCAGAGAGCACAAAGGCTCTCCCCCTATGAGGTCAGAAACCTGTCTGGTGGTGGCTGGCTAGCGGGGGCCAGTCAGCCAATACACTAGAGGTCGGTCGTTTTTCAGGGGGCATCTCTAAGATGTCCTCTGAGTGCATTTTATAATAAATCAATCACTGGCATCAGTGTGGGTTTGTTATCCTGAGACGTTTGCAATCATGGAGCTGTGGAGTTAGTGTTGACAAACTCCCAGCCCATGTACGCAAAATCGCTTCATTGCATTTACAAAGTCTGTGAATGGCACAGACACTGTAGGGGCATATTGCTCAGGCAGCTATGCCCTCACCTGTGGTATGGTGCACCCTGCCTTAGGGCTGTGAGGCCTGCTAGAGGGGTGACTAACCCATGCCACAGGCAGTGTTGGTGGGCATGGCACACAGGGATGTGTGCCATGTAGACTCTTCAGTTTGGTCTGCACCAAAACATGCAGCCTACAAATGCAGTGAGTGGATGTTAAGGTTAGAGGTCTCTGAGGGTGGCATAATACATGCTGCAGCCCTCAGTGGCCTTCTCTGGTCACAAGGCCCTTTGGTATAAGGGATGTTTTTTACAAGGGACTTCCATGTGGCCCAGAGGTGTGGCAATTGTTGAAACAAAGGTACAGTTTTGGGAAAGAACACAGTCCCAGGGAACCTGATTGGCAGGGCCAAGGGCACAATAAGTCAAGTTAGCATCAGTTATCTGGCAAAAATGTAGAGGGTAACCATAAAAAGGGGCACTTTCCTACACTGGTGTCCAGCTGGGGGTCCATGACTGAGTTGAAAGCTCTGCCTATTAGTGTTGGGCCCATGGGGGACTGCAATAGCACTGTTGTGAATGTGTGAAGTGTGGTTTTCACCAATCTGGGGGGGCATACACAGATGCAATCGTCCAGTGTGTGCCCTCCTTGTCCCCTCTGATAGCTACAAAGCGGCCTAAAGCATCACAGTGAATTTTAGAGACTTGCATCTGAAGGCGCTTGTGTAGGAGAATGGCTGCCAGCGGGATGTAACGGTGTAGCCGGCATGTATATCTGCTACATTGTAGAAAGGGACAGTTATTGCCTAGCAGGAGTGTTTCTTGAAGTAGCACTACTAGTGGGGAGTGGCACTTTAAGTACTGAAATACTGAATCCCTTTTAAGCATATTATCAAGACTGTTAACATTCCATGTGAGTACAGTGGCCGGCTCTGGGGCGTCCATCTTGGGAGTTCGTATAGAGTGCAGGCACGGTAGGTGTAGTGGAGTCGTGCAGTGTGTGGAATATACTAAAACCAGTGCTAATCAAACAAAAATAACAATTCATATGTAACAATGTTCTAAACTCCTAACAATAGAAACGTCCCCCTCCCCACACTTCCACCCCAGAAGCATCTGTCACCTTCAGTAACCCAGGACCAACCCATGCGAATCCGGATTGGTAATACATAAAGGATATATTGGTGCCGACAAAAAAAAGAGTTCAGAAAGAGTTGCCGGTTTGGTTATTCGGTAGTATGATGGGCCTGGATGTAGCATGGATTCGGTTGCCAATGAGGGCGGCTCGGCCCACGGCAGGTCCAGGGGCATCATCTCCCTTGGAGTCAGATGGCAATCAAATCAGGAGCCCCAGTGCCTCCATCTTGTTGATCTGGGGGATCCCCTCAGATGTTTGTTTTTGGCTTTGTTTCCCTGCAAAGCGTTTAAGCCCCACGGTGATTATGGGTTACTCGACAGAGGACATTTCTCCATCGCCCATGCCCAGGCCACCTCAGGGGTCTTGAAAAATCTTTGTTGGGAAGAGGAGTATGTTCTGAAGTCCGTGAGCCCTGAGGTGTTGTTTGACCTTATCGTGGGATCTCCGTCACTGCTGGACCGAGTGGGTGTAGTCCGGGAAGACCATTATTTGGCAGAACTGGAATCAGAGGTCCTCCAGTCTGTGTGCCTCCCCGGCTATTGCTTCTCTGTCCCTGTAGTTTAGGAACTTGGCAACAATCACTGGGTGAGGGGGGCCTCAGAGGAGGTTTTTGTGCCAATGAGCGGTAATCCCTTTCCAAGACAAAGCAATCCAAGTCTCCAGAAAGTGCTCCTGCACCTGCTAGTAGAATTCCATATTGGGCGGGACTTTCTTGGTTCAGAAATGTACATAATGTTTCTCTATGTTTGCTGAAGTCAGTCCCTCTGCAGCAATCCTAGGAACTGGTCAGACTGGACTCCGCTCGAGTGTACCTGAATAAAATATACTTGGTTTGTATTCTCTACTGTCTGACCGACTTTTCATTTGTATGGACGGCTGAGAGGTGGTCGCGAGTGACCCGGGTCACTTCCTTCAGTTGGCGCCCAAACAGGGACTCCCTCGGGTGACCCATCCTCGCCCGCGGACGGGTGTGGAGGTCGGGGTCATCGTTGGGTCGGACGGGTGGACCAGGGATCCATGCACGAGAGAGTCCTGAACTCGCAGCTGCCCCGTTTGTCTGACCGGTCGGTG
The DNA here is from genome assembly GCA_963921515.1 of Calotriton arnoldi. Classification (NCBI taxonomy): domain Eukaryota; kingdom Metazoa; phylum Chordata; class Amphibia; order Caudata; family Salamandridae; genus Calotriton; species Calotriton arnoldi. Next base: position 2,056,662 of record CAWUFW010002236.1, read on the forward strand.
CCTCGCCCAGCGGTCATCCCGACTGGGGTCCTGAATGGCGAAACCCTTGGATCTGACCGTTTGGTCCCAAAGTCGGTCAGACAGTAGAGAATACAAACCAAGTATATTTTATTCAGGTACACTCGAGCGGAGTCCAGTCTGACCAGCCTCCTAGGATTGCTGCAGAGGGACTGACTTCAGCAAACATAGAGATACATCATGTACATTTCTGAACGAAGAAAGTCCCGCCCATAATGGAATTCTACTAGCACGTGCAGCTAAAACAAAGAAGTACAGTAAGATGAGTTTCGACTCTGAGGCCGGGCACACATTATCTTTATGCCAAGGTCATTCTGTTCGAGTCTACCGCTAGGCTAGTGGGAGAAAGCCTCTATCTATGGGAAAGGAATGCGTTAATAAGAACAGTGTGTTCATTAGCAGAGCAAGGCCTAACCTTGGGTAAATGGGATTTTCCGCAGCCTGATTCTCGAGCAGAGAATACGCAGCTGACGACATGATTCAAAATGGCGGTTAAACATAAAATGGTGCCGCGAATGCTAACTTAACATAAGAACAAAACACAAACCAGGTGACTAAACATATTCTTTTCATCAGACCCACCTTTTAGCATTCGCTAACGCATTTAAGATTGTGGATGGAAAAGATGTAATGTTCTGACAAGCAAAAGGACATCAACGCTCAAAACAATCCATATATTCAGTATCAGGAATAGAGGTTGCAAGGGACGAAGTAGAACCAAAGATGCCCTCATCGATTTGCATCATATCGTTAATATCCTTCTGCAACATGATCGCAGCACTAGTGTCATGAACTGGCTTTTTCTTTTTAGGGATGAGAACATTTATACAATAAGTGCAGCAGGTCGGGAGTCAGTGTATGCAAAGGCAGCATGTGAAGAAAAGGCCAGCAATCACAACTAGAAAAATAAGAATCTTCCAACCAAAGGACGTGAGCATACTCCAGAACCACCCAGATAGGGTCCAAGTACCATTTTCTTGATGTATGTCAGATGAGAGCCTATGCAATTTCTGTATAGCAGCATACACAGTGGGGGCGTGATCAGGTATGTACACACAACAGCTACTGCCAATGACGCGACAGGCCCCACCCCTATCTGCAAGTATGACGTCTAACACCATCCTGTTTTGCAAGGTAACTAACCTCGTAGCCTGAAGTTCAGCAGTGATGTTTCTCAGTATAGCAGCTGTTGTATTAATAACCCCTTCAACAACCCTTGTTAACCAACGAATTTTAAGGCTATTGGACATGGGGCCCCAAAAGGGTATGATGCCCTTCATGGCATCCTCAAACTGTTGTAAGGTGGAATCTGTCTGATCTATATCCTTTGTGTCAATGACCCTTCTGACTCGGGGCAAGTGTACACTCCTTCGCCGCAGTCGATGATCTTTATGGTAAGTGGGCGGAGCAACATACACCGGGGGTGGTGTAGGGGTACCTTTGCCAGGATTGTGCATCATGCACACCATACAATACTTTAGGTGTGCAGCAGTCTTTAGAATATTGTCATTTTGCCATACGGGGTCTAATAGTTTGCAAATACCCTTAGCACTGATGTGAGCTGGGCCATGGGCCATGGTAACTACAGGAAGAACATATGCATCTGGCAACATCCATCTCTGCTTCCCTGACTTGTCAATCCAACATCCCTCATCATTCAAGTTTGCTGTACTTTCTTGCCACACTGCTAACTCCTCCATCGTGGCCTCACTCTGTATCTCCTTCACGTTTTCAAGTGTATCCTCAAACATGGTGACCTCAGGCACCCACCTAGCGGGACCTGCTACAAACATTCTTTTCATCTCAGTTCGGGCTATTTCCTTAGCTGTCTGATCTGCAAAAGCGTTCCCCTTACCCACCTCGTCAGTAACTCTCTTATGGGCGCTGCACTTTACTATCGCCAATTTCTCAGGGAGGGCCAAAGCAGACAAAAGCCTATATATGAGAGGGCCGTGCTGTATTCTCGTCCCGTGGGAAGTAAGGAACCTTCACTCTGCCCAGAGCCGCCCCAAATTATGAGCGACTCCGAAGGCGTACTGGCTGTCAGTATAAATATTAACAACCAGTCTTTTTTTTTTTTTTACAGCATGCCCTTAAGCACATGTCGGCTACTTTGATTGGGCTTTGGGAGCAGTGTTTCAATGATGCAGCACCGCAGATTATCTATGATATTAAGGATCATGTATACGTTGCTGATATGGCACCTGGTCAAGTTTTTGGTAATGTTGCGACGTTGGTTGCTTATCAGGGTAGGCTGCTTGAGAAGAGCCCGACGACAGTATCTCAGTTCCCGTTGAGGGAGGTCCACCCCATATATAACCCTGAAATACCAGAGCTACGGGATCAACACAATGTTGTTACTAGACCAGGGGTAGCAGCCCGTTTCCAGGAACAGTGGGTTTATACTCTATGGAAAAGGAGTGAGGTATTGTCCCTTAAAACTCAGTTACCTGACCCGAGGAAAAATCCTACTGCATATTATAAAGAATTGACTGAGGCAGCCTCTTCGACAGTAATGACGCTTGCGGATATTGAAATGTTCCTTGGTTTGTTGGTTCCTGTTGATGTTTGGAGACAGGTACGCACACAGGACCACGTTGCTGAATTGGGTGGTACCTTGGACCAAATTAGAGCATGGGACCAGGACAGGAAGCCTGGTGAGAAGCCTAAGGCAGAGATACTTGCTTTGCCTGGTCGTATTATTACTTACATGCATTATCTTATTCCACCCCAAAAGATTGATTGGGACAAACTATCGGCCTGTCGTCAGAAGAAAGATGAGAGTGTGTCCGATTTTTCCACTCTGTTCGAAGGTGTGTTTCTAGATTATAGTGGACAGGACTTGTCAATTGAAGTGTCGTGTAGTCCCTATATTACCTATACAGGATCTGCACGTTTGGATAACATAAACTGTGGGACTGGTGACAGACTGATTCCGTGCACCCCCACCGGATACGTTAGCCTATCTGTATTAGCTAGCTCACAGTGCCACTATAATCTCCTCTTACCAAGGAGAGAATAGATTCTGGCAACCTCAGAACATGACAACCCTGATCCCTCAGAATCGTGGAAACAATATACTACCTTTCGCTCAGTCACTTGTGCTCACTTAGTGTGCCTCAGAGAGATACACAGAATAAACAGGCTGGGCGTTGTCAAAAAGTATTTATTGAACAGTTGTTATTCTAGTGTAGAATAGATGAGCTGCAACAACCATTAGACAGTAGCAGAGATATATGATTAGCAATATTATGAAAGTAAAGGGATGGTATAGTTCTACCATCTTGCAGAAATCATGAATATATACAAGTACATAAAACACATGATAAAAAGTGCGTACTCCTACAATGCCTCCCTAACTAGATGTACCTGAATGTACCTAGCATCTGTGTAGGTGTTATGCACAGAATCCCTCTAGGATCTAGTCCACCCCATTACCTGAGAGTTTAGAGAATATGGGACCTCGTCCTGGTCTCGAGTTGGACACCCCACGAGGGATGTTAGACCACTGCTAGCTGGAGCTTCTGCATGCAGGAACCTCAGCGTCTCTGGTCAGTGTGTCAGCCGGAAAGTCACGGTCTCCTCTATCTTCCTAAGCAAGATGTGTTGTATATACCCATAGGTCTCCCCAGGGGTCCTACCTTGCTGTGTTACTGTGTCGGCCTAAAGGATGACGTTGGGCCTGAACTTTATACATAGATATTATTCAGGAGATGGTCATCCTACTGTTAGTCCTGCTGTGCTTCTAAGAAGCCTCATGCATAATTTCTGAGAATCGAACCAGGAAAAAACCAGCGTTCTGAGTGCAGTGTCATATCTAGGTAAAAGGTCAGTGCCTAAGAACCGTTATGTATGTAATGTAGGGAAGGATGTAGGTGAAAGGTTGCAATGTTACCTGTGCCTATATAGGGTACCTATATGGAATATAACACCCAATCCTCTTCCGAATGGACGACATATGTAACCTATTACTGTACTACTAATATGACTAAATAGCAGCACACACAAAGTTTATAAAAACATCTCTTGAACTAAAAAAAAGTTTGCAAGCCCTAGCTTTAAAATGTCCGTTGGTATAGTCCAGATCACTATAAGCATTATCAAGCCATGTATGCCCAAAAAATGAAAGGAATGTCAATTTAGTTCCATAGTTCCAAACTTGAGCTTTGTTTAAAAAAGGGCGATTTTTTTTTTTCCCAGCACAAGACGAGCCAAATGAGTTCAAATGTTTATGTGTCCTGACTGGTAGACGCAACATTTTCGTTGCTTGCTTCCGCAGTAGACGGCCCCTGTAGCACCTCGCAGAGCACATCAATTGAGCACAGATGTTCCACGCTGTCCACAGCCGGTGCTGGGGCAGCTTGTGCGACATCCAAAGCCTGGGTGTCAGAGGAGGAGCCGGTGTTCAGACCAACAGGTGCAGTTACTACCCGTGGGGGCTCAAGGAATGCCGCCATCAACATTGGAATACGCTGAGGACACTGCAGAACATGGGCCGTTATCGGGTCCAGTAAAGCATTCATGTCCGGTGGCGCACATGATGGTAGTGTCAAACAAAGGTCTAACACGCATTCTTCTCCGCAAAACAGGCATCGGAGGACAGGTAAGACGCAGTCTATCCAGACCGGTCGAAATGACAAGAACCAAGATTCACTTAGTTCTCTTAGGTGAGGCGTGCCTAGAAGTTATACCATGCGGTCACGGTATTTACGCTCCAGCAGTGTTCTTTCCATCGCCTTGGTGACTGGGACGCCCATTGCTTAGCAAATAGAAAACAACCAGGATACCTGCTATTAGAAACAGGATCAGCAGAAGTCCTCCAAAGATGCCTCCGAATACGGAGTGTATGAAGTTTGGTATAACTCCAAGTACCGTCTGAAAGGTGCTCAGAAGTCCAGAACCTATGGTCTTAAATAGGTGGACAATGCCTGTCGTATCCGACATGTTAAAGATACGATTCACCATTTCTGCAAAATGGAAAGGGCAGTTTGTATGAATGAGCGCCTGTATCTCTGCCGAAGACCTTGCGATCTGGAGATCAAAAGTCTCTCGAGCAGAGGTTAAGGGCACAGACTTCTGTAGAAGCATGGCTTTCATTCTGCTTTCAGTATCAAACCATATTAAGGAAACATTCAGTTAAGGCCATAACGGCGCCTCCCTGACTGTATGTGTCGGTTGAAACAATACTTGCATACAACAAGTAACCCTGGAGCTCATGGTTACCAGATATGCGATGCCCGGGAGCATGCCACAGCAGCCTTGACAGTTCAGCATCAAGTAACTCCCATTTGAAAGTAGCCTGAATGCTGGAGTAATCACTGCAGCTGGGGCACCCTTCAAGTGACAGGACAGGTTTGCTACAGAACCATTACAAGCCCCGTGCAACATAATATCCTGGCATATGAGCGATCCACTTAAAGCGTTCTCACAGTTTGTACCGCTTAGAAACACTTCTTGATCCTCACTCCGGCATCGAAATCTGTATGGTAATTCCCAAGATTCCTTGATGTATTCCTTACCCATTTCTTCATATCTGCCTGCCTGCATTTGTTCAAGGCAATATTGAAACTGAAAAGTAGTGACCAGTAGAGTTATGCGGTCATGGATTAGCCATTCTGTAGATGGCGATTCTGCCACTGTGAATGGTAATCTATCCAGTTTTTCGATACGCAGCATTGTATATAAAGTGCCATTTCTATCTGTTTATCTGTTAGATTGTATTCAGAAAACAGAGACGTGCTGTTGATAAAACGCCAAGGCTAGTAGCCTGCATGCAATGATTGCAGCGTCCAGCTTAACAACATAATAGAACGTAACTGTGATTGCCCGTGTTGTAATATGGCTAAATCTTGTACTAGTATGTCTATCGCAGAAGATACAATGTTGCCTAAGGAATATATCCTGGAGGTCAATGTAGTTAACCCATTGTCTACCACTGCTAGAGATTTTTCTAGATTTATACGGTCTATCTCCCGTAACCTCTCTGCAGCCTCTTGTTGGGATATTTTCCAAATTTAATTGTAGACAGCATAATAGAAACGTTTCTGACGTGGCTTCCTGGGACCCATTTGAAAATCCCTAAAATCCACATCCTGTGACAGTAAGGATAAGTGTTGTTTCACCTGTGTGAGCATTGAGGTTTTTAGCCAATCAAGGCACAACTTCCCAACACTGTAGGATGTCACTACCCCTGGATGTTGTCTCTGTACATATCGTGGATCTGGCCTATGGATACTAAACCCTTCGGTTTTACCCATGAATCTTGCCTGACAACTATTAGTGTCTGTGGGCCAAATCAACCATTTTCTCCAATCGGGGTCTGATCTGTTGCATTGTATGATGTCATCTTCTGTAATTTCTTCCTGTGATGTTATGTTGCCCTCGGTGAGTGATGGAGTTGGCAACCGAGGTGTGTTCAAGTCTTTGTTCTTGGCTAGTCCAGGGCAAGACGTCTGCTGCACTGTCTCGTTCAAAAACATGATTTGTTGAGGGATGAGGCATGCTGTAAACAAAGCTTCTGTTCCCTACACCTGCCATTCCCTAGTACCCCAGACTTATCTTAGGTCTATGGTGTCTTTCCACAAGTCAAAACCTTGTTCGGACAACCGGGCAATAAAGGAAGCAGAGTAAATCTGTTTGGTGTTTGTCAACATATTTTTCTGTGCTGATGTTGGTGCAACCTTATAATAGTATGAGGCTGGGTCAGACAGATTAAACCCCGAAAAATATGGAAACTTCTGTGTAAATGTTTTTGAACTACCTTTCGGTGGTGTTGGACAATGTTCCCACTGGTGGTATGTGAACACATTTCTAGGATTAGCAGATTTATGCAAAAAGTGATGACCATAGTGTTGATAACAATACATACTCTCGAAATCTGATGTGCTTTCCAATGTTTCACTATTAGAAAACGCAGCAGATTTTTCCAAATCAGAAAACATGTTATTAACAGTTTCAAAATCCCAATCATCGGAAAATGTACTTGAGGTAATGATATCAATCAATGATATTTTAAATAAATGAGGAATTCTCAAAATTTCAGTCGGACCAAATATATCGAAATCAACCTTGTCCCAAACTATACCATCAGGTATAGGAACTGCTGTAATGTTCACTGATGACAAGTCTCTTTGTTCTCGATGAGATGATTGGTGTGGATTTAAAAGTAAGTTCACCTTTTGGGCTGCAGAGCTTTGTCGAATGTATTTCCCATTATAAAGCATACTAAAAACTATTACCAAGCCTACCCAGAAAAGAAAGAAAAGTATCCTGGTGATTATCCATAGTTCTACCGAGGGTGACACCAGGTAAGTCTTTTTAAGAAAGTTCATAAAGTCTTTTATTTGCTGTTTGTGTGATTTTTTGGCTGGCGTCGTTTCCGGTTCGCTTGGATCCAAAGAAAACGTATCAAAGTTTATAAAGTAGCCAGAAGCAGTTCGATCAATTGTTGGTATTGCATCAGGATTTGTAGAAATCGTGGTTTGGTCTTGTCGAGGCATGTTGATGTAGACATCTGTATTTGGTCGAATAGCGAGTTGTTTTTGATTTTGAGTTTGATTTTGAAGTTGAACTTCAGGTTCAAGAGGAACGAGTTCCATAGCATTGTTTCTTAGTCCTTCATTCCGTGTTGGAGGCTCTTTGAACGTGTTGAGTCTTTCCGTTTGAACTTCTTGGTTTGTAGCGAGAGGAGGGCGTCTGCTACTTTGGAGTCCACTTGGCCTACTGCTTAGTATCGGCCACATAGTGTGGTTTGATTAGGTCAATTGAGACAAACCTTTTCTCTTTTTTTCCGGCAAGAGGCGGTAGAAGTACAGTTCTTGTTCCTTCAATTGCTAGGACCGGTACAGGCTTTCTGTATGATGGCCCAAATTCTTTCTTGTCTGCTATTTTCTCTTTGACCAGATCCCCGACATTTGGGATCCAGACAGGTCTTGCCGTGACTGATTTGACTTCCCCAGTGGCAGTCTGCTTCAGGTGGACATTACTTCGTTGTGTCCTGGATTCATTTAGATCCTGTAAAACAGCCAAACGATCATGGATGTCAAAAGGCTTTTCATCCGCCACTGTGCCTTCACAATCAAGATCAGGTACCCACATTCTTGTCCCAAATAGGACCTCATATGGACTGACACCCCCTAGAGAACGTGGCATGTTGTTAAGCGCACGCTGAACTCCATACAGATGTTTTACCCAACTTTCACCCGTGCCTAATACTCTAGCTGTTAAAGATTGCTTTAAGTCTCGGTTTTTTCTCTCCACTACCGAATTTCCCTCGGGATGGTACGGAGATGAGTACCGCAATGCTACACCCAATCCGCGCATGGCCTCCTTGTAAGCCCGAGAGCTAAAAGCAGGGCCTGTTCAGAATGTAATGTGCCAATTGCGTATGTCCCTATAAAGACTCGCAAATCTTTTACAACAGTTCGAGCGTCAGCCGAGCGCTGAGACCGCACCCATAGGAATCTCGAGCAGGAATCTACTGCAGCCATGATATACTTGTAAGCCCCTTCACATTTTAAGGGGCCGCAGAGGTCCAGGTAAGCGCACGCGAATGGTCAGTCTGATGCTGTCTAATAATGGGACCTGTGCTGGGCGAGCTACGGCGGCTCCATTTATCTGTTGACAGATATCACAGTTTAAGATGAAGTCTTTGGTCTGCTTTGTTAATTCTGGCCACCAATAGCTTTGTTTCAGAAAAGAAACTGTTGCCACAGCTCCTGCATGTACAGAACCCATCCCTTTGTGTGCTGCTTGAATTAAACCTAACCTACGATCCATGTTTGGAATTACTCTATCCCCCACTCCAGGAATTTGAACAAATGGAATGTTATTGGCATCTAACTTGTAGGAGTACTTGAGTGGAAACCTTTTTGGTACTGCTCTGCGGTTTTTGCGGGTTGCATTAATAGCTACCATAATCTCACCGTCTATTCTTGTTTTAGAACGAGTGATTGCAGCTACGGAAGCCGTGCGTAAAGCCCCCTTTGCGGCTTCATCAGCCAATGAATTCCCTTCAACGTGAACGCCATCACGCTGATGACTCAGTGTATGTATCACGTGAGCCCTCGGTAGTTCGGTTTTCAACTCCACTACCTGTTCCCATAGCATTTTATGCTTAATTGGGCCACCTTTTGCATCTTTGAACCCATTTTGAACCCAGTATTGCAAATATTCATTGTATGACTGCACACAGTAAAAGGAATCGCACACAATGAGTGTGGGGAATTCCTGATCCGTATTCACTAGTGCCAGTATCAGCGCTTTTAACTCTGCCAACTGTGCCGTGCAGTCTCCTAGGGACTGCGTCTTTGTGCAACTTGGGTGGAATTTTCCATCCCGCATGCGACCTTTAACAATTGCACATGCTGCGCTATATTGTTGCTTACTCCCTATGGCCGGTTGAGCAGATCCGTCAGTGTAAATAATATATTCATACTGATCTAGAGGCATTATTTTGTTTGGTAGAGGATTTTCTTGTTCGTATTGCAGGAATGCTTGTGTCTTTAAATTTGGGTCGTACCTGTATTCTACATCTGTTGCAGTAAGAGAATTAGCCCATTGTATCCATCTCGGATGTAAAGCTTTAGCATTAGGAATGCTTGCCTTTGTCGCAGCCTCTAAGGCTGGAACCGGAGTCACTACTATTATTCGTTTCCCCTGAGCCAGTGCTCTTTCTCTCACTACAGCAATCTGTACTGCTGTTAGAATCTATTCTGTAGATGTGAAGCGCATCTCAGAATTTGTGTACAAATGTGATTTGTATGCAATTGGTACTGTTTCACCTTCATTATATGTTAGATAGGTGTACCCAGATTGACCCGCAACTATACGGATCACCAGGTTGCGTATGTTTATGCGTGTCTGTAAGTGTTTGGAAGCTATCATGTCGGCTTGTAAGGAACGAAGTGTATCTGTATGTTCCTGTGCCCATTGTTTTACTGAAAAATCAGGTTTTATTAAATCGTAGAAAGGTTTTACTCTTTCTGCGTAATCCAAAATGTATGTTCTACCAAAATGTAGAAATGTAGCGCATTTTTCAAAAAAATTGGCTGCCAGGCTTTTCCCTTCACTTGAAAGCTCATATCCTAAAAACAGGACACTGAGATGGGCAATTTTTGATTTTTTTAAGTTGAATTTGTAGCCCTCAGATGCAAATCCCCAAATTATGGTATTCACTCTGTTCAAGTGTTCCTCTAGGTCATCGTCCGCCAGATAAATATCATCCACATAGGACAATGCCTCTTCGTCCAATTTTTGAAGTATCTCAGTTACTCTAGCCGAAAACAACCACTGGCTGTTCTTATACCATTGGGGGAGTCGACAAAATTGCCGCTGGGTCCCTAGCGCTGAGAAGGCTGTTAGATACCTGCTTTCAGGTGCTATATTTTGGCAGAAAAATCCATTTGAGATATCAAGTGTTGTTTTACATTTTTTTCGCACAATGTTATCATTAATGCGGCACTGTGTGCATTTTGGACTGCAAATGTCTTAGTGCAAGTGTTTAAATGTCTGTAATCTAAAACTAGACAATATGAATTGTCAGGTTTCATGACAGGAAACAAAGGATTGTTAATTGGTGAGGTGCAAGTTTCAATCACCCTTTGGTATTCAAGTTGATCTAAGATCTCCCTGACCTGTTTTTTAGCTTCTTGCTTTATTGGATACTGCCTCTGTGCAGTTGAAGTATTTTTTATAGGAATTATGTGGTGGGTTGAATCCTCATCCCATCCAACATGGTTTTTGTATAATGCCGGAGCCTGGGCTACCGCCCACTCCTGCGCATATGTGTGTTGCAAGTGCCTGGGAATATGGTCTGAGAAAGCCGGAAGAATTGCCGTTTCTCCTTTAAGGCAATTCATGACGAATGCTGGCAGCCAATCTTGTTCAGCTAATAAAATATCATAGCCAAACGTCAGGTTCTCCCAAAAGAGACCTCTTACTGTTCTACATTTGTCCCCCTCCATTTGGAGCGTTATTTCATATACTTTATGTGGGACACTTACCCTAGTATCGGGTTTTTCTACTGTGATATAATTATTCAAGTCCGCTGTCACCAGAAATTCTTTCAGATTCTGGCGAGCTATTGTTACTTCTGCTGCACTGTCTAGCATCGTCAGAGCCCATTCCCCGTCCAGTAGTCGAGTCCTCAGCATTCTGGGCATGTCTGATCTTTAGACCTGCAACTTTCTTCTTTTTGAACTGTGGCTTTTGCTTTGGTTTCTCTTCTATTTTAGAAGTGTAATCCTGAGCGTGCTGCTTGTCTCTGGACTTTGTACGCTCTTCTTGTCTGTCTGACCGTCCTTCCCTCTCAGAGTTTTTCGATGAACCCTGAAAGGAACGAGAGGAACATGTATCAGTATCCTGATACCTGTCAGGTTTCCTAATGTTATCCCTATTCCTAAGGTTGTACCTCTTTTCGGAGGACTCCTGTGGAGGAGATCTACCTCGGGATTGCGATCTATTTCCTTTAAAGTTTTGTTTTTTATTGTCCCACTTCTTCTTAGTGGAAGCAGGTGTCTGCTTGGAAGTGTCCTTTTCAGGACTGCCCATCAGTTGTGGTTTTAATGCTTTCCCACCCAAACTGTCTCTGCCTAATTCTGCATATGCAGTTTCAATTATTTTGGGTAGTTTGTGTTCCTGTTCTAAAGGATCGAACTCCGTCAGGCGTTGGCGGATGGCCACTGAAGCTGCTTCTCCCTTAATTTAGCTAGTATTATGGCTGATACCTGGGCATAGTTACCTAGTAACTTCATCCCTAAGTTTAGGGCAGGTTCTGCTCCGTACTCATTTTGTATCTGTCTCAATACATCAGGTACTACTGCTAATGACGGGATACCATGTGTTCTAGTATAAATGGCAGCAAAGACTGTACCCCAAGTGGTACAATCCTCTAATTGTGGTGTTATCCCCTTGGGCAAGCAGATTGTTAGCATTCTGTGTTTTTCATACGGGGTAGTATTCGGGAATACTGCCTCTAGCTGCGTTATTTTCTGAGCTACCCAGAATGGTATTTGTTCACGTTTTGTGGGCATTTTACCCATCACTGCGTGTAATGTTTGTGGTGTAATTTTAGTTGCTGTACCCTGAATTTGAGTTCCATTTGTTGCAACTATTGCTGGTTAGACTGTAGGTGTCCTCATGATGAATTGCGTCAAGTTTCTGTAGATTTTGATTGAATCTTTATGTTGTATGAGTAAGTCTCCTGGTGGCATTGTGTCAATGTCAGGATGTGGTGTGTAGGCCGCTAATATTGGCCATGTTGCCCCTTCTCTTCCGAGCTGGCCGAGTCTTACTCTTCTTCTTATGTGGGGTAGGGCGACCTTTAAACCAGTATAAGTGTTCCTAGTACGTGAGTGGAACCTCTATATCCTTGAACGGATAATATTCCGCTGGTGCATCTCCTTCCGTGTAGAAGTGAAATGTTTTTGTTCTTGCATTTGCTGCTGGGAATGTAACCCATGAATAAAATGCCTCTGTTTTGTTTGATTCGTGTGCCTCAATCACGAAAACCACTATGCCCCCCCTAGCTGATAAACCATGCGCAAGTAGTTTCAGGGTGACTGTATTTCTAAAGTTTGGTGCAATTTGTGTTGCGTCTGCATCGTCCTCGTCTGTGAGGGGCAGATTTTGTTGCATTGGGTCTAATTCTTTGTTATTTCTGTCCTCAGTCATTTTGTACAGAAGACGTTTTTCAAGGGAACTAAGATAAGGTGTTTTTGCACAATTTAGGAACACTGTCCTTCAAGCTTGATTAACCAACAGCCAATAAATAGGATTTTTTGCCTACTCAGCTGTGGCGGAGTTTGTGCCCACCCACTCCAGACGTCTCTGGTGTTTTGTGAGTAGGGGTCTCTGAGAATAGCACGACTGAACTACTCAGATTCTACAGTTAAATAAGTACCCAACCAACGTTGGCGGCGCCATGTCATGTAGTTCCTACATTACCTATACAGGATCTGCGCGTTCGGATAACATAAACTGTGGGATTGGGTGCGGACGGATTCCGTGCATCCCCACCGGATACGTTAGCCTGTCTGTATTAGCTACTTCACAGTGCCACTAGAGTCTCCTCTTATCGGGGAGAGAATAATTTCTGGCAACCTCAGAACATGACAACCCTGATCCCTCAGAATCGTGGAAACAATATACTACCTTTCGCTCAGTCACTCGTGCTCACTTAGTGTGCCTCAGAGAGATACACAGAATAAACAGGCTGGGCGTTTCAATAAGTATTTATTGAACAGTTGTTATTCCAGTGTATAATAGATGAGCTGCAACAACCATTAGACAGTAGCAGAGATATATGATTAGCAATATCACAAAAGTAAAAGGATAGTATAGTTCTACTATCTTGCAGAAATCATGAATATATACAAGTACATAAAACACATGATAAAAGGTGCGTACTCCTACAATGTCTCCCTAACTAGATGTATCTAAATGTACCTAGCATCTGTGTAGATGTTATGCCAAGAATCCCTCTAAGATCTAGTCCACCCCATTACCTGAGAGTTTAGAGAAAATGGGACCCCGTCCAGGTCTCAAGTTGGACACCCGCGAGGGATGTTAGACCACTGCTAGCTGGAGCGTCTGCATGCAGGAACCTCAGCGTCTCTGGTCAGTGTGTCAGCCAGGAAGTCACGGTCTCCTCTATCTTCCTAAGCAAGATGTGTTGTATATTTACCCATAGGTCTTCCCAGGGGTCCTACCTTGCTGTGTTACTGTGTCGGCCTAAAGGATGACTTTGGGCCTGAACTTTATACAGAGTTATTATACAGGAGATGGTAATCCTACTGTTAGTCCTGCTGTGCTTCCAAGAAGCCTCATGCATAATGTATGAGAATCGAACCAGGGAAAAGCCCACGTTCTGAATGCAGTGTCATATCTAGGTAAAAGGTCAGTGCCTAAGAACCATTATGTATGTAATGTAGGGAAGGATGTAGGTGAAAGGTTGCGATGTTACCTGTGCCTATATAGGGTACCTATATGGAATATAACAGAATCAGTGTGCATATTATAAGGAGGAGGGGCACTGGCGCAGCGAGTGCCCTGTGCTTCCTCGGAAGGTGGCGGCCCCAAGAAGGCGGGGGTCTTGTGGATGGGGTCGTGGAGATGGTGGCCAGGAAAGGGCTCAGAATGCTGTGGCATCTCAGGGTCGTACTGATCAAAACTACTTTGACGACCCTCGGGGCAAACAGTATTATCATGATGACTATGATAAGGATGAGGTGACCGGGATGTCTTACAGCTAGGATAGCTGGGGACAGGGTGAGGGACCAGTTTTGATACCTGTAGACCAACGAGGTCCGTAAGTTAGTGCGGATGTCCATGGTTCGACTAAGGAGTTTTTGGTGGATACAGGTGCAACGAACAGCTCTATTTCTCGTTCCTTGGTCCCTGGGATGACTCTGTCTGGCCATAATGTTTCGGTAGGATTTTCTGGTGTACCGGTTTTGAGCCCCATTTCGAAACCTCTTGCGTTGACTATTGGTCCTTTCACTGTGGATTCGCCATTCTTGTTGACATCCAATTGTGCAGAGAATTTGATGGGTTTGGACTTGTTGAAGAAATTGCATGCTACGATTTACTGTTCCCCAGCAGGCGTCTACATAACAATGGGTCCTGATGTGGTGTGTGCTAAGCAGTGTCTATCCAAAGATGCGCCCCACCCTGCTACATTTAAGATGTGCCACCCACATTGTGGGCAACGGGCGACACAGATGTGGGTTTGTTGTAGATATCGCTTGTTTCGATACTTGTCAAGGAAGGTGCTATTTTACCCCGTATTCCTCAGTATAAGATACCGCAGGCAGGTGAGCGAGCTTTGATAAAGATTGTGCAGGATTTGATTGAGAAAGGAGTGGTTGAGGAGACGACTGCTAATGTTTGTAATGGCCTTATTCTTCCCATTCTTAAAAGGACACCATCGGGGCCCTCTGAGTATCACGAAGACGTTTATCGCTTTGTGATTGATTTGCGCGAAGTTAACAAAATAGTGACTCCCCAGTTTCCAGTGGTCCCTGACATTACGACTCTCTTGACGATGACTCCTTCTTCTGCTAAATTCTTTTCTGTCATTGACTTGAAAAATGCATTCTTCAGTATTCCCATCCATCCTGATAGCAGGTATCTGTTCGGGTTCACCCTCGCCGGTAGAAGTTTTAGATTCTGTCGCGCTCCTCAAGGCTATACAGAAAGTCCGAGTATTTATAGTCAGGCATTGAAAGGTCAGCTGGATTCCTTGTCGCTCCCTGCAGGTAATGTATTGCTCCAATATGTCGATGCCCTGCTCATTGCATCAGACACAGAACAAGGTTGCAGAGCTAGTACGGTTAAACTGTTGCTCCATTTAGCTGACCATGGTCATAAGGTATCTTTTTCCAAATTTCAGTATTGTCGACAGGAGGTCACTACTATCGAAGGAGGGTAGGAGATTAACAACTGAGCGCATCAGTGCCATTGTTAAAATGTCTGTCCCGCAAACTCAGAAAGATGTGCGTGCTTTCATAGGCATCACTTCCTATTGCAGGCAGTGGATACCTGGCTACTCGCTGCTTATTAAGCCCCTGCTTGTGCTTACACTAAAAGACGTGCATGAACCCCTGCCTTGGACGCCTGAGTGTCAGCAGTCTTTTGAGCAATTAAAAACTGTGCTTTGCTTGGCTCCAGGGCTTGGTACCCCTAATTATGTTAAAAGCTTTGTGTTGCATGTCCATGAGATGGGTGGTTGTGCGCTTTCTGTTTTAACACAAACGTTTGGAGATAAGCAACGACCGTGTGCTTATTTCTCTGCTGTGCTTGACCCTGTCGCGCGAGCTCTCCCGAGCTGTCTAAGAGCGGTCGCGGCGGTGGCTGTCTCGATAAGACAATCAGCGGGACTCGTCCTCGATACTGACCTCACAGTTATGGTACCCCATGCTGTGGATACACTTTTGAATAAGACAAGGACACAGCACCTCACCAGTTGCATGTCTGACAGGTTACGAGCTAACGCTCTTTCAAAAGCACATTACGATAAAACGCTGTGCCACTCTGAATCCAGCCACGCTACTACCACTCCCTTCTGAGAATGAGAACATTGACATACATGAGTGTATCTTCCGGACGGAAGAAGAGACGAAAGGACGGGTAGACCTGACTGATGTTCCCTTATCTGACCCCCTAGGAGAACTATATGTCGATGGCTCTTGTTTTAAATTGCCAGATGGCACCACCACTGCAGCATACGCAATTACTACGTTGTGTACGGTAGTTGAGACATCACAAGTTCCCTATCAGTCCACCCAGGCAGCTGAGTTAGTCGCCGTTATTTGAGCCTGTGAATTGAGTGAGGGACTGGTTGTTAATATTTATACTAACAGCCAGTACGCCTTCGGAGTCGCTCATAATTTCGGGCGGCTGTAGCCAGAGAGAGGGTTCCTTACTTCCCACGGGACGAGAATACAGCATGGCCCTCTCATATATAGGCTTTTGTCTGCTTTGGCCCTCCCTAAGAAATTGGCGATAGAAAAGTGCAGCGCCCATAAGAGAGTTACTGACGAGGTGGGTAAGGGGAACGCTTTTGAAGATCAGACAGCTAAGGAAACAGCCCGAACTAAGGTGAAAAGAATGTTTGTAGCAGGTCCCGCTAGGTGGGTGCCCGAGGTCACCATGTTTGAGGATACACTTGCAAACGTGAAGGAGATACAGAGTGAGGCCACGATGGAGAGGTTAGCAGTGTGGCAAGAAAGTACAGCAAACTTCAATGATGAGGGATGTTGGATTGACAAGTCAGGGAAGCAGAGATGGATGTTGCCAGATGCATATTTCTTCCTGTAGTTACCATGGCCCATGGCCCAGCTCACATCAGTGCTAAGGGTATTTGCAAACTATTAGACCCCGTATGGCAAAATGACAATATTCCAAAGACGGCTGCACACCTAATAAAGTATTGTATGGTGTGCATGATGCACAATGCTGGCAAAGGCACCCCTACACCACCCGGCAAATTTGCACCTCCCACTTTCCCTTTTGAGGTCCTTCAAATAGATTATATTGAAATGCACAGGGTCAATAATAAGAAGTATGTGTTGGGGGTTGTTTGTGCATTCAGTAAATGGGTTGAGGCTTACCCTACTAAAGAGAACACCGCCATTGCGACTGCAAAGGCACTCCTCAAAGAGTTCTTTCCTCGCTTCGGCTTGCCCCGTTTGATCTGGAGTGATAACGGAAGTCATTTCAATGCCAAGGTTATCCAGTTAGTTTGTGAGGTACTACACATCAGAAAGAAGTTTCATGCTGTGAATCACCCCCAGTCAGCAGGTTTGGTTGAGAAGTACAGTGGTACTCTCAAACTGAAATTGGCAAAGATTCAGAAGACCACAGGGTTGCAGTGGCCAGATGCTTTACCCCTAACTCTTTTGTCCACAAGAACTGCAGTACATTCTAGGACAGGATTGTCACCCTACGAGGTCATGTTTGGATGCCCGGCGAATGTCTGGGGCGTCCTGCGTCCGCGTAGATTTTCAGAGATTGAGTACCCTTTATTGATTGATTACCTGTGCCAGTTAACTGAAAATTTGCGTTCTATTCACCAACAGATACGAGAATCGCTTCCGCCCGTACCAGAGGGGCCCGGTCATAACATCCAGCCAGGGGACTGGGTGTTGCTCCGAAATTTTCAGCGGAAAAAGAGCTTGGAGCCCTGTTGGAAGGGGCCCGAGCAGGTACTTCTCGCTACCAGGACAGCTGTGAAGGTCGCTGGTCAAAAGAATTGGATACATTGGAGTCACTGCCACAGAGTACCCTTGCCCTTACCCTATGATCAGTGCGTGAGGGATGGTATTGGGTACGCTGAGGGAGAGAAGATACCTCAGTGTGTTCCCTTCAGTGACGCACAGCTTATATGGACCCAAACGGATGCTGAGAACGACGATGTACTAAATGCAGCAGTCCCTTCCGAAATCCGAGCCATTAAAGAGCCCCTTTTTGTTCACCCCTCTGTGCCTGGAGTCACCAGGTACAATTTGTGTCCTTGGTTGAAGAACGGTGCACCAAAGGAGAAGTCAGATTAGTTAGGGATGGACTGCAAGTCAGGGTGTACTTTGTCATAGTACCAACTGTGTTAGTTTATGGTGAGGCAAGATTGGTGCATTGTTCTGACATTGGAAAGGATAGATTGAATGTGCTCCCTTGGAGAGGGGTACGTTATCCTGTGTGACGGGGGATTCCTCGAGAGCTAGGACTGAGCAGCTCCACCGCCAGTGCTCAAGAGCGCCAACGTTGATGAACAATAGGAGCCTGTACCAGTGAGGCTCAGACGGACACTGGGAACAATTGCCTTTGTTATTACTTTTACTGCATTCCCTTTCTGCTTCATAATGTATCCGTTTGGTCGGCCTATTAATGAGGAGGAACAGCCATTTGCACCACCTCGTCCAGCACGGGGTTGGTCTACAAAGAGTAAAATAGTTTTTGTATTAATAGTAGTGAATGCCCTGGTAGCAATACTTGGAATATCTTGGTTCTTCGAGGAGAAGTATCCTGCGCATTCCTTGGTTGGTACAACGCCCATTCCCCCTGAACATTTTTTTTGTTACTTTGGCCCCCCACAAAGGAGAACACCGAAAGACTTACACAGATAATGTCTTTATACAAATGTTGCATCAAGCTCATGACGTGTCCAATATAGTTGGGTTTGTGGATTGCTCCCCTCAGTTACTCATAAAAGTGATAATTTGTTGTCCATGCCTTTGTCACACCTTGGAAGTTGTGAGGGTTGGTTTGAATTGTTTGTCATGGTACACTACCATTTCCAGGAATGTCAGGAGAGGGAGACCCTATCCGACTGACGGGGAGCACTTTTCTATGGAAAACAGAATTGTTTTCCTTTTCTCTTTCAAACGCTTTTTTTCTTCGTTTAGATCCAATAATCGACGTTAAACCATGATTCAATTTGCAATTTTATTCTTTATTGCCATTTTCCAATTGTTTCTTGGTAGCATTTTTGTTAATCATCCATATTCTTATGGAACCCAATGCATTTTGGGTCAATGTTGGCCCTTCATCAGGGGTCTCAATAATAGGTTCTAGACATAAAAACAAGAAACTATTTCAGTACAATCCCTTACAGAAATTATATATAATATAAACTTAAAAATTGCTGATTAGACATAATCATGCTCATGATGGGAAAAAGTGTATAACATATCCTGCTGCGAATGACAAAATTTCGTGCCTAATTAAATAGATAGTAGTGCACCCGATCCGTGCTCTTAGCAACGTGAAGAAGTGATTCAACAAGTAAAAAAGTGATTCAGGAAGTCAAAAGACAAGTATTTCACATTTAATTGCGCTAAGGCAAGCACCAGGAATAAGTGAATAATTCCGGTGTTACAAAGTGTGCAATAAAAAAGTGATTCAAGAAGTAAAAGGCACAAGATTTACACATTTATTCGTGCTGCGGCAAACTGTGTGTATAAATGAATAATTCCGGTGTTACGGAGTGCGCATTAAATAGTCATGTGAAGTTTCATAGAGCAAGCTCAAGTTTATAGAAAACAGTTTATAGAAAACAATTGAATTCGAGTCTATCGTTCATCCCGTTAGGTTGCATGGCATGTAACTTTTTAATCCAAAAAAATTATGATCTGGCTAGTGCTTTGTGATGATCTATGTCCATCTTTGGTTATAAAACTTCAAGAATAGTGAATCGCAGTTGCGTAATGTTGTGTTTTGCTTCTGTCAAGTGCATGGCTACGGTGGATTTCATATTTCGATTTCTGATGTAATTTTTTATGTTCCGTAATGCGCACATTTATTTTTCGTTCTGTTTTTCCTACGTAGATTTTTCCGCAAGGACATTTAAGTGCGTATATTACATTAGATGTATCACAGGTGCTGGAATGTAATAACTTGATGGAGTTTCCTTGTGTAGGGTGTATGAAGTGATCTCCCATGATTACGTTATTACAATGTACGCAGTTCATGCACTTTCTCATTCCTTTATAGACTTTAGGTTCTTCTTTTTGCTTCCTTGATAATAGTTCTTTGAGATTTTAAGAACGTTGAAACGCAAATGTGTGGGGTTGATCAAAGAGATGTTGTAAATCTGGCTCTATTCTGATAATGGACCAGTGTTTCAAAATGATTGACTTAATGTGGTTGGATTTTGTCGAGTGTTTCAAGACACAAATAATTCGATCTTTAGGTTTAGATTGTTTCTTTTGTAACAACATTTGTCTATCAATCCTTGATGCTTTTCGTATTGATGTTTCCATAATTTCTTTTGGGTATCCACGTTGTGTGTAATTTTTGGCAAATAGGTTAATGATGTTTTTGGTTTTTTCTGCATCAGATGTAATATGTTTTAACCTTAGAAATTGGGAATAAGGTAGGTGTCGCTTAAGGGAATCTCTGTGGAAACTCTTAAAATGTAAGGAATTGTTCCTATCAGTTTCTTTTGTGTACACAGAGGTCTTGATTCCCGAAGTATCTATCTTAATCCATTGATCCAGAAATGAAATGGAGTTTTTATCGATTTGATGGGTGAATTTAATATGATTGTGAACTTTGTTGAGTTTCAGTATGTTGTTCTCCAATATCAAGGGATCTCCTTTCCATATTATGAAAATATCATCCATGTATCTTTTGCACAAGATCAAATTTTCTTTCCAATCGGTGTTTAAAAGAATATGTTTATGCTCTAGTTTTGACATAATGATGTTAGCATATGAAGGAGCTCCGGCAAAGCCCATTGAGGTTCCGTTACATTGAGCATAAAAGCTTCCATTCCACTCAAAATAACTATGAAATAATGCAAAGTGTAATAGTTCTAACAAAAAAACTTTGTTGGCTCCTATGTCTCCTTGTTTTAGAAGGACCCATTCCATGGCTTCAATCCCATCTTGATGAGGAATGTAAGTATAAAGAGCAGTCACATCCATGGTGCATAGCCACCAGTTTTCAAGTTCGTTTGTGTCTATTGTAGATAACATATTTAAAAATGATGTGGTGTCTTTTATGTATGTTTCCCATTGTTGAACTATGGGTTGTAAAAAGTGATCAGATATTTTCCAATAGGTTCGGAGATAGATCCACAGGCTGATACTATGGGTCTGAAAGTTGGGTTTATTGCATTTTTGTGGATTTTTGGTAACCTGTACAATTGAGGTCGTCGTGGAAACTCCGTGTATAGATATTTTTTAGTATTGTCTTTGATCCAATCCATATTTAAAGTTTAGATAATATTTGCTGTAAGATGTCTTGATAGGCTTTCGTGGGATCTTCATCAAGCTTTATATATCTGTTGATGTCTTGTAAATGTGTCATTACTGCATTTTTATAGAATTCTGTGTCCATTATTACAAGGGCTCCCCCTTTATCGGCTCTTTGAAAAGTCAGTTGCTCATTTTTTGCTAAAGAGGCTAGAGTACTTCATTCTTTTTGAGTTAGATTAGTTTGGGCAGTTTGTCGAAAATTAATCTTGTTAATCTCTGTTTTTATTAATCGTTCAAAAGTGTCGATCGATTTATGTGAGAAAGGGGAACAAAAGGAACTTTTTGCTTTAAATTCTTTGTACTCAGATTCTTGTATGGCAGTTGTTGTAGGTTCAAGAGTACTGAAAAAATATTTAAGACGTAAGGTCCTTAGAAATTTAAATAAGGCTATCTTAGTTTCTGCAGCGTTGCTGTGATACACTGGAACAAATGAAGTACCCTTATTCAACAGTTAAGTTTGTGCTGGCATCAATTTAACTTTAGAAATATTAATGACCAGGTCGTTTTTTTTTGCTCCTTAGGATCATTTGTTCTGCATCTGTGTCGATTTCTTCGGCTCCTCCTTGTGTTTATGAATCTTTTTCGAGTCGATGTTGGCCGCTGGGCTTGTGGACAAAAAAGATGCCTTAGACAGTTGTTGACCTTCCGTGCTGGTAGATGGTTGTATGGATATGATACCATTTCTAATTAAAGGAGGTCTATTTTGTGCTACGTCTGTGTCAGATACAACGCTTTCTTGCGATGAACTTGCATTAGGTTGTTTTTGCCATTTTCGTTGGTTGTATACTTCTGCCCATGTATACACTTCGTCGAGTTTATAATCGATCGTGTCTCTACGAAACTTTTTGATTTTGCGATCATGAATTTCTTTAGCATATCTATCTAGTTTTTGATTCATGTCTTTCAAAATGTCTCCCCAATTTTCTTCTGTTTGTTTTGATAACTCTCCTTTGACACTTTGAATCTCCTCCTCTAGTGATTTAAGAATGTTAGATAACTCCTCTAAAATGAGCAAAATGAGGTCCAAGGAGCATTTATTTAATATTAAATACCATTTTTCCATAAAGGTTTTATTTGTTTTACACAACATTGGTTTCAATGCGATTCGCAAGCCCCGAGGATCATAAGCATATTGTAGGTATTTCATTCACATATATGTTTTTGGGATGCATTGAAACTTTATTAATTTTAGCACGACAACCATTATTTAAAGCATCCCATTATTCTCTTAAAAATGTTGCATCACATTTTTTATAATCCTGAAGAATTCGCACTGCAAGGTTCATTTCCTGTTTGGCATTAAGTTTTTCACGAGCGGTATTGAAACTTTATTAATCTAATACACTAACAATCAATAAAGCATGCCACAATCCCTTTCAAAAATGCTGCGTTACGTCCTTTATAATCCGGAAGAACTCGCGCTGCAAGGTTCACTTCCTGTTTCGACACAAAGTCTTTACAAGCACCGCGTCGGTGAGTAACAAACGCGAGTTTTCCTATTAACAATGGCAGCTTGCTCTATGAAACTTCACATGACTATTTAATGCGCACTCCGTAACACCGGAATTATTCATTCATACACACAGTTTGCCGCAGCATAAATAAATGTGTAAATCTTGTGCCTTTTACTTCTTGAATCACTTTTTTATTGCACACTTCGTAACACCGGAATTATTCACTTATTCCTGTTGCTTGCCTTAGCGCAATTAAATGTGAAATACTTGTCTTTTGACTTCCTGAATCACTTTTTTTACTTCTTGAATCACTTCTTCACGTTGCTAAGAACACGGATCGGGTGCACTACTATCTATTTAATTAGGCACAAAATGTTGTCATTCGTAGCAGGATATGTTATACACTTTTTCCCATCATGAGCATGATTATGTCTAATCAGCAATTTTTAAGTTTATATTATATATAATTTCTGTAAGGGACTGTACTGAAATAGTTTCTTGTCTTTATGTCTAGAACCTATTATTGAGACCCCTGATGAAGGGCCATCTTTGGCCCGAAATGCATTGGGTTCCATAAGAATATGGATGATTAACTAAAATGCTATCAAGAAACAATTGGAAAATGGCAATAAAGAATAAAATTGCAAATTGAATCATGGTTTAACGTCGATTATTGGATCTAAACGAAGTCAAAAAGCGTTTGAAAGAGAAAAGGAAAACAATTCTGTATTCCATAGAAAAGTGCTCCCCATCAGTCGGATAGGGTCTCCCTCTCCTGACATTCCTGGAAATGGTAGTGTACCATGACAAACAATTCAAACCAACCCTCACAACTTCCAAGGTGTGACAAAGGCATGGACAACAAATTATCACTTTTATGAGTAACTGAGGGGAGCAATCCACAAACCCAACAATATTGGACACGTCATGAGCTTGATGCAACATTTGTGTAAATTTAGTTCACACAGCGCCAGTGGGCATGGCGCAATGACAAGGAAGCACAAAGGATAAACAGAGAAATACTACTAATAAAACTAACAATTTGAGTGCAGTTAAACATAATTGTATAATATACACTACCATTTCCACCACTCCATTCAGGTTATGACACCTGCTGATTCTCGCACTGTGGTTGATTTTATACGTTTTCATCACAGGTTTACTCCTATAGGTAAGGCAGGACAAAACATCTCTGGTACTCTGTCCCCAAATTCCTGTATGAGCAAATATGACAAGGTGAAGAACAACACATGGCTTCAAATGGAAATGGCTGATTTCCAGAGGTTTAACACCACTGAGTATTTCCAATATTTCCAAGAGCGTAATGTTACTAAGGACAAACCAATGCCGGTGTCTGTGGTCAGCTCAGCAGCTGCTTTCTGTGTCCAGGGGAGGAAGGAGATAGAGGTGGGGGAAAGTAAATGCAATTTCACCTACCCACTCAGTACGGTTAATAGTCCTCCTTTGATCTTACCCCCTAATGTCTATTTTGTCTGTGGACACCAAGCTTATGTCTGGCTTCCTAAGGGATGGGCAGGCAGATGTTACCTCTCTTTTCTTCTTCCCCGGTGTATGTTGCTACACCCACTTACCATAAAGATCATCGGCTGCGGCGTAGGAGTGTACACTTGCCCCGAGTCAGAAGGGTCATTGACACACAGGAAATAGATCAGACAGATACCACCTTTCAACAGTTTGAGGATGCCATGAAGGGTATCATACCCTTTTGGGGCCCCATGTCCAATAGCCTTAAAATTTGTCGGTTAACAAAGGTTGTTTAAGGGGTTATTAATACAACAGCTGGTATACTGACAAACATCACTGCTGAGCTTCAGGCTACGAGGTTAGTTACCTTGCAAAACAGGATGGTGTTAGACGTCATACTTGCAGATAGGGGTGGGACCTGTCGCGTCATTGGCAGTAGCTGTTGTGTGTACAAACCTGATCACGCCCCCACTGTGTTTGCTGCTATACAGAAATGGCTCTCATCTGACATACATCAAGAAAATGGTACTTGGACCCTATCTGGGTGGTTCTGGAGTATGCTGACGTCCTGGGGTTGGAAGATTCTTATTTTTCTAGCTGTGATTGCTGGCCTTTTCTTCACATGCAGCCTTTGCATACACTGTATCTCGACCTGCTGCACTTATTGTATGAATGTTTTCATCCCTAAAAAGATAAAGCCAGTTCATAACACTAGTGCTGCGATCATGTTGCAGAAGGATATTAACGATATGATGCAAATCGATGAGGGCATCTTTGGTTCTACATCGTCCCTTGCAGCCTCTATTCCTGATACAGAATATATGGATTGTTTTGAGCATTGATGTCCTTTTGCTTCTTAGAACATTACATCTTTTCCACCCACAATCTAAAATGAGTTAGCAAATGCTAAAAGGAGGGTCTGATGAAATGAATATGTTTAGTCACCTTGTTTGTGTTTTGTTCTTATGTTAAGTTAGCATTCGCGGCACCATTTTATGTTTAGCCGCCATTTTGAATCATGTCGTCAGCTGCTTATTCTCTCCTCGAGAATCAGGCTGTGGAAAATCCCATTTACCCAAGGTTAGGCCTTGCTCTGCTAATGAATACACTGTTCTTATTAACGCATTCCTTTCCCATAGATAGAGGCTTTCTCCCACTAGCCTAGCGGTAGACACGAACAGAACGACCTTGGCATAAAGATAATGTGTGCCCGGCCTCAGAGTCGAAACTCATCTTACTGTACTTCTTTGTTTTAGCTGCACCTGCTAGTAGAATTCCATTATGGGCGGGACTTTCTTGGTTCAGACATGTACATAATGTATCTCTATGTTTGCTGAAGTCAGTCCCTCTGCAGCAATCCTAGGAGGCTGGTCAGACTGGACTCCGCTCGAGTGTACCTGAATAAAATATACTTGGTTTGTATTCTCTACTGTCTGACCGACTTTTCATTTGTATGGAAGGCTGAGAGGTGGTCGCGAGTGACCCGGGTGGCCCTAATCGGGTCACTTTCTTCATAGGGACTTCCAGGCAATCCTCGGTGACCCACCCCCACACAACAGATCTCTCGTTACGTCCGTCACCACCTGGAAAAACCCTCAGACACCTCAAAAGGGATGTTCTGGAGCACGTAGAGAAACTTGAGGAGGTATATCATTTTGCATAGGGCTGCCTTATCCATCAAGGTTAATGGTAGGTTTTTCCACCGTTCCACCAGTACTCTATAGGAGATCACAATTTTCTCCAGATTTTCAGCCAGAAACAGTTCTTGGTCCAAATAACCCTAGCTACGTAAAGCCCTTGAGTGCCATGGTAGTGGGTAGAGCCAGTCCCACTCCTTCCTCCCATCTGACAGGGGGTATGCAATGGACTTGTGCCAAGTGCCAGTTGATTTTAAGTCCAGAATAGGTACCGAACACCTCCAGGATCTTCAGCACCCTGGGTACTGACCGGTCCGGATCTGCTAAGTACAGCAAGATGTCATCTGCATATAGGGAGATGACATCTATCCAGTCTGGGTCCCATCTTATGCCCTGCATCAATGCATCCATTTGCAGCCAAAAAGAAAGAGGATCGATCGTCAGTGCAAACAGAACTGGGGACAGTGGGAATCTCTGTTGGGTGCCTCTGCCGGGGGGAAACTTCCTAGCAAACCCCCCATTCACCTTGACCCTCGCTAACGGGTCTGCATACAAAAAGCACACCTACGACATAAACCTCCCCATTCTTTACAGGATTGCCAATAAATAGTGCCATTTGAGTGAATCAAAGGCCTTTTTGGCATCCAGGGCAAGGAGAAAAGTCGGTTCGGTGATTTGGTCAGAGTGTGCTAGGCAGCCGGCCAGCCTAGTCGCCCTGTAGGGCATGAAGCCCAATTGATCATGGGCCACCAGCATATCGACCACCTGTAGTAGGCGATTGGCTAGGACCTTTGCCAGGATTTTAGTCTCTATGTTCAGGAGAGATATTGGCCGATAAGAGGCACATTCTTCCCTGGGTTTCCCTTGTTTTTGTATCATGACTATCATCGCCCGTCAGAGATCTCAGGGCAGGTCTCTTTCCTCCTGGGCCCTGTTGAATTTTGACCTAAGTGTGCCCACTACATGGGGCTTTGTACATTTGAAAAGCTCAGGGGGGAGCCATTCAGGCCCAGGGATTTCCCACTTTTCATCTGGTCTATTTCTACAGCCGATTCCCTATCCGACAACTCTGCGTTAAGGGGTTCGCTTATGTCACCCTGAAGTCTGGGCACTGGTATATCATTAGTGGAGATCTCTAGGCCGTTCAGATCAGGTACCCCTCCCCTGGCTCTATAGATGTCTTCCAAGTGGGTCGGGAAGTCTTGAGTTAAATTTACTGAGGTTTCCTCTGCCGCCTTTGGCCCCTTGTCAATTGCAGCAATCCATCTTTGACCTTCCTCCCTTTTGGCCAGCCATGCTAGCATTTTACTCACCTTATTTCTGACTTCATAGAGTTTACCCTGTTTTGCTCTGTAAATTGCCCTTGCCTCCTTGTGAAACAGGTGTCACAGCTCTTTCTGACCCCCTCTATCCTCCCTGGCACGGCTGGGGTTAGTATTGTACCTGGCCTCCCACTGTGTCAGTTGGCTTTCAAGGACACTGATCTCCTTGTCCCTTTCCTTACACTTACCCATGTGAACTATAAGTTGGCCTCATAGGACTGTCTTGTATGCCTCCCACACATGTATCTCCAAGTCCACCGTTCCTTTGTTTTCTTTAAAATACTGCACCGTAGTCTCCACCAGCTTCCTGGTTTCCCAAGCAGTCAAGCTAAGATAAGGCATTGGATTGGTAGGGGTCCTTTTCTATGAACTACTCGATGGACAAGACAGAGGGACTTGAATTGTATTATTTTTTTAACTGGCAGCCAATGAAGGGCTGACAGAGCAGGGGCAGCTGAGCTGCGCTTTGAGATTTTCAGAAGCGTGCATGCTGCTGCATTCTGAATTATCTGCAGACGATTGATGACATATTTTGGACTGCCGAGATAAAGAGAATTCCCGTAGTCCAGGCGTGAGTTGATGAGTCCCTGGACTACTATTCAGCGCATGTTGACCGGGTGTCAGCTCAAAACTTTTCTTAAGGCGCGAAGAAGACCAAAGCATCATGCTGCCAACTTTTTTGCCTGGATTTCCACAGTGAGCTTTTCATCGATCCAGAAGCCCAGACTTTTCACTGATCGAACAGGAGCCGGGAGTGATCCGAGCTCATTCGGCAGCTAAGTTCATTCCAGCAGGATGCATTGTAACCCCAGCACCTCAGTTTTGTCTCGATTCAGCTTTAGATGACAGTCCGACATCCAACTAGTAACATGCTTAAGACAAGCGTTCAACATGCTGCAAGGTGTTCTTCGTATCTGTAGAAATTGATACAACAATCTGAGTGCAAGTCCAAATACTTGCAAGATCTTCATTTGTAGATTCTTTAAGTTCAATTAAATCGACTAGACTTCAGTCAATAAGCTATTTTCTTTCATTCTTTATAAGGAATTACAGATTAAAGTACCGAAAAGGTGTCAAAACTCACCTATTTCCTGCCATAGGAGAGGTAAGACTACTTTGTATTTGGTATTGCAATCCTTTTGGTGGCTAATTGTTCATTCTGATGTCTAAAATATGTTCTTGATTGCCCCATTTGTGTTGAGCATAAATGCTTGCATTCCAAGCTTTTTGGAGTTATGTAGCCATCACATCACAGGGAGTGGATAAGGACTGACAAGATGGCTGACACTGGCTACTGCTGTGGGGAGCACAAGGCCCTGCTGGGAACTGTGCACCAACAAACAGCACAACACCACTGAATGACATCCTGAGAGTCAACCTGAACCCACTGCAAGGGTGGCATGCTTCATGGTGGGATAACTGGGCCAGGTGGAGAAGGATGGCCGGATGTCCACCAAATACAACCAATGCTGGCCATGCACACACCTCAACATTCATATTGAAATGCCCCAGGTATGCATGACAATGTGCTACACCAATATCAACCTCTTAATGTGACAACTTAGGACAATGCAATGTACATGCCCGCATCCAGAGGTACAGTCACAACTGTCAGGTGTGTGAACCATTGATGCCTGTAGAAACATTACATACAATGTGTGTCTCTTCCAAATACAGGTGATGATGATGGGGACACAGCAGCAGGCAAGGCGAGTCCCTGTCCCAGGCTCCGGGGGACACAGAGCTCACTGGTGTGGAACAGCCTCTGCCCTCCTCGGATGGCGAAGACCTACCTGGCCCCTCCGGTGTGAGTCATCATGCAGCACCAGCTGGACCAACATCTGCACCCCCTGCACCCACCCCTCCCACAACTGCCAACATACAGACCACCCCCGCCGACACGGACAGACCAAGGACCACCGCTGACAACAGCACAGGGCCCCAGGCCCACCGTGGAGCAACGGATGACAACACCACTAACAACCCCCAAGTGGGCCTCGGGTCACCTGTGCGTGCCACCGCAGGTCCTGCACGTGTCGCCAGGGGTGGTGGGAGGGGTGGTAGACATAGGTCGCTGCTTGCAGAGGGGTCTGGACTGCATGATGACCCACAACTGGCACGCATCGCTGATGCGTACCAGGGTAGCACCGGAGAGGTCAGACAGGTAGTGGGGATCCTCAAGGACATACAACAGCAGCAGGATGCCCATCATGCCCGCTTGGACTCCCACATGTCCCGTGTGGAGACACACATGTCTCGCATGGAGTCCAAGTGGGACACATTGCAAGAACTCACAGCGGTGCATAGGGACATATTGACATGCCTCCGCCAGATTAGCACCAACATGGCCACACCTCCCTGTGTGCCTACAACATCTGGTGCTGCAACAACTGACACCGCCACAGGGAGGGAGGAGGACTCTGGCGGAGACTCCCCTGCACCGCAGCAGCCTGCAAGTGAGGGTCCCCCCCAAAGAAGAGGGGTCGTCCGAGGAAGGAAAACTGAGAGGTTGATGGCCACGTACATCCCCCAGGAAGCCAACACCTGTTCTGGAAATTATCCTTTGTGTGCAAACGTTTCACCCTGTCGAATGCAACAGTACTTTCCCACATGACATGGGGAGTTCAAGTTGGACTAATGTATCATATGACTGTGGACTTCACTCAGGACATTTATGCTACCAAGACTTCCAACTCATCTGGGAACTTTGGATCACAATCCCAATGTACAGCACCCACCATCCTGTGCACTATACACACACACATTTCTGTAAATAAAATCACTAGTACACCATACTTGCCACTGTTGTTATTCAAATGTGGATACTGTTATGGTTATGATGTTCTGCCAAATTATACTGTGTATGCTAACTGCTACAGCAAGTACAACACCGTTGTGTGAGTCATGGTGACGTGACACATATGAGGGAAACACACCACTAGGCCTACACAACACAGACACCAGGGCCATCGGACTCATCGCCCACAGTGATGTTGCCAGGAAATACAGTGGAATGCACAGACACCACACCTATTCAGAGTCTGTGTCAACTAGCCCACAGGTGCAGTAAGCAAATGTCAGTCAGATGTGTGACCACAGACAACGCACATCCCAAAGTGAAGCACAGGTTTATTACACATTAGCAACATGTTGTTTCCACTACAAATGCAAGGTTTACCCACGTGGCAGTGGCCACACAGTCAACAAGTGCAGAAGATATGAAGTCCAGGGGTGTGTGGCACATCACTTGTAGGGAAACTACTGCTGCCACCCTGAAAGCTGAATCATGGTGTCGGGGGATCCAAGTTGACCAAAGTACACAGTAAGCACCCTGTGAAGGACAGACATGACACACAGTTAAAATCACTGTAGAACAGGACAGTACTGCAATACTCATGCCCAATACATGTCACAAGACAACTACACAAAACCAAGTTAGCATGTCAGAACTGTTGGGGAGTTCAGACTACCTGGAAGGACACATTGCTGCACGCATCCAGTCAAGTAGCACATGGCCACACTCAAACAGCACCAGAGCACCACCCACACATATCATGCAAACTCACGTCATTCACATTACATCTCCCTGGATACTCACATTCAGCTGAAGAAGTTGGTGATGAGCTGTGTGCGGACATCACCATCATCATCATCACTGGCATCGTGGTCCAGGCCAGGATCCTCCACAGGTGGCGGACGTTGGTCATCGTCATCCAGGATGAGAGGCAACTCCTTCCGCACTGCCAGGTTGTGTAGCATGCAGCAGACGATGACAATCTTGCACACCTTTGCTGGGGCATATGGGAGGGCCCCTCCTGTCTTGTCCAGACAGCGGAAGCGGCTCTTCAGGAGACCAAAGGTCCGCTCTATCACTCTCCTGGTCTGACCATGTGCCTCATTGTAGCACATCTGGGCTGGTGTCACAGGGTTCCTGAGGGGTGTCAGCAACCACGGCATGTTGGGGTATCCGGAGTCACCTACGGACAGACAAGTGCACATTAGCTGATTTTGAAAAGTAGGTAGAATACTACAGATCAGAACACACACAATGGTACAAAGTCAGTACACACCGACAAGCCAGGCACGCTGGTTCTGCATCTGTGCCATCATCCTCGGGATGCGACTACTCCTCATCACGTAGGCATCGTGTGCTGAATCAGGGAAACGGGCACACACATGTGTGATGCTCATATCTGCTAAACATACCACCAGAGCATTGATCGAATGGTAATGTTTACGGTTCCGGTATGCCTGCTCATGTGCCTGTGGTATCAAAGCCACATGTGTCCCATCAATGGAGCCAATGACATGTGGCATCCTCCCCAGGGCATAGAAGTCACTCTTGACGTCAGTGAGTTGTTGACGTGTAGGGAAATAGATGTACTGGTTCAGGCATCTCAACATTGCCTCCAAAACATTGCGTAGCACACGGCTGACCATAGTCTGTGACATCCCACCGGCAGTCGCAACAGTGTGGCAAAGAAGTGTAGGGCTGCCATTACCTTCACCTTGGGGGTCAGCGCCGTAGGGTACGTCCGGCCAGGTTGCAAATGTGGTGCCAAGCGCACTGCCAAATCCTCAATCAGCTGCCTGGTGAAGCAGTACCGTCGGATGCTGTCACGTTCCACCATCGTTGCCAGGTCAGGGAATGGTCTATGGACAGCTGGAGCCCTGCAGTGCATAGGTTGAAGGAAAAAAGATTGTCAGTCACCCCACATATGTGCCATTCACCATACACAATTTCACATGTTACATCATTACGTGACACAAGTACTTGATGTGTGTGCCGTTCTGTCGGACATAACTCGCACCTACATGGCCATCATCTAACTTCTCAGTACAACATGTGTGCACAACAGGTACCAGGTTGTGCTATGGGAAACCATTAGGCTGTGTCACAGTACCCATTTACTGCTGTCACGTTCCACACACACACCACAGTGACATGTCTGGACAGATGCGCCACAGGCATCACAGCTCATTGACAGGTAGATTCCCAGTGACCCTGTCTTGCCACAAGGACACTGGCATGACATGGCGTATCATGTACACGTCAGAAAAACAAACATGACTCCCACAGGTAGTGGCCCCTGTCGCATCCGCAGGACAGACATGGACGCCAGTGACGCACAACATCAAAGTCCATGCACAAACAACGTTGATGTGGAGACTGTCTCCCATCGTGCACATGGAATCAGAGACATCGGAAACACAACATGCACACAGACTGTGGAGGGACATCACTATTGTGGCAATGGGTCATCCTGTGTGACGTACATGCCTTCCCAAATGGGACTCTGGGGGTATGTGACATGTCATACACATACACAACCTGGAAATGTGACCATGCCACATGCTCGTAAATGAACTGTTGCACATCACAGTGGTCATGTGCACAACACACAAAGGACCCTGTCCCCATGAACACATGCACAGCCTGGGTGTGGCTGCCCACAAGTGCCACCACAGAAACCACATGTTAACCCCATACACAGAGAAGGAAATGCAGCCTTACATGCCTTAGGAAACAGTGTGGACTGGGTGTGGTGTTGTAGGTGTGCCCCTGGGTCTCTGGCAGGTATATGTGGCTGGCATACGTTCACCAGTGACAAGCATGGTGACATATGCGACTGACCTGTACAGGGACGCGTTGTACAGCTATGGACCGATCGGTGTGCCCGGCCGGCCCATTGCATCTGTTGGGAGCGGGTACGCGTTGTACAGCAATGGACCGATCGGTGTGCCCGGCCGGCCCATTGCATGTGTTGTGAGCAGGTACGCGTTGTACAGCAATGGACCGATCGGTGTGCCCGGCCGGCCCATTGCATGTGTTGTGAGCTGGTACGCGTTGTACAGCAATGGACCGATCGGTGTGCCCGGCCGGCCCATTGCATGTGTTGGGAGCGGGTACGCATTGTATCCCGAAATACGCGTTGTACAGCAATGGACCGATCGGTGTGCCCGGCCGGCCCATTGCATCTGTTGTGAGCGGGTACGCGTTGTACAGCAATGGACCGATCGGTGTGCCCGGCCGGCCCATTGCATGTGTTGTGAGCGGGTACGCGTTGTATCCCGAAATACGCGTTGTACAGCAATGGACCGATCGGTGTGCCCGGCCGGCCCATTGCATGTGTTGTGAGCGGGTACGCGTTGTACAACAATGGACCGATCGGTGTGCCCGGCCGGCCCATTGCATCTGTTGTGAGCGGGTACGCATTGTACAGCAATGGACCGATCGGTGTGCCCGGCCGGCCCATTGCATGTGTTGTGAGCGGGTACGCGTTGTATCCCGAAAGACACGTTGTACAGCAATGGACCGATCGGTGTGCCCGGCCGGCCCATTGCATCTGTTGGGAGCTGGTACGCGTTGTACAGCAATGGACCGATCGGTGTGCCCAGCCGGCCCATTGCATCTGTTGGTAGCGGGTACGCGTTGTACAGCAATGGACCGATCGGTGTGCCCGGCCGGCCCATTGCATCCGTTGGGAGCGGGTACGCGTTGTACAGCAATGGACCGATCGGTGTGCCCAGCCGGCCCATTGCATGTGTTGTGAGCGGGTACGCGTTGTACAGCAATGGACCGATCGGTGTGCCCGGCCGGCCCATTGCATCTGTTGGGAGCGGGTACGCGTTGTATCCCGAAATACGCGTTTTACAGCAATGGACCGATCGGTGTGCACGCATTGGCTGGGGCCTGGCATGGCAACGGACGCGTTTTCGAAGCTCCAACGAGTCTGATGCAGTGAATTCAGATGGCCAGCCACAACAATGTTGCAAAATCATGGGTGTCATGAAGTTGAAGATTTGAAGGATGCTGTGGGCGTGTACTAGTGCTGCTATTCCATGGATTGGTCAGATTCAGAAGATGCAAACGACTTGGACCTATCACTTTGGACACATGGGACAGTATCTGCCTCTGCAGCACACATATAATGCTGGCTGTTCCCCTGAGAGCTCACTTGCCTGCACTACATGCTCCAGGACGACATCTGCCACCAACACTGCTGCTGTTTCTGCATCCTCTGGCTACTGCAATGGCACGTACTGTGGAGAGAGCCCCAGCCTTCAGCCTTGAGGAGAACCAGGCCCTGCTGGACAGCCTCCTTCCACAGTACAGCAAGCTGTATGGGAAACCAGGGGAGCAGGTGAGTGTGCTGTCCACTGCCTTACTAATTGTGCATGTTGTCTGACTAGCAGGACTTACAGTGTGCACACCACTGGCTAGCATGCTCACTGAGTAGTTGTCACACCCCAAAGTGTGTAGTTACATGCACTGAACTGGTACAGTGCAGTAACAGTGCATTCCAACTAGGTTTACTTCCCATGCAATGATACCATGTAGTGACTGCTGGCAAACTGTTCATAGCCATTGTTGCACTGCCTGTGTACATCATATGCCCCTGTGATTGAGACATGTATATCCAACTGTGTGATGCACGTATATGTTGCATGTGTAGTAATGGCCTTTTCACTTTGTCATCCTCACAGGCTGATGCCCACCAGAAGGAGGAAATCTGGCTGACCATCGCCCGGGAAGTAAGATCCGTGGGGGTCTACAGGCGCAGGATCCGCAACTGCCAGAAGAGGTGGCAGGACCTTCGGGCCTGGACCCGGAGGATCGCAAGGGTCCAGCTGAAGCTGTCGCCTCCTCGCAGGAGGGGCGGACACCGGACCCTGACACCCCACATGCTCCGGATCCTGGCGGTGGTCTTCCCTGACCTGGATGGGCAGCTGAAGGGCAGACAGCAGCAAGGAGGGTGTGAGTCCATGACTGCACTGTGCACTTTGTCTGACATGCTATGTGCCCTCCTCTGGCCTGGTTAAACTTCCACAGTACATCAGTCATGTGGTCCAGGACCCATGTCCCTCATTTGTGACATGCCCACTTCTCCTCTGAAACGCATATGTGTGGCCCTTAAAGTCAGGAAATTGTGTCATTTGGGGACTGTGTCATTGCATTTAGCTTTGCTCAAGGTGGGGCACAGCATTTGTTCCTGTGACTATGTTGTGCGACTCATGGGTGGGTCAATTGCTTACACAATGCCTAAGTTCTGACATGTAATCTGGGTGTAACTTTGATATGTGGTCCACCTGCTGATCTGAATCACCACATGTCCCTGTGGAATTTGGCACACACCCATGCTGCTGGTGGGAACAATGTTTGGGCCTCAGGAGTATGTGTATAAAGTGTGTCACACATGCTTAGCCACCTGCCTACTGTCCAGGACTCATCCCTCTTACAGGTGGAGCTGGACAGTCATGCCTACTCCAGGGCATACAATACACTCTGTACTCCCACTCCCGTGTATCATCTGGCATGTTGGGATCAGTGAAATGTACCCTCAGGTGTCTACCTCTGTCTCATTGTGCTGTGTCTTCGTTGTCAGGACTACTGGTATGTTTATCGGTTAGGGCTCAGCATGCCATCGGAGATGTGACCATGATAGACGATACTTCTGTGACTTATAGGTGTCTGATCACTTGACTGTGCACACAGGTGTTTGCGACTGTGACTTTCCGGCAGCTGTTTTTCATTCACAGCACACTGTGAGGTGCTCATGTTCAGAGAGTTGTGTTTCATGTCCCCCATATGTCCAGTTGGTATGACGTGGACAAATAGTAGTACAGATGATGTGGTTTTTGGGGGCTGGACATGTGCACTTGTCAGTCACATAACTTGCATTCCCCATGCCCTCGGATTGTGACACAGTGCAGACTGTTGTTGGCTGGCTGCCATGGCCATGTGACTGGAGACAGTAATGTATGACTTTGCACGCATTCCTGTGTCATGGCATTAAACTTCCTGAGACTGATCCTGCAGGGGAGTGACATGTGCAACATGCACCCCATTGTGGCATTGACTATCCGGACATGGGTGCATCATGGTGTCTGGTGCTGGTATGCATCACATGCATTTCTATTTAGACTCTGGCCATCCCTTTCATCCGGACACCTGCACTGACTCAGTGGCAAGAGATGTGATGTGTGCATGTTCACATACTTCACTGTGTTCCCTGCAATGTCCAACAACTGTGTATGTGGTACATGTGTCCACACTGGGGTCTTACCATCAGACAGGCACCAGACAGATGGGTGCAAGGGCAGGAGGGGTGTGAGTCCCATGGTTGACCATCAGACTGACAATTGGCTTCCCCAAATCTGTGTGAGGACTTTAGGCAATGTTCAACTAAGGAGGGCTTGCTCTGTGATGTGCTGTACTTACTGTGGTGTGTGCGGTCAGTGCAGGTGACTGATGTTTGTCTGTTTCCCTAATTGTTTGCAGATACATCCACGGCCACAGGAGGGGACAGCTCCACGGACCAGGAGGAGCAGCGGAGCCAGACTGGGTCAGCATCCGACGAGTGGTCAGAGGGACCCAGTGGCACGGAGGGCGAGGGGAGCCACACCGAGGAGTCCTCAGCACCATCCACCTCAGCTGAGGACCACTGCAGCTCGGAGGATGACTCCCTTGTGGAGGCGGGTCTCAGCAGCCACCAAAGGCCAGCTAGTCTGTCTGGCCCCGCCACCACCACCACCGCCCTCCCATTGGCTCCCATTCCTGAGGTCCATGGAGGCTCCCGTGCTCGGGAGCATGTCTCCTTCGTGCCAGGCACCGCACCCCCTGCCCCTGTGTCCCCTGCTGCCCTGAGTGAGGAGTCTGTGTACCTCCTTCGGCAGCTCCATGTAGGGCAGACAGCAATGCTGAGTGTCCTCCACGCACACACCACTCTGTTGACACAGCTGGTGTCGTTCATGGAGGGCATCTCGACGGGTATGTCTGCCCTACAGAGGAGCAATAAGTCCATGGACTCCTCCCTGACGGCAGCAGTGTCCCTCCTCCAACAGTCCCTCACCCCTCCCACCTCTGCCCCATCCACACTTCCTGCCACCCTACCTGTCCAAAGCACATGCACACCTGCACAATCACCCAAGCACACAGACACGAGCAGCACAGACACACCCAAGAGAAAGGCAAGACGTGCACACAAGCATCCTCAGGGGACTGATACCACACACACGGGAAGGGGAACAGACACACACACAGGCATCCACAGTCACTCCGCAGTCCTCCAAATCCTCTCCCTCCAAGACCCCTTCCCTTGCCTCACCTGCTACCCCACCTACACAGCAGATCTTCCTGTGTGACCTCGGCCTCTTCCCCTCCAATCCTGCTGATCCAGCATACCGGGGGAAGAGGAAGTCCACCCACACTGAGGGGAGTGCCCCTCGCCCCCGGACACCCTCCCCCAGGTGCAGGCAGACACAGGACCCCATTCGGAAGTCCCCCCGGACCAGGAAGAGCAAGACCCCACCACCACCACCAAGCAGCTCCACCACCCAGTCTCTCTCCTCCATCCCCCAGGCCACCACTCCACAGGTTCCCCCGCCACACCCTGCCCCAGGTTCCCCCACACACCGATACCGCATCCCCAGACTGCTTAGGCCCTCCCCCCCTGCCACTTGCTCTTCCACCCCCAACCCAGATGCTCTGCCTGTTACTGCCACTGGTGTGGAGACCGGGTCCCCCCTCTGTCCTGCCCACCTCATCTGCCCCCCTTCCACTCCCTTGGAGTCATGCACTGCAGTGGAGTCCACAACCACCCCGTCTGACTCGGGCACTGCAGTGGGGACCCAGTCCACTACATCAGACCAGCCCACTGCAGTGGTTGCAGCACCCACACCAACTGACTTGTGTACCACAGTGGTGCCGGCCCCCTGAGTCAGACACCTCCACTGCAGTTGCCGGTGACACTCCTGCACCCACCACCCCTTCACTGCCTCCTTCTGCCATCCCCTGATCCTGTCCCTGCGGTGCCTGGCCTGCCCCTTGTATGCCTCTCCAAGGGGGATGTCCCCTGTCCGTACAAGTGCAGGCAAGCAATGGGTGACCAGTTGTCACTTATCACCCTGTTGGGACTGTGATTTTGGACTGGCCATTGGCCTTAGTTTCTTTGGGACTTCAGAGTTTTCCTTGCCATTTGCTGAATAAAGCCTCTTTTTGTTTAATTGTGGCTTTACTTTTGATGTACATGATGTGGATGAGTAGAATCCTGCATTTGCAGTTGTAATAGTGTTCATATCAGGAAAATGAAGTGTTGCTGTGATGGACTCCATGTGGTCCATGGGATATGTGTCCTGTTGTAGTCTGGATCTATGGCATCCTTTGCTGCAGTCTGAGGGTGTAATGTTCAGCATTTGACCCAGGGATGTACATTTTGCATTTGTAAATGAACATCTTTGTCTTACACTGATGCACATCTGGTGGGCTTACCACTGTTCAATGTTCCGATTTCCCTGACTGTGTGCCCAGCTCCACTGGACAAGCAGTTTTGCACATCAATGTCGAAGGACTCATCTGTGTATACAGTGCAACTTGCTTGACACGTGTTTTGTGTGTATGCAGACGACTGACATGACACTCCCGTACCCAGGCTGATGTGAGCAGAGCCTTCTGTGTGTTGTGGTTGTTGACTCACTGACGGAGTGTTCTGCTGACATGTTTGGGTCGTGCACAGACAAGGTTTGGCACAGCGGACCTTCCACAGGAGTGGAGTGCCCTCATGGCAGTGTGTAATCCCGTGACATTGCGTGGGCCTGTGTTGTGTGTTGTGTAAGCATGTCTGTGCGTGTTCCCTTCCCTTTTCCTACACAGGCTGTGTCCCTAGGGATGTTCCTGTTTGTGATGCTTGCTGAGTTGTTCTGTGTTCATCCAGCATCTTGGACCTGGTTTCTCCGTGATGTGGGTGCATGGCAAACTAATGTTCATGAGGTTGTCATACCAGGTTGTCTTTGTTGTCAGGGCTGGGGATGTGGGAAAATGCAGATGGGACACATTCAGGATTCCCCTTGGCACTTGTTGTTTACACAAGTCATGTGATTTTCAGTTTGTGGTAGCTTTCAGTGATTGTGACACGTTGTGTGTGTGACTGCTGCCACTCCTCAGGGTCAGAGCTGCAATGTTGGAAGTTGTGTACGTGTGTTCTTCGTGTGTCACCTTGGCTTCTTCGTTGGTGTGTGACTATGGCCAGGATCCCATTGATTGCGGTGGATTTCACATCATGCCCATGTACGGCATACTGTGCTGTGTGTCAGACATTCACGAGTCTTGTTGACTGGCCATGTGTGATGGCTTTCTGCACCTTAGTTCCCACCACCACCCCTGGTATTGTCATGGGTGCATGTCCAATGTCACCAGTCCATGTGAGCTTCACTGCTCACATGGACTGCTAGTGGGAGAGGTGTGGTGCAGCGGCCAGGGCAGCTGACTTCGGAGCACAGGGCTCACGGTTCGATCCCTGGCTCCGGCGGCAGCTCAGCACCTTGTGACTCTGGGCAATAGCTCACTTAATTTCCACGACGGCCCCCAGCGCCTTGAGACCCGTATGGGTGAGTAGTTCGCGCTTTACAAATACGGATTTATTTATTATTATTATTATTATTTATTATTATTATTATTATTATTATTATTATTATTTATTATTTATTTTATTTTATTTATTATTATTATTATTTATTATTTTATTATTATTATTATTATTATTATTATTTATTGGTGGAGATCAGGGTGTGTGGTGTTGAGTGTGTGCAAAAGTGAGTTGTTGCACGGCTAGACCCCTACCTCCATATTGGCCTTGGCTGGCAGGCCGTGCTGATTGATTGGAGCTTGTGTAGGTGTGATGGTAGTTTGTTGCTCAGGACACATGGCTGTGGTTCACAGTGTGAACGACATCTACCTTTGTCATCACAGTGGGATTATCATGCAGGCTAGTGTCAGCACAATGTGGGGTCCCTGGGGGTAGTGCTGTGGTGGGTCTGTCTCTTGCTGTGTTAGTTGCTGTTCCTACAAGCTTGTGTGACATGTGTAATTTGGGCTCCCTCTCATCTAACAATGCCTGATTGCCCACATAGGGGTATCCGATCCATGAGTAACTTTTGTATGGCACTGTATACACATCTGTGTGGTTGGAATTCAGGCCTCCTCATGTGTTGTGTGGTTGCCTGGGGACACTGGCACACCCCCATCACCTGTTGTGTTTGATATGCAGTGTGAGTCTGCCTGTTTGTGTTTGTGCCTTTGCACCACTGCATTGGCATATCTTGAGTGTGCCATTGGCTGTATGTTGTTTGGTGACTTTCCCCTGCTGTCCCTGGGACTCCTAGGTCATCAGTCAGCACAATAATCATGGTTTGTATGTCCCATTGATGCCATGGTATGGTATTTGTTCACCTGACATCTACAGTCTCCACAGGATATCTACATTTGTGTGTCCATTGGTGCAGATATGTGGGTCAGCATTATGATGGTCACTTCTGTCATTGGGTTATTTGTGAATGTTGACAATGTGGGCCCCCATGGGTGATGTTTGTATGCACATGGCCAAAACGATGTTTCAGTGACACTGCACTGTTTGCCTCAACCAATCTATGTTGCTATGGGACACAAGCACTACTATGCCACTGATGTGTTTGTTGTTGTGTGACCAGGATTCATCCATGCAGTTTGGCTTTGGCAGCTTTTACCATGACTACACTTCCCTTTTGGTCACTGTGGTGATGGGGCTTTAGGCCACATTGCCACACTGTTCAAATTGTGCATCAGCTATGGACACCACACTTCCCTTTTGGTCACTGTGGTGAAGGGGCTTTAGGCCACATTGCCACACTGTTCAAAATGTGCATCAGCTATGGACACCACACTTCCCTTTTGGTCACTGTGGTGATGGGGCTTTAGGCCACATTGCCACACTGTTCAAAATGTGCATCAGCTATGGACACCACACTTCCCTTTTGGTCACTGTGGTGATGGGGCTTTGGGCCACATTGCCACACTGTTCAAAATGTGCATCAGCTATGGATACCACACTTCCCTTTTGGTCACTGTGGTGATGGGGCTTTAGGCCCCATTGCCACACTGTTCAAAATGTGCATCAACTATGGACACCACACTTCCCTTTGGTCACTGTGGTGATGGGGCTTTGGGCCACATTGCCACACTGTTCAAAATGTGCATCAGCTATGGACACCACACTTCCCTTTTGGTCACTGTGGTGATGGGGCTTTAGGCCACATTGCCACATTGTTCAAAATGTGCATCAGCTATGGACACCACACTTCCCTTTTGGTCACTGTGGTGATGGGGCTTTGGGCCACATTGCCACACTGTTCAAAATGTGCATCAGCTATGGATACCACACTTCCCTTTTGGTCACTGTGGTGATGGGGCTTTAGGCCCCATTGCCACACTGTTCAAAATGTGCATCAACTATGGACACCACACTTCCCTTTTGGTCACTGTGGTGATGGGGTGTTCGAGCCCATTGCCACAGTGGCCATGGTCTGCTTGCATTGTGGAGGCCACACACATTTATGTGTGACACATGTGCTAGGGAGTCACATTGTATGTTCAATGTCATGTTCAGTGTTGTAGGCATTTGACACAGACTACACACACTTGTCATGGTGTTGGGGGGGATGTAATTTTCTGTCATTCCTTATGTGGGAGTATGCTAGTTGTGTCATGCATTACCCGTCCTATGAGTAGGGGTGGTGTTAGTTGTAGGCATCCATCCCCCCATGAGTGGGGATGGTAGTAGTGACAGGCATCCAGGCCCCCATGAGTAGTGGTGGTGGTAGTGGTAGGCATCCATCCCCCCCTGAGTAGTGATGGTGGTAGTGGTAGGCATCCATCCCCCCATGAGTGGGGATGGTAGTAGTGACAGGCATCCAGCCCCCCCTGAGTAGGGGTGGTGGTGGTGGCAGGCATCTAGCCCCCATGAGTAGTGGTGGTGGTAGTGGTAGGCATCCATCCCCCCATGAGTGGGGATGGTAGTAGTGACAGGCATCCAGGCCCCCCTGAGTAGGGGTGGTGGTGGTGGCAGGCATCTAGCCCCCCCTGAGTGGGGGTGGTGGTAGTGGTAGGCATCCATCCCCCCATGAGTGGGGATGGTAGTAGTGACAGGCATCCAGGCCCCCTGAGTAGGGGTGGTGGTAGTGGTAGGCATCCAGCCCCCTGAGTAGTGATGGTGGCAGTGGTAGGCATCCATCCCCCCATGAGTGGGGATGGTAGTAGTGACAGGCATCCAGGCCCCCCTGAGTAGGGGTGGTGGTAGTGGTAGGCATCTAGCCCCCCTGAGTGGGGATGGTAGTAGTGACAGGCATCCAGACCCCCTGAGTAGGGGTGGTGGTAGTGGTAGGCATCCAGCCCCCCTGAGTAGTGATGGTGGTAGTGGTAGGCATCCATCCCCCATGAGTGGGGATGGTAGTAGTGACAGGCATCCAGGCACCCATGAGTAGGGGTGGTGGTAGTGGTAGGCATCCAGCCCCCCCTGAGTAGTGGTGGTGGTAGGCATCCATCCCCCATGAGTGGGGATGGTAGTAGTGACAGGCATCCAGCCCCCCCTGAGTAGGGGTGGTGGTGGTGGCAGGCATCTAGCCCCCCCTGAGTGGGGGTGGTGGTAGTGGTAGGCATCCAACCCCCCATGAGTGGGGATGGTAGTAGTGACAGGCATCCAGGCACCCATGAGTAGTGGTGCTGGTAGTGGTAGGCATCCATCCCCCCCATGAGTGGGGATGGTAGTAGTGACAGGCATCCAGCCCCCCCTGAGTAGGGGTGGTGGTGGTGGCAGGCATCTAGCCCCCCTGAGTGGGGGTGATGGTTGTGGTAGGCATCCATCCCCCCACGAGTGGGGTTGGTAGAAGTGACAGGCATCCAGCCCCCCCTGAGTAGGGGTGGTGGTAGTGGTAGGCATCTAGCCCCCCCTGAGTGGGGGTGGTGGTAGTGGTAGGCATCCAGGCCCCCCTGAGTAGGGATGGTGGTAGTGGTAGGCATCCAGCCCCCCCTAAGTAGTGGTGGTTGTAGTGGTAGGCATCCATCCCCCATGAGTGGGGATGGTAGTAGTGACAGGCATCCAGCCCCCCTGAGTAGGGGTGGTGGCAGGCATCTAGCCCCCCCTGAGTGGGGGTGGTGTTAGTGGTAGGCATCCATCCCCCATGAGTGGGGATGGTAGTAGTGACAGGTATCCAGGCACCCATGAGTAGTGGTGCTGGTAGTGGTAGGCATCCATCCCCCCATGAGTGGGGATGGTAGTAGTGACAGGCATCCAGGCCCCCATGAGTAGGGGTGGTGGTGGTGGCAGGCATCTAGCCCCCCCCTGAGTGGGGGTGGTGGTAGTGGTAGGCATCCATCCCCATGAGTGGGGATGGTAGTAGTGACAGGCATCCAGGCCCCCCTGAGTAGGGGTGGTGGTAGTGGTAGGCATCGAGCCCCCCCTGAGTAGTGGTGGTGGTAGTGGTAGGCATC
Source organism: Calotriton arnoldi (assembly GCA_963921515.1). Classification (NCBI taxonomy): domain Eukaryota; kingdom Metazoa; phylum Chordata; class Amphibia; order Caudata; family Salamandridae; genus Calotriton; species Calotriton arnoldi. The sequence continues at coordinate 2,100,135 of CAWUFW010002236.1, forward strand.
CATCCCCCATGAGTGGGGATGGTAGTAGTGACAGGCATCCAGGCCCCCTGAGTAGGGGTGGTGGTAGTGGTAGGCATCCAACCCCCTGAGTAGTGATGGTGGTAGTGGTAGGCATCCATCCCCCATGAGTGGGGATGGTAGTAGTGACAGGCATCCAGGCACCCATGGGTAGGGGTGGTGGTAGTGGTAGGCATCGAGCCCCCCCTGAGTAGTAGTGGTGGTAGTGGTAGGCATCCATCCCCCATGAGTGGGGATGGTAGTAGTGACAGGCATCCAGCCCCCCCTGAGTAGGGGTGGTGGTGGTGGCAGGCATCTAGCCCTCCTGAGTGGGGTGGTGTTAGTGGTAGGCATCCAACCCCCCATGAGTGGGGATGGTAGTAGTGACAGGCATCCAGGCACCCATGAGTAGTGGTGGTGGTAGTGGTAGGCATCCATCCCCCATGAGTGGGGATGGTAGTAGTGACAGGCATCCAGCCCCCCTGAGTAGGGGTGGTGGTGGTGGCAGGCATCTAGCCCCCCTGAGTGGGGGTGGTGGTAATGGTAGGCATCCATCCCCCATGAGTGGGGATGGTAGTAGTGACAGGCATCCAGGCACCCATGAGTAGTGGTGCTGGTAGTGGTAGGCATCCATCCCCCCATGAGTGGGGATGGTAGTAGTGACAGGCATCCAGGCCCCCTGAGTAGGGGTGGTGGTAGTGGTAGGCATCCAGCCCCCCTGAGTAGTGATGGTGGTAGTGGTAGGCATCCATCCCCCATGAGTGGGGATGGTAGTAGTGACAGGCATCCAGCCCCCCTGAGTAGGGGTGGTGGTGGTGGCAGGCATCTAGCCCCCTGAGTGGGGGTGGTGTTAGTGGTAGGCATCCATCCCCCATGAGTGGGGATGGTAGTAGTGACAGGCATCCAGCCCCCCGAGTAGGGGTGGTGGTGGTGGCAGGCATCTAGCCCCCCCTGAGTGGGGGTGGTGGTAGTGGTAGGCATCCATCCCTCCATGAGTGGGGATGGTAGTAGTGACAGGCATCCAGGCACCCATGAGTAGGGGTGGTGGTAGTGGTAGGCATCCAGCCCCCCCTGAGTAGGGGTGGTGGTAGTGGTAGGCATCCATCCCCCATGAGTGGGGATGGTAGTAGTGACAGGCATCCAGCCCCCCCTGAGTAGGGGTGGTGGTGGTGGTAGGCATCCATCCCCCTATGGGTGTGTATGGCATTGGTGTTGGCCATCCCACCCCTATGGTTCTGCTGTTGCTAGTGTACGTTATTTGTGCATCCCTATGTGTGTGTGACATATTTCGGGTACGTGTAGTTTGTTTGTATTGTTGGTGTTTGACTTACCGTCTGCGCCGTACGCGTCCGTGCCGGTCCCGGTAATAGATGTAGAGTATAGGTAGGACCTGCGCAATGGGATTCATGCTTGGATCGTCTCGTTCGGGTTTCTCGTGTCTTCGACTCGTACTCGTTGCTGGCTTGTTCGTCTCGTAGCCGTGGATCGTCTTGTGGCTCGAAACGGAGCTTATGTACGGCTCGCCCGGATGCTCACAAGTGTCCCGGCGTAGCGACGGGTTCGGCGCGTACGAATTGCGCATCGTACTAGTCCGGCCAGAAGGTGCTGTGTATTTGCTTCCGTGCGGCTCGATTCGGCGTTCACGGATCCGGCTCGGGTGGGGAACAGGAGCTGGATTGGGTGAGTACGGCTCGCTCGGAAACTGGGTTGTTAGACGCATCGTACTTGTTCGTCCGGACGAGTGTACGAATCGGTCGGGAAACACGCATTCGGCTTGTATTTTTTCCGGACGAATACTGTTAGGTGCCCTACCGGCCGAGATCGGAATCGACCCCTGAATGTCTTGAACAATATCTGTGGTGTTATTGAAACGCTTCCCTGGATGATTTGTATTTATTGTATCTTCCAAAGGCAGAGGTTTCTTACGATAACTCTGCTCCTAGTGCTTCTAAAGTATCACCTTTCTTTTGCATGCATTTTTTCTATCAGTTAGTATTTGCATTTCCTCTTATAATGGATGGTTTGATTCTAGTGGGTACAGAACGTTTAAGTCAGTTCAGGAAACACATGCAACACAGTTCAGAATGTTTACATCTTTGAGTTCCATTTCTTTCTGACCTGGGAAGTATTTTTGGTTGTCTGCTCAGTTTATTTCAGTTCATACTTTGCCTGGAACGTTTTGGCCACGATTTTCTGGGCCATTTGTGATAAAACATCAACTTAATTCTGAGGCTTTCCAATTGATGCTATCTCATACTTAGAAGATTCATCCTATATTTCACTTCTCTCAATTGAAGCCATAAATGGCTAATTATTACCCGAGGCGTAACCAGTGTGTCATGGACATAGTACAAGAAAGGAAATGGGCCCCTGGGGCCGCTGTTTGAATTGTGAAATGCAGCAATAATCAGGGTTCAGTGGGCCCCTCAGACCTTTGGGCCCTAGTGTCGCTATATCTGCTGCACTAATGAAAGCTGTGCCCCTGATTATTACCATTGGTTGCTATTTGATCGCCACCAATGCGGTACAAGGAAAACCTGGAAATTATGTTCAAGAGATTTGGGAATCTCATGATTTTTGAGGAAAACTTCAGGTTCTGATCCATTGGAAGGTGTATCCCTCTCGTGAGCGTGCATAGAAAGGGGCTTCTTCATTTAACGCTCTAGTGATGGTGGGCCTTTTTTTCCCAAAAGATGTGTTCATGAACCCAGACCTTCTCAAGGGGGCACACTATCATGTCAGTGTCCAGAGTTATTATTTTTCAATCATGGTATAGCCTACTGAAAAAAAGGGATTGGAATACATGTCAACAGTCACTTTTGAGCCCTGCTGAAGACCACAGAGATGTTTTTATAAGGTCTGTCAACCACACAATCACAATAACTGCGGCATGCTACATCATGGAGTGCGCCATCCAAGATGGCAATGCCTCTGGGTGGGCTTAACATTATTTGGGGAGCTCTTGATAGTACTGACAGTAGGGACTGTCAAAGACAATTTGTAGAAATTGCCTAATGGACTGTCCCATTCAGTCCTTTATAATATTTGGGTCCCTGAGCAAGATTAAAACCTGAGGTGATGTCTGCAGAGGATACGTAGTCCTGCATCTGGGGGTATACATGTTATGGACGGTGTTATACACCCTTCCAGGTCATACGGCCTTCTTCAAAACCATAGATCTCTAATAGTTCTTAGGTCACTGGAACCCTGTTGTGGTTCAGTTGGTGAAATAAGTTAACTCTTACATGCATGCACTCACTCATGCATACATATGTTGCTTAGGGAGACTGCCAGGTCAGTATCTGTGGATGCAGGGAAGGATATATTTATCATGCTAGAAAGTATTATTCATACTCTAATTTGGCACACAATTCATGCAAGTGAGAAAGACACTGTGGATATCATGGCAAACTACACTTGGGGCCCAATTTTTATCCTGGCAGTATGTATACTCCATCGCAACGCCAACGTAGTATACATACCGCCAAGATAAAGGTCCACCCACCAAATTTAGAAGCCGGCGGACATCATGGTCTAATCACGGTGGTTACTATTCAATCTCCGCCGTGATTAAACCCCTTCAATGGCCCTTTGGAGTTAGATCTGTCAGAGGCAGACCTCTAATTCCTCCCACCTAATTTAGAATGGGGGGAATTAGAGGTCAGTTTTCACTGCCTGTCACCACCAGGAAAACCCAGATGGTAAGGAGAAGGGAAAACTGCTAAATGCTCCCCCGCCATGGGAGTTCTTTTTGAAAAGAAAAACGAAAACAGTTTGATGGAGGGCTCCATCATGTTGACAGAGCTCTGCACCAAACTGTAAGCAGCATTGACAGGCGGTTCCTGACAATGCTTTAGAAATGACAGCCAGCTTGGGGGTAATTTCTAAATTAGACGGGCGGCACATCTATCAGGGCAACAAAGTAATTTACTCCGTCTCCCTGACAGAGAAACGGGCCACCCGCCTACTTATAAATAAGGCCCTTGATGTTATGAGGCAACATACGAGCTTCAGTGTCTGTCATCTTACCAGAGATACGAAGAAACACTATCTTGGCCTAAATAAGGACTGGATACAAGGAAAGAATAGAAACTGCAGTTTGTCTAATATCATTTAGATGAGAATATGCCTCCGTAACTCGAGGTACATCTGGATGACATGCTGAAAAATTAAGACACTGTGAGGAAATGGGCTGTATAATGTGGTGTGGTTGTGCGACCTCACTATTTAATACATTTACCAACCCCTTTAGGATCAGTAGGTTTTGTGTGTCAAAGCCTTAGCTCGACCCTGAGTAGTGTGGCTCTCAGCAGTCGGGGTTACACAATGGAACAAGTGTAAAGCATTCAACAGCACCAAAACAATAACAGAAGAAATAGAAGAGACTGCCACGGAATTCAACACCAATTTATAAAAACGGACTGTATTTTTATGTATTTTTAGACAATAAAATGAAAAAGATCCACAGGTGGGTTCCAGAGATGCAGACTTTAAAAGATACAGTAAATTTGCACTTTTTACTTAACTGTGAACAAGAATTGGCAAATTCAATGAATTTGACACTTAGAAACATTTTCAAGAAAAACTTGGATAAATATCAATGCAGTTATTTTGAGTTACTTTAGGCAACCAACTCCGACACAGAGTCAGTCAGGGGGACCAACAAGGTCCACAAAAACAGTTACCTCAAAGCAAGAAGCAGCCTGCAGTGAGTTCCAGGCCCTTTTTTCTCCTTGCCATAGACTCCTATGGAAGTGGTCCTGATGCAAGGGATACAGGATGCTGAAAATGCTCAAGGATGCTGTGGATGCAATACAGTCGATGAGGGTCTTCCTGCGGCTACTCCTCGGTCCATGAAGTTGGTGAGGCGATCCTGGCCACAGGGGTCGACATTCCTCGAAGTTCTCTCGGTCCAGGAATACCAGTCGTCCGTTATGGCAGTCATGGGCAAATCTTTCCTTAGGTGGTAACTTGCCTTCTGGGTGACCAAACTGCACTCCAATGTCTCTCCTGGGTCCAGCAGACTCATGTGCAACTTTGAGCATCAGTTCCTGATCCTTGGTGCTGCACGGCGACGAGGAGCTGCGATGTAAAGATCTGGGTTACCAACTCCCCCCAGCCGGCTTCTTCAGCTGTTGTGGCTCTGTGCTGCAAACAGGACAGCCAACTGACCCTTGGAGTCTCTTTCTTTAGCTGGGCTCGGGAATTACTTTTCCATGAGCAGAACACAGCAGGCACAGCCCATTCTCCTTTGCTAGCCACCAGGTTCAGCCAGTGCAATCTACGCAGATGCAATCTCTCTTCGCCGGGTCCTTGGTACAGCATGTAAATCCTTCTTCCATCCTCTTCTCCAGTCCGATGAAATCTGAGGTCTAGGTGCCAGAGGAGCCCTTCTTATGCACCGAAAATGACCTACAGGTAGGTCCCCGTCAGTAACCATTGGGCTACTAGGTTCAGTCTCTCCTGATTACCTCTTCCTGCGAAGTGTGGCATCTGGCTGTCCCAGAATTCTCCATTTTGCCCATTTGCAACATGGCAGAACCCATCTCTTGCTCTGTAGAGCTCTCTACCCCAACCAGAGGTGTGGCTACCAGGAAGCTACACGCCCCTGACAAAATGGTTTGGCAACTGGTTTCCCATCTCCTTCCCAAGTGCCAGCCTGTCTAACTAAACAATAGAGCAGTGCCTCTCTTGAGTGTTTGACATTTGCTCTTCAAATGTGGCTTCTCCTTTGAAGCTCACCTTTTGGGCTAACACCCTTGTGGCTTACAGCCCGGGAGAGGTAACACCTTTCCCCTGCGCAGGCTTCTATTGTCTCCTTTCCTGCTAGTCATTTGCACATCTCACTAAGAGGGTAGAAATCTGTCTTAGGGACAGACCCCATGTGTGAACGTGGATGGGTCCAGGGGATTTAAGGCAACAAAGTGATGCACACTGCAACAAGTTACATTAATTTCGACTTGGGCTTCAAACTCAGGCTTAATGTAACAAGTTGCTTGATACCTTACAGTATCAATTTTAGCAGTTCCAGTCAGAAGTTAGCAGGGCTGCTGTGATAACATGGAAAAATACATGTTTCACTTCTTAATGCAGCACACCCTGCCATAGGGCCCGCTAGGCCTACCTCAGGGGTGACTTCCATATTGTAAAAATGAGGACTTTGCTCCCATTTTGTGCTTGAGTTACTAGTTGAAAACTGCCCTTCCAGTCTGCAGTGGCAGACTAGGAGACATGTTTTACCTTTGTCACACCCAGGGTGGCACAACCAGTGCTGCAGTCCCTGGGATGACACTCTAACGTACAGGCCCTGGGTAACCTGGGTACCAAACACTAGGGACTTACAAGTAGCTTAGCTTATGCCAATTGGGTATAAGCCAATAAAACATTCACTTTAAGGTCAGAGCACAGGCATTGACGTCTGGTTAGCAGGCCTCAATACACTCTGAGTAGAAAAACCAGCAGCATCAGTCCAAAACTTTGGAGGGTGACCAGTCAAAAAGAGGCATTTGCTTACAAATATGACTCTGCGAACATCGCAGTACCATCGAGTGTAAATCTCATGCCGCACACATGACCAATCACTATTTCATGACGGGAGATAGTGGGAATGACATCAAGTGGGTCATCATTGAACAGGGGAGGAAGAGTGGACCTCCCAACAAAATGTCCAAAATACTTCTGGAGAAAGAACAGCAAGGGTTTATAGATTGGGTCCCTATAATCAGGTCTTAATGATGATATCCCTTTGACATATCTTAACACAAGGTAGGGAGACCCCCAAGCATTGGATTAGGGTTTTACATGGGAGAAGTGAATGTCTAGTCTCCCCACAGGGATATAGTGAGTACTCTTGATGGGCTCACGATTATGTACGCTTTAAGCCTGGAGCTATTTGCACCGTACTTTCCACTTTATGCAACCCTTAGTGTATTGCAGCTATAAAGTGACCCCAGTATAACTTCGCTTCATCTGTTTCAAACAGCAAAATGATAGGGAAAAACGGCTTCGAATAGCAGAGCATTCCACACAATAAGAACTTACGCTGAGATAATTCATACGTTATATAATAATTTTGTCCTTTTTTTTTTTATTATTGAACTTTGTTTAAGAATGACATTAGATGGATAGCGATACACTGACAGGTCGTTTGGAAGACATCGAGGGCCAGGCTTATACAGGGCTTGCGTTGCCCATGCAAGGTGACGCAAGGGCAACGCAAGCCCTTAAGTGAGATTTACTATGCCACGCAGAGCCACCCTGCATGGCATAGTAAATCCGGAGTAACACAAGGCAGCACAAGACACTACCTTGCATTACTCTGCCCTAGGTAGGTGCCCCATTGATGGAGCATGGGTGTTCCCATGCATCCACCCACGTTTATTGGCGCAATCCCAGATTTACTAACACTAGTAAATGTGGGAATGTGTCAAAATGGTAAGTCTTCCCAGGGGAGGCATAACGAGGAGAAATATGTTTATTTCTCCTCGTTTTTTCCTTTTTCTACGTGTGCTGCATTCTGCAACACACGTAGAAAGAGGAAAAAGCCTCAGAGGATTCATTTTGTGCAGGAAGGTGTGCCTTCCTGCACAAAACAATGCTGGCTGTAACGCAGGCACCCTTGCACCATGGTGCAAGGGTGCCTGCATTGGTGCTTGGCAGCCACAAGTTATTCAGCGCAGAGAGAGAGAGAGACCAGGAAAGCACCATATTTTAATAGTTATGCCGAATTGCTGCCCTCGCCATTTGATGCAGCAAAGCAAGTTGTCTAGCTGTGTTGCGCAAAATATTAGTAAATCTGCCCCCAAGTTCATTATCAACTGGGTAAATCACTTCCCAATTTTGAACGATGCGGCCTGGTTACATATGCAATCATTCGACATATGGTCCCGGCACAGCGTCTTCCGAGATACACACTACTGAATACATCATCATGTGAGGCCTTAGGGTGATACCCCACACTCTACTTGCATGATCGAATGCATCATCTTCTTACCAACTCTGGATCACTACGACACACAGCATTCTTCAAGAGGCCTAAAACCGGTGCCCACCCCTACATCCATTAATATGTAGGAGCAAGCAGACACGATAGGTACAACACGCAGTCTGGATCCATTGAAGAAGCAAGCATAACTGCAAAGGCACTCTTTTTTTTAAAAACAAAGTCTAACTTTACTTTTGAAGTCTTTTTATGGGTATTCCCATTTTCTTTTTTACTATTATTTGACTACAAGGACAGTGATCACTTACCTCATAGGGCCACAGAAAAGCCCTCCCAGGAGTGAGTCCTACACATTATTTACACACACTGTTTACCACACTACGGCATGTAGTGTGATTTCTTATAAAAACAAAGGGGCAGATTTACAAGCCCCTTGCGCCACTTTTGCGACAATTTTAACATGGGAAAAATGACGCAAAAGTGGCACAAGGGGCTTGTAAATCTGCCCCAACGAGTGATCACTTGCATGAAATATATGCAAAAACATGGTTTGAATAAGATGAAAGTATTTCTTCAAAAGCTATGAAGCCACAAAAAATGTGTCCTGATGGCAGAATTTTTTTTAAGTTATTGCTAGACATTCTGTCTTGTCCTGTGTGTTTTCTTCCTCACAACACCAAGTGTGGTTTGCCGTGACATACATAGGGGCCGATTCCGATCTCGGCCGGTAGGGCTCCGAATCGGATTCGGCTTTACCGGATCCGATTCGGAGCCCTATTTCCCGACCGAATCGTACGTGCGTCCGGGCGAGCGAGTACGATGCGTGTGCTCGCGAAATCTCCGACCGACTCGTACGCAGGACCCGACCGCTCCGACCGACTTGCACGGGGACGACTCACACCGCGCTATGGAGACGTTCCCCGGCCGGGTAAGTAAGATGCGCATCGCGACCGCTCCGACCGACTCGCGCAGTCCGGCTCCAAGGAGCTGTCGGAGCCGCACTTTGGGGGTCCGTGTCGGACCCCCCTGGAAGCGTAGGCACACGAGTCGCACACAGGGGGGACCCATGGGTCCCCCCTACACGTGCATGTACGGCGCGACCCGCATCGACGCGAACACGCTGTAGGGGGCGCCTTGTTCGCTGTCGTGCCCATTGAGTCAATGGGAGCCCGTGTACGCGTTGTACGACTGGCTCCCATTGACTTCAATGGGAGTCCGACCGAATCGAGTCCGATAGCATACGTGCGCATCGTACTCATTCGGTCGGACTGCTAGAGTCCGATTCGGTCGGAAATCTCTCCGGGTCCGGCTCGGTCGGAGAGATTTCCGGCCCGAATCGGAATCGGCCCCATAGTGTGTTATTCACCTGCTTGAAGTTTGTGCCAAATTACAGTATTAATAATACTTTTTAACTTGCTAAATATATCTTCTCCTGCATTCACAGATATTGATCAGGCAGTTTCCATTGGGAGCGTATGTATGCATGAGTGTGTGCAGGTATGTAACAATTAACTCATTTCACCAATTGAATCACAACAGAGTTGCAGTCATCTAAGAACGATTAGGGATCTATGGTCTTGGAAAGGCAGTTCCACTGTCTGTAGCATGTAGGCCCTCAGACGCAGAAGTACCAATCCTGTCCATACGTCACTTCGGTTTTTAATCTGGTCATGGGACGCCAATTTTAAAAAGAACTTGAAAAGACAGCCCAATAGCCATTTTAACACATTTTCTTTGAAGATCCCTGCTGCCCACTATTATCAAAGATGCTCTGTCTTCTTGGATGAGGGACTCGTTAAGGAAGTATGCCACAATAATTAAGCGGGTGAGAATCTCTCTGTGGTCTTTTTTTAGCAGGACTCATAAGTGATCAGTGATACATCTTTTGATTGCTTTTTCTAAGTAGGCTATGTCTTGATTAAAAAATAGTATCCATTAGAAGCAGAAGTGGACGAGTGTCTAGAGTTAAATAAAGAATTAAAACTTACTCAAGTCCATGTAGCTTTCTGAGAAGTAGCAGCCTTGGATACACTCCTGTTCAGTGCATCTTTGTTTGCTGCATAAATTTCAAAGCGGGCCTTCTGTTTGTCGGAGTACGGCCTGCAGCAGTGAGCCTCCAGATTAAAGCATGGTGCGTGGAATGTCAAACGGCTGCTTCATCGGATAACAAGCTGCATGAGTTCCTTGTAGTAGGTATGGCTTTAGCACATAAAGGGGCATATTCTCAAGGACTCATCGCCGATTTATCGGCACTTTAGCGCCGCAAAAGTGGCAATAGATTTATCGCCCTATTCTCAAGCTGGTGCAAACTGCCTATATCACCAATTTTCCAGCGATAGCTGCCGCAAAAAACATCGCCACGGATGAGAGCGACAACTAACACTAACGATATGCAGAGTAGGCATTCCCGTGCAAAAACACACGAAAACACCACTTCGCGATATTCTCAACGACCAGCCAGATCGGCGAAGCGATCCAAAAACATGATATAAGGCGCGTTAGCAGCAGGCATTTAACACCTGCCTTCTACTGGCGTTAAGCAGAACGACAACCTGCAGTATAAAAGGGAGCCCAGCCCAGAGCCACATCTGACGACCAACACATGTCATGGAGCTACTGATCATGCAGCTCGGAGACCCAGGAGGGCCACAACACCCACCGCCACCACCCCCAGGCCCACCCCCCCGGACCCTCCCCCGGACTACCACCGAGGCAGCGCAGAACAAGACAGCAGACCTTCCGAAAACGCACCAGCCTCAGAGACTTAACGCCAGAGGAAGTCATTGCCCACTACAGGCTCAAAAGGACAACCATCCTCCGCCTCCTGACCCACATTGCCCACAGGCTGACGGTACCAACACAGCGGACAACCAACATCCCTCCGCAGACAAAGCTGCTGGCTGTGAGGCACCTGTTGGCCTCTGGTACCTTCCAACCAACAACTGGAGTCGGAGGAGTCTCACAGCCAGCCCTATCAAAGTTCCTCACACCTGTCTTGGATGCCATCATCAGCTTGGTACCCCAGCACCTCCACTTCCCCCACACTGTGCAGGAACAGCTGGAGACCAAGCAAGGCTTCTACGCCATAGCTGACTTCTCGCACGTGCTGGGGGCAATTGACTGCACACATGTCCTACTTGTGCCCCCTGCCGACACTGCACACAATTACCGCAACAGAAAGCACACGCATTCCATCAATGTGCAGGCAATAGTGGACCACCGGGGACTCTTCACCAATGTCGTCGCCAACTACCCAGGCAGTGTGCATGATTCCTACATCTTCCGACAGTCCATCATCAACCAGCGCATCCAGGATGGCACCTATGGAAATGCACTGCTCGTTGGTAAGTACCAAATGAACACACCACACACCTCAACTCCACAATCATGCAACTCACAACTGTGGGAATGCACACGTTACAAAATCACATACAACATGCCCACCTACCAGACACGACAACACAAGTAACTGTGGCCAGCCATGTAGACAAACCATCCACGTCATGGCACCTCAGCCACACAATTGCAGAATGTGGGGAGAGGTGGGAACCAAGTCTGTGCGAAGGAGGCAAGTGACCCATGAATAAGAATGTACACAATGCCAAGTGTGGCGGTGATGTGCTGGACAGACTTCAGTATGCAGAGCACAGACATGTCCATGTGGACATATACTGCTGGTGTTTGTAGTGTTGTGGACAGTGGACGCAACCAAGTCACCTCAGGCAGTGGGGAAGACCTTGGACATGTAGCTATGTCGTCCCCCCCTGTAAGCGTAAGCGGAGTGGGCTGGGCCGGCGTACGCCAGTCCAGCGTAGGAGTGGGAATAAATAGCCCGGGGCTCTGGGCGTGGTTCACTTCCGGGATGGCCACCAAAGTAAATACTGCGTGTGTCTCTGTGTCCGCCATGTCCTGACCATAGGCCTACACACACGTGGCCGACCACCTTCAACGGCCAATATCACAGTGTCGTTGTTAGGTTTGTGGACATGCGCAGACAGTCATGACAATGGTGTGTCTTAGGAGTGCAAGTGGTGCAACCGCGCAGCGCACACAAGTAAATAGGCTCGGGGGAGTGAGGAGCAGCTGTGAGGCAACGTAATACACATGGATGCCGCTCATTTGCCACAAGCAATACATGTCAAACATGAATCCCAAAGTCGCACACATCACACACCACTAAACTAATAAGTCTGCCAACACAGAATGCAGAACCACCGATTGACACATATCTCTCTCCCCTGTCACAGGTTATCAAGGATATGCACTCTGCCCGTGGATGATGACACCCCTCCGAGACACGAACACCCAGGCCCAGAGGCAGTACAATGCGGCCCACAAACGCACCAGGGGCATTGTGGAGCGCTCATTTGGCGTGTTAAAGTCACGTTTCAGGTGCCTGGACATCACAGGTGGAAGACTCCTGTACAGGCCGGAAATAGTGTGCAAGATGATCATTGCATGTTGTGTGTTGCACAACATATGTGTACGCACCAATGTCCCATGGATCCAAGTGCCAGATGCACCGGACGATGATGATGGAGATGAGGCAGGTGGACCACACCCCAGTGCAGCTGCAGCAGGATTATCCCGAAGGAACACAATCATTAACAATTTCTTCACATGAGCACGTCACATTATGACTGTCCTTAGCAATCATGGGACAGTACAAAATGACCACATGAACAGCATGTGCAAATAAATTCATTCCAAAACACATTCCCTGTGTGCATGTCACTCCTCTGCATAAGCACATCACTCTGACAAGTGTAAGTGCAACATTTAGTGCTAACAATCTCACAAATGGCAATTAGATGGTGGGTGTGTCACCTCTGTACAGAGAGGCTGTTTAGGGTGTCACGTATTCAAAATGCCATTTCAGGGTGTCAAAGATAGTACGTAATCCCACTCAGCAGCGTATCACATGTGTCCAAATTCATGACATAAAGGCTGTCATTTTTGACCAAGAAAAGACAACAGGGCGTCTTTTGGGGTCAAATATGTATCACCATGATGCAGAGAGTTACACCCTGTGACTCAAGTCCCACAACATTAGCAACATGGACGTGAGGGGAAATCACTGACCCTACATTCATCCATACTTTCATACTTGATTGAACATAGTCATGACACATCTGTGTGAATTAGAATGTTTTATTCACATTCGGTGGAGTGTTGAAGCTGAAGCGGTACAGGGCCATGCAAACCCCACTTTACATAGTTGCCCCGTGGAGGACCAGCCAGAGTCCTTTAGGGATTGACAAGTTCATCGGTAGAGGAAGAGTTCATTCCGCAGTCTGATTGCTGTGTCATTGGTAACCAAACAGAATATGGCAGTCCATGTCGAGGTCCAAGGTGAGTGTCGCAGGATGTATCAGGGGACAGTGGAAGGTGATGATGCAGAGGGCAGAACCAAGCAGAAACAGGCCATATGGCGGAGATGAATGCTACCGCTTCCTCCTTACCACTAAGGCAGAATCATCCGCATCTTCGTCCTCTGATGTTTCATGTGCCTCACATGTGGGTGGTGTTGTTTTGTCTGCGTCACTGTGTGGCAGTGACACATAAGTGGCCAAAGGTGGATTGTCTGCAGCACTGTGTGTCACTGACACATCAGGGGGTGGAGATGTGGATGTAGAAGCAGCAGCAGCATTCATCGGCGCCAGGCCTTGTGGCGGCAATGCCATGATGAGGGTCTGCAGGGCATGGAAGATCCCAGCTACATGTCGCTGGTGTGCAGCCGTGGCAGCCATTCTTTCCGCCTGCATCCGCTCCATGTTCTCCATGATCCTCCGCATGTGTCCCAAGTCCTGGCTGACATCGCTGGAGCCACTCTGACTAGACAGTTGTCCTTGTCTCAGAGTCAGGACTCCAGCGATGTCAGCCATGGATCATTGGAGAGCATGGAGCGGACCGTGGGTGTCCGTTAGGGACTGTAAGTGGTCCCTGATGGGACTTAGACACCCACGTATGGCATCTAGTTTGGCTGCCATGAGGCTGATCAGCCATCTTCTCCTGGCACCCTAACACACGGCGTTGGAAGGCCATGTGTTGTTCGTGGGGGTCCTGGGAGTCAGCCGTGGTGGTGGGTGCTTCCTGCTGTGTGGTCTGTGCAGGGAGTGAGGTCTCCTCGATGCAGCTGGGCTGCCCTGCTCCTGGAGGTGAGGTCCGAAGCTGTCCATGAGCTCTTGGAGGGCGTCAGTGTCGAAGGTGTGGAGGTCCTCTTCGTCATCAGTGAAGAGATGTTCGGTCTGCTCTGCAGGAGGTGTTGATTCTCCCTCTGCAATGTGAAGGGGAGATGCAGTTTAACATTGTGTTCACATGTATGTTGACGCATTGTACAAGTTCACATACAGACTGCATGACAATGTACATTGTGACTGTTTGGGAGGAGCTGCCTATTTGATGCGGGACAGTGGACATTTCGACAACATCACGGATGTGTGTTTGTACTTGTACATTATCATCTCACATTTCCCTGCTATGCCAAATGTGATTGGCCAGTTTCTACACACAAGCGGCACCAGTTGTGTCCTCTGTTCTGTTGTGAACGTGTTGCAGTTTGTACCACATTGTTGTCAATGTTTTTTTTAAACATAATTTTTATTGAATTTTTATAATCGACAGAGCAATAAATCATATACATTGTTGTCAATGTTGATGTGCTCTGAATGTTATGTGTGTGTGCTGCATTTTGGGAGAGTCGCCCCTGCAGCTCTGATTTTGCTGCCCCTTATCCCTTTCAGGCGGTGTGCCTTTGACTTCTGTGCTTATACAGTGCTGAGATGTTGCATACTTGGGTAAATTGGGCTCTTGGTGGAGTTGGGACTCTGGGGAATGGTTTGTCCGCAGATGTGTTGTTGACGTCAGGGGTTGTTTGTGCACGTGGATGTGTCAGAGTGTGACCTGCTCCTTTACGGATGTGGTCCACACTCAGCCACCTCAGTGTCGTGGCGTGCAACATGTGATGATATATTGACTGCAGCCATGCTATTCGTCATGCAGTGTCATTTGCATTGTCAGTGTGGCTCACAGACACGCCGCTTTGCTGGGTTTGGCACATGTGCATGGGTTGGTTGTGAGATTGGTGATGTGTGGGAAGGGCCCCCTCTGGGCACATAGTCGACGGGGGCCTACTTGCTGTTTGTAGGTGTGCTGCAGTGTGCCAAGGGGATCAGGGACATGATCCAGAGTCATTGTGGGTGTGCACTGTGCTATACTTAATTGTGCATGTGTGCCATTGTGCCCATCTCCCCCGTCCCCCCAGTCCCTGGTCATTACTCACCCTGTTGCTGTTGTGTCAGGTCATGTTGAGCAGTGTCTGGTCCCCCAACTCCTGCCACCGTCTCCACACTGATGATTGTGGACACCATTTCCTCCATCTCATCCAGCTCCTCCTGTGCCGCTGGACTCTCACCTCCAGTCTGCATTGCTGCCTTCTGGTTGTTGCCGAGTTTCTGCTTGGTTTTGCGCTTCACATCATTCCAGTGCCTCTTGAGCTCTTCCATTGTCCTCCTCATCACTCCGACTGCATTCACCTTGTCCAAGATGGACTGCCATATTCCATTTTTTGTTGCCAATGACACAGTGGAGGTGACGAACAGTTGTTTATGGTGTTCTATCATCTCCGTTATCAGGATCCTGTTTTCCTGCGGACTGAAGCGCGTCTTCCTCTTCTTCTTCTCTTTGCCCTTCCCTGACCCTGAGGTCCCAGGCTGGTCCTCCGTGGGGCTTGTGGGGTTCTGGTTGTCCTCTGTACTTGCTACCTCCATTGTGCTTCACAGTTGTTTTGGTTTTGTTTGTGTTTTTTTTTTCCTGCTTTTATAGTGATTTTTCCCCCCTGACGTGTGTGAATTGCAGGCCTGGCGCAGCTTATCGCTGATTTTTTTATCGCGGTTGGGCCCATTGCCACTTTTTTCACGTTCAGCTTTTGATTTTTATCGCGTTCCCGGTGATTTTATCGCGGACATTTGACGGGTTATCGGAAAACGATCGCATGTTACTGCCATGTTGAGAATAAGACGTTAACACGGTGTTATTTTCCCGTGATAGACGGCGATATGATAAATTGCGTTAACCTATTTTGGCGATGATTATCGCACGTTCTTGAGAATATCCCCCAAAGTGTCCAATCCAAGATGGTGGTCTCTCCAGTGAAAATCACGTGAACTTCCCAATTCAAGGAGTGGTACATGTAAGGCAGCTCTTGGAAAGGATGAATGCATCACAACGCATTTCATTCTTTGATTGTTCATTGCACTCAATGTTTCCTTGCTATGCATTTTTGTCCCAGATTTTCCCCTGCAGGCTTGGATAATTCCTCATCAATGTTCCCTTTTCTGTTGCCTAGTGTAACCTTTACTAGTTTTGTCATTATTTTTCTGCTGAGCAGTTTTGAGTCAACTTCCTTGCGAACTCTATAACTCTGGGCCCCACTTGGCCCTATTCTCCCTGCTGATGCCAATAAGAGTTTGATGCCTTGATCATTATCACCAATGCAATCTCCATAGATCAAAATCAACACAGATTGCCAAAGTGTGTTTTTTCTTGTGATTTTTAACTCTTAGCTGTGATCCTAAAAAGGAGGTACTTATCAGTTTTTTTAGTATATTATTCTGAGCAGGTTGGCACCTTGGCCATTGGAAGAAGTTGCCCTATCCTCAACAATTCTGAAGGGCACGCAACAGATCGACATCACGTCTAGTCCTTGACACCAACTTAAGTGAGGGGGGTTAATGGAAATAATCAAGAAGGACTTTGATGCAAAAGAATCTGCATGCACAATTTATTCCTAATTTCCTAATGTTTATAGAGATTACTTGGGTTAACCCTTAAAATATGTCAGAACACATTATCATAGTTTACTGTTTAGAATGAACCAGAATGCTCTGACTGCAGTAATTAAAATATACAGTAATTATGTAAACACAACTTCGTAACTAAAGGAATGAAGACATTGTGATCTTTAACAAGTTCTCCACAAATTGCTTCAGCCCTAATGATAACGCACTGCTCCCTGATGGAAATCTTTTTAAGCATAGCTTCAGTAAATTTGATCCTCTCACATTTGAATAACTAAAGGCTGTGATCATTAATACAAAATCAGGATCTCCCCGGGCCCCATGTCCACCTAAGATAATTCAACTTCTGCCCAAAGTGGTGGCCAGCCATCTGGTCAAAATCTTCAATGCAATGTTCGATGTAGGATACTTTCCTAAACAGTGGAATTTGGCGTCTGTCCTGCCATTATTAAAAAAAAGCAATCTGAATGTACTGGATCCCAACAACTATCAGTCTATTTCCTGGCTTCCTTTTCCAGCCAACGTGATGGGGAAGGTCATGAACATGCAGTTAGCCGCCTTCATTGAGAATAACACCTGCTTTCTGATACTCAATTTGATTTCAGACAAGGTCATAGCACCGAGTCGGCGCTAATAGTATCCACGGAGGAAATCAGGGCTACTTTAGAGAATGGCAGCAATGCAGTCCTTATCTTACTCGACCTGTCTGCAGCATTTGATATGGTCAATCGTGACCTTCAGATTGACCGTCTACAAAGTATAGGGATTCAAGGAGCAGCATTGGCCCTGCTGTTAGTTTCTCACAGATCGGGTTCAATCAGTGTCCATTAAAGAATTACATAGGAGCCCTTCTCTCTGCCATGTGGGGTTCCTCAGGGCTCCTCGTTTAGCCTGACCCAATTTAACCTTTGTGTGACACCGCTTGCCGCCATGATCAAGTCTTTTGGTCTATCGTTGGTATGCTACGCCGACGATCCACAGATCGTGGTATCTTTTTCTAAGAACCGCAGTAATGTGGGCGATTCCTTCTGGAATTGAATGAGTGCAGTCAGCAAATGAATGGATAGTAATTTTCTTAAACTAAATTCATCCAAGACTGTGGTTAATCTTTTCAGGAAAAATACATCTTTCTGGTCCTCTGCATGGCGGCCTGATGATATGGGTACTCTTCCTGCGCCGTTGAAGAAGGTTTGGAACCTTGGTGTCATTATGGATGAAAAACTCAATTTTAAAGATCAAGTTAGCAAGGTTACTTCATCCTTCTTCTTTGCCCTTCGAACCATCAACAAATAGCCAAATTTGTTCCATTTGACCTCCTGCAGACTGTTGTTATTGCATTAGTCTTATCAAGATTAGACTATTACAATATACTATACCAAAATCTGCTGAAAGGTTCTCTAAACAGACTTCAAACTCTACAAAATGCGGCAGCCGCATGCTCTTGACTGCCCCCTGATTCCACTCTGCATCCTTAGCCATTTGCCGCCTTCACTGGTTGCCTGTGAAGCAGCGGGATCACTGACAGAATATCGACAGTCAGAATATCGAGGTACAAAAATATCGACACAAAAATATCGATGTCAAGAATATCAAAGTCCTATCTACATAATGGTAAGTACGAAAATATCGAAAAAAATATCGTCAAAAATATTGTTGTTAAAAATATCGTTTTTTTTAATGTTTAAAAAAAATGTAAAATAAAGTAAATACATATAATTAAAAGAAACAGTTAAAATTATTTTAAAATGTTTAAAATTATAACTAATACATATAATGTAAAAATAAATTAAACATATATGTATAAAATATAATATATATACTTACTTAATATTTATAAATAATTATTTTAATAACATAAATTGTTAAAAAACATTAAAAATAATAAATACATATATATATATATATACACATACACCAATAATATAAATAAAAATATAAAAAATATATATAACAAATTAAAAAATTAGAATAGTTTTAATCTTTTTAAAATACATTATACACTACATTAACTAAAACAGTAGAGAAAATATTGGATAGCGGAGAGGATAAAATTACTATTCCTACTCCAGAGAGTGCAACAGTAGGGAAAGTGTTGGATAGCGTAGGGGTAAAAATTACTATTCCCACTCCAGTGAGTGCAACAGTAGGGAAAATGTTGGATAGCGTAGGTGTAAAAATTACTATTCCCACTCCAGTGAGTGCAACAGTAAGGAAAATGTTGGATAGCAAAGGGGTAAAAATTACTATTCTCACTCCAGTGAGTGCAACAGTAGGGAAAGTGTTGGATAGCGTAGGGGTAAAAATTACTATTCCCACTCCAGTGAGTGCAACAGTAGGGAAAGTGTTGGATAGCATGGGGTTAAAATTACTATTCCCACTCCAGAGAGTGCAACAGTAGGGAAAGTGTTGGATAGCGTAGGGGTAAAAATTACTATTCCCACTCCAGAGAGTGCAACAGTAGGGAAAGTGTTGGATCGCGAAGGGGTAAAAATTACTATTCCTACTCCAGTGAGTGCAACAGTAGGGAAAGTGTTGGATAGCAGAGGGTTAAAATTAACATACTTATCAATTAAATAATTTTTTTAATTAAATAACCAATTAATAATTAATTAATAATAAATTATTTATAAATAACATTTTTTTTTAAATAATTACTTCATTATAATTAAATTACTTCCCACACTATTCCCCTATAAACCCACAACCCACTCCTAAAAAAGAACACAATTAATATAATTATCAATTAATCAATTAATAAAAATTAATTACCAATTAATAATTAATTAACAATAAATTAATTAGCAATACCAATAAATAAACATTAATTACTTTATTAAAATTAAATTACTTCCCACCCTATTCCCCTATGAACCCACAACCCGCTCCTAAAAACAATAACACAATTAATATAATTATCAATTAATCAATTAATAAAAATTAATTACCAATTAATAATTAATTAACAATAAATTAATTATCAATACCAATAAATAAAAATTAATAATTACTTTATTATAATTAAATTACTTCCAACCCTATTCCCCTATAAACCCACAACCCGCTGCGGAATGAAAACACAAAAATTAATAAAAAATAATTAATATTTTCTAAAAATTATTATTAAATTTACTATAATTAAATTACTTCCCACCCTATTCCCCAATAAACCCACAACCCGCTACAGAACTAAAACGCAAAATTTAATTAAAAATAATTAATATTTTCTAAAAATTATTATTAAATTTACTATAATTAAATTACTTCCAACCCTATTCCCCTATAAACCCACAACCCGCTGCGGAATGAAAACACAAAATTTAATAAAAATAATTAATATTTTCTAAAAATTATTATTTAATTTACTATAATTAAATTACTTCCCACCCTATTCCCCTATAAACCCACAACCCGCTACGGTACTAAAACGCAAAATTTACTTTTAAAAACATTAATAACTTCTAAAAATTGAATACATATATTTAAAAAAATACAATACTTAACAAAAAATATAAAACACATACATTTAAAATACATACTAAAATACATAACACTTATATAAACATCGATATTATTAACAACAATATTTTTACAAATGATATTACTGACTTCGATATTAACAAAAACGATATTTCTTACCTTCATGTCGATATTCTGGTCACCGATATTCTTGATGTCGATATTCAGTCCCTTCGATATTTCCAACTCGATATTTTTTGTACTCCGAAAATAAAAACTCGATATTATGTCTGTGCACCGAAGCAGCGTACAGTTTTTAAAGCTTTATGCCTTACCTACAAGGTTCTTCATGGACAAGGCCCTTTCTATCTGAAGGAAAGTTTAAGATAGTATAAGCATGATGGACTCTCCGTACCAGCTCCTCCAGTGATCTGGTTGTTCCTACCTTCAAACGTTCCTCCTGGGGAGGCAGGAGCTTCGTCACTTTCACGGGCTTGAACTGGAATTGACTGCCTCGGCACCTCTAAGCTGCTACTTCCCCTTCAAGTTTTAGGAAGTCTTTAAAAACCTGGCTATTTAAACAATAGATGTCTACGGCCTCACTGATTTTGTCACTTTTAGTGCCAAGACACCTCTGGGTATTCGTTGCGCTTAATAAGTTACTTCATACATTTATTGTAGAATCTATAACTTAAACTATATCTTTAATGGGTGGTTTCATGTGTAAGGGCGTGTTATATACTTGTTTGTATTGTTGAGGGTAGGGGAATTCAGAGATAGTCTTAGGGTTTAAATTATAACTAGAATACAGTTACGAAAATCTGCATAATTATGTGAAAGAGCCAAGCATTAAAGCATTAAAGAAAGCTTTAAGGTGCCTTCATACGAAAAACTTTGGTTGACCAGAGACCTAAAATGGTGATAGTAAAATATGTTTATAAAAACACACCAATTGAAATAAATGCAAAAGCCATGCTAAGTATAATATTGGTCTCAGAAAGAACTTCGAGAGCCAGTGCAAAAAGAACAATGCTAAAATCTGGATACAAAATAAAAAACAATACAAAGTCATGCTAGAAAATAAAACAGAAATATATCAGGGAATATTCAATCAATTTTACTCTAATTTAAAAGAAGAACCGTTCTCACTGTCACTGGGCAAATTTGTAAATATCAGAAATGTTACCATTACTATCCTTCTCACTCCAAATAACTGACTAATATCCACCACTGAAACTACTTTCATATTTCACCATATTAATTCACCACTAATCCTTTATGGGCTTCCGGAGTAGCGTGCTTCAACACCCCATCAGGGGTAACAAGCGCTATATAAATACAAACCTTTTTTTCCTCCTCTATCCTTCTGCTATCATTCCAAATCCAAATAACTGACTAATCTATCCACCACTTAAAATGTACTTGCATGTTTCACTATACTAATTCAACACTAATCCTCTATGGGTCCCGGAGTAGCGTGCTACTCGCCGAAAAAGCGCTTCGACGCCTCGTCAGGGGTAGTAAGCGCTATTTAAATGCAATTACAATACAATTTCTACGTAAACAAATGCCAAACATACGTTGTTAAAGAAATTCGGACAAGATGGAATAAAATGAATGGCAAACGAGTTAGAGCTGATGGAGATAATAATTTTTTAAACAATGTAGGAATATTTTGTCTTGTTTGATTTAAGTATTTGCTATCATGACCAGAAAGAAGGTGAACCCCAAATTCCTGGTAATTTGACATTGTATATGCATTTCCGAAAACAGGTAGAAGTATGCAAAAATGAAGGTCTTATAGACATATAACATTGCAATAAACTGATTTAAACATTTTCTCTTCGAGCCAGTCAAGATGAACTTGCCAACTTGTTGACCTGGCTGTCAGCCCGGAACAGCATGGCATCATGCATGGACATAATATTCACACTCCTGCTTTGGAGGCAGTACTACCATGAATATTGCCGCTCGGCATACTCTCCTTTTGATATTTTAATGATGTGTATCCTGAAAAAATGTTTTGCTTGTGTACAATGACGATATTTCAAGAGGGGAGGAGTCTCTGTGGAAAAATGGGTTTTTCTCAAGATGCAATGCAGAGTATTAAGGCTTTTGTATAATTCACCAGCTGCCTCTATTGCCATTAACAAATACCCAGAATCCAGGCAAGCACAAACCAGACCTGTTGTTATGCCAAGTTCTATTTGTCATAAATGCTTCCGTTGAGGTTATAAGATGCCACACGACAATTATTTCATCAGCTTTCATATTATGACGTTGCATGTACAAATTAGCTGCTTCAAGGATATTGCTAAAGAATAAAAGCAGGTGGTGGGATACTATTTGGGGAAACCGTCGTATTCTGATTTATCAATAGAGGATGGAATAGGCCAATTTAAAAAAAGGAAGATAAGGTCCATAGGTGCTGATTGTGTGGATGAGAGGGTTATGTGACGTTACAACGCATGCCATTACCCCGCATGCCGTTGCAACACAAAACTTTACCCCGACTTGCTGTCTGGGGTGCGCTGGAAGTTGGAATAGTTTAATTTACTATTCCAACTCCAGTGTGTACAACAGTAGGGAAGGTGTTGGAGTTAAATCCAACACCTTCTACCCACTGCTACACACCTTTTGCGTTGCAATTTCCCGGATGAGAGAGGACGGGTTATGGGCTTGGTAATAGAGGATGAGAGAGTATCATTGTTGTAAGATATTGCTTGAGGGATTGGATAACTATCTTTAGATCTGTATAGGTAAGAAGCTAAAAGGAGTTATAGGGAGGGATATTGAGGGACAATGTGAAGTGTATTGTGGTGAGAGTTGGAGGGGTCGATGAAAATGCACAAGGTGTCAATATTGTTGGTGACAAAGTGGTTGATATTGCTGATATTTTGACAGAGTTTTAAATGAAGGAAGGGCGGTTGAGTTAATGCTTTAAACAAGGTTTTAAATGAAATTTTCAAGCATCAGTCTCAAATGGATGAGCTAGTTGTGCGTAGTGTTAGTGGTTTTCTGGGCCATGGAGATATTAGTGGGATTCGGATGAGCACCAGATATCCCCATACCTTCTGATTTTCATTTGGAGGCATTAAGGTTTTGAGTGGACCAAGCAGCATTGGGCTCAGGTTTGACCTTCTTAGTATGTTGGTGGATGGCATTTACCAAAATGTTTGAGGGTGGAGTTAAGGGTGGTGAGAAAGATGCCAGTGGCATCAAGGTCAAGAAATTGCAGGAGTACAGGGGCTATTGGTGGGGACCAATGTGAGGAGGGTTTTGGGTTGTGATGTGGAAAGGTAGTGTGAAGTGGCCTCTAAAGACATGAGAGTGTGTTAATTGGTAGCTGAGGTATAAGAAATAAGGCGGCGATATCTAGGAGTGGGTCATTCCCTTTTCGTGTTAGATACATCAGGAAGACTAAAGCTGCCAATCTTGTTGTTATGCGTATTTAAGATGTTATGAGTATTTAAGTTACTTTTTTATTTTAACCACGGGGTGGTAGATGAAGTACAATATGGCAGAGTGTTTGAGCAAAATTGTGGAGCATTAAGAAGCATTCAAATGAGGATGTTGTTGGAGAACAGTAAATAGTGAGAGGAAGGGAGGCTTTGGGACTAAGAGCAAGATCAACACTAATATTGTGTAGGCAGGATGTGCGAATGATGCTCCATTCCTCAGCAGTGAGCCTGTGTATGAATCTGGATGATTTGGGTGGAGTGTGCAAATAAGAGGTCTGTCTCGGTCAGATGAGGTGAAAAGAGGTATATATTTGATCCCGCCTGTATATTTGTTTGGACTAGTGGCAGCATACCTGTGATGTGTTTTATTAAGGAAATTGGATGCCAAAAAATTCTAGTAGCTCAAAAAGCAACTCATTTGCTTTACATAGTACTAACTTCACTCTCTGTACCTCCATTACTTTTAATGAGAGCTTTTTAATGAACTCTTACAACAGCCAAAAGGAATGCCTTGGTGACTCTGTGAAGCACTTTTCTTTCACCCTCAGAGACCATTTGATGCCACATTGTGTACCCAGGACTTAAGGGCATATTTACGAGGAAGTGGCGGAGTGCGGCGTTAGCCACCTTGGCTTAACGCTGCGCTCCACCACTTCCAAAATGCAGGGCTGCCCCGTATTTACAAGGATACGGTGCAGCCCTTCGTTTCCCCCTGCGCTGGAGCCAAGGTTAGCTGCCTATCGCCAATGCAGACACCCTGGTATCGTAGAGCAAGGGTGTCTGCGTTGTAGGGGTAGATTGTTTATGCGCAGGACGGTGAACCTTCCTGCACATAAACAATCTGAAATGGCATTTTGAAACTTCTATGTGTGCTGCGTAAGGCAGCACACATAGAAGTTGCAAAACGTAATTTTTTTATTGATTGTTTATGTTCAGGAAGGTCACCTTGATGCACATAAAGAATCAATGGCCTTTTGCTGTTTCTATGTGTGCTGCACAACGCAGCACACATAGGGGCATATTTACAAGCCCCTATCGCCACCACAACGTCACTTTTTCGGACGTTGTGCTTCACCTTATTCACAAGGCAGCGTTAAGCCACTTAATTTTGGCGCTGCTCCATATTTATACTGCCCTTGTAAATATGGGGCAGTGTCAAAATCAATGGGTGTTGCGGTGGAATGCCCACTGCAACACCGATTGCCCACCCCTTTCACACTAAGTATAGCGTGACAGGGGGCCTTATTCACAAGGCAGCGTTAAGTGGCTTAACGTTGCCTTGTGAATAAGGCGAGGCCCCTTTTGCCACCACAACATCAGAAAAAGTGACGCTGTGATGGCGATAGGAGCTTGTAAATATACCCCTTAATTTCATGTGGCTTCTCAGTAAATCCCAGGCCATGTATCCTTAGAGCTGCTGGTGACCTCACAGATGTACATACACAATTCTTGAATCTTAGCGCTGTTCAGTTTTGACTGCACATTTTGTGGTAGAACCCTGATTTTATTCAATCGTCTTTTATACATTTCGAGGCGGCTGTTTTTATCATTTCCCTAGTGCTCAATGAGCCCCAAACCTGCTGGAAAAGCATTGCTATCATGAGGCGCATATAAAGTTGCCAAAACGACCATAAGTAAACTAAGTGGATGAAAATGTTACATCTCTAAAAGATTACTTTCTCCTTTTAGAGCTTTCCTTGCCCCTTCCCAACAACTTGCTGCCAGAGAGGGCCGAGGTGTGGTGGGCAGCAGGAATCATTAATGTCGTGGGTGGTATGGGCATTTGAATCCCTTCATCATGAACAGTGAGATACTTTTTTTGCTATTGACTGTCCCTCCATCATCAGGCTAACACCGCCTGTTGGGCTGTGCTGAATTAATGAACGAGGATGAGAATAAAGAGAAGAAAACACATTCCACAGTGTCACCCACTGTGCCATCTTCCACAAATGAGTTCGTCTTCTAGTGCCATTATTGGAAGTGCTTAGAAATTACCTTCTCCCTGTACAAACAACAACTTAATTAGAAAAAAAATGTTCCAGGCACCTTTGTAAGAAATACATTGTTTTAATGAGCTATACAAAATGTGGCAGGGCCGGCCATGCATCCTTCCTATAGTCTTGGTGTCCGCGGGCACCATTCACGCCAGCAGAACAAGTGCAAGACTTTGCGGAAATAGTTCCTGAACTCTGCGTTGAAGATGGTGTAGATGATGGGGTTCAGAGCGCTGTTGACGTAGCCCAGCCACGTGACGATGCTGATAAGGGCATCAGGGATGGCGCACGACTGGCAAAGGGCCCTGGTGATGTGCACCACGAAGAAAGGCGTCCAGCAGACGAGAAATGTGCCTGCAATAGATGAAGAAGAGAGCGAGATTGTTAGACGCCTTCAGGAGATGACATACAAATGCAACAGTTTATTATCAATATAACTTAAGAGTCCTGTGTTAGAATGGCAGTTATCACTTTGACACATTGCCGCATATTTATTAAAAAATGTCGGAGAGTAGTGTTACGCTAAATTTGGCAGCGCCACGCTCCGAGATTTTTAAAACGCAGGGATGCGCCGTATTTACAAAAATATGGCGCACCACTGCGTTTCCCCTAGCGCTGGTGCTAAAAAAGCTTCCTAGCGCCAGCGCAGACACCCTGGCGCCATGTTGCAAGGGTGACTGCGCTGTAGTTGCGATTGTTTATGTGAAGGAAGGGTCACCTTCCTGCACATAAACAATCTTTACAGGAGATTTGCTCTTTCTACCTAGAGGGTACCTTTTGGGTATATAAGCACCATATCTTTGCTGGGGCAGGCATAGGAAAAAAGACCTCCATGCTGACACACTGACGCGAGATGCTGAGGTTCCTGCACGCAGACATCCCAGCACGCAGTGGTCTGACATCCCTCGCGGGGTGTCCATCTCGAGACCAAGACGGGGTCCTTCATTCTCTCACACCAGGTAATGGGATTGGTCCTATCCTAGGGGGATTCTTGGCGATACACATACATACCTGCAGGGTACATTTAGGTACATCTAGTTAGGGTCTGCATCGTAGGAGTACGCATTATTACTATCATGTATTTATTTGCCTGCATATCTTCATCGTTTTAGCACTATGGTAGAAATCTACCATCCATTTACTCTGTTGGTGCTTATAATCAATTATATCTGTTTCTTTCTTATGATTGTTGCAGCACACATGTTTTACACTAGAATGACGCTGGTTCAATACTTATTGAAAACGTCCCCACCATTTATTCTGTGTATCTCTCTGAGACAAAGTGAGTACGAATGACTGAGAGAAAAGTACTGTACTGTTTCAACGATCCCTGAATGGTCAGGGTTGTCATGTTCGTTAGTTGCCAGAAACTATTCTCTCCTTGGTAAGAGGGGTTCATAGTGGCACTGTGAGCTAGCTGGTATACAAGCGAACATATCCGGTGGGGGTGTTTGGAATCAGTCTGGACACCACTCCCACAGTTTAAGTTGTCTAAACGCGCAGATCCTATATAGATTTATAGGAACTACACGACACTTTGTGGAGGCTGCCCACATTGTTTGCTTATCTAGCTGTCGATTTCCCATAGACTTCTGATTAAAGCCTAAATTAAGGTGGTTTCAAATGTCTAGATTACTCTCAAGGGATAAGGTGGCTAAAAGCAACATTTAAATGTCCTGTTTGCTGTTTTTCAGTCGTAAATACACACATATTTCACTTAGAGTGCATTTCCCTTTGAGCTTTCTCAAGGCATTTTTGAGCTTTCAATCAATCAATAAAAAACATTTGTACAGCGTGCAGCTACCTCATCTGATGCATCCCGGCGCTCAAAGCAAGACTGAGGAATAGACTCGGCCATCACTATCTAAACTTGATTGAAGAGCCAGGTTTTTAAATCTTTCCTGAAACTGTGTTTGGACTCGGTCATGCGAACATGAGTCGGCAGGGAGTTCCAAAGCTTGGCCGTCTGTACTGAGAATGACCTGCCACCTCTGCAAACCTTGGCAAACCTCGGAATGCGAAGGAGTCGCAGGTGGTTAGATCTCAGGGCTCTCTCCTGGTGGTACAGGCTAAGCCTCTTCCTCATATAGTGTGGACCTCTGCCCCTAATGGCTCTGAATGCAAATGTCAGGGCTTTAAACTCGTCCCTCTTGGCAACCAGAAGCCAATGGAGTTGCTTCAGATGAGGAGAGTGTGATGGCGAAAGAGGACCCGTCGAATGGGCCTGGCCGCTACATTCTGTATTATTTGGAGTATATGGATCAAAACAGCTGGCAACCCCAGATATAAGCTATTGGCATAATCCAAATGCGATGTCACCAACGCATGGATTATGATCTTTTGAGTCTCCTCTGTAAGAAAACGCAAAAGCTTTCTGACAGATCTTAGCTTCACAAAGCAGGATGAAGAAATCTGCCAAATTTGGGACACAAAAGAAAGATCGGAATCAAACATAATTCCTAGATTACTATCTGAAGTAGCTTGTGTCGTGGAGGATTCAATTCAGCGTGCCACCTAAGGCTGGAAGGAGGGGCAGCCATCTGACTAAAAAAGAGCACCTTTGTTTTGTCCATGTTTAGTTTCAGAAAGTTAATGTTCATCCATTTTGAGATATCTTTTAGACACTCTTTGAAATTAAGAAAAGCTGCTTCTGAATGTTCTCCAAACAAAAACACAAGCTGCGTGTCATCCGCATACGAGACAACCTTCACTCCCCAGGATTCAATATGGGTGGCCAAAGGGGCCAAGTACAGGTTGAAAACAGCGGGCTGAGAGCAGAGCCCTGTGGAACCCCACAAACTAAAGGTTTGGGCGAAGATGAACATGGACGAAGGAAGACCCGTTGGAATTGATCTTCTAAAAAGGTTCGCATCCAAGATAGCACCATGACCTGAAAGCCAAAATGGCTTAGTCTATTCAACAAGGTAGAATGAGCTACCATGTCGAATGCTGCCGATAGATCAAGCATCACTACCACAGCAGAGGCACCACCATCCAGAGCTTCTCTAACCATTTCAGACACTTTCAGTAGAGCGGTGTCCGTGCTATAACCTGCACGGAAGCCAGATTGAATGTCATGCAACTAATCATTAGCTTCAACAAAGGAAGACAGTTGGCGATAAACCAGCTTTTCTAAGATCTTCACGGGTGCAGGTAGCAATGAGATGGGTTTAAAATTGCTAAGCACCCCAGGGTCTTCATTTGGCTTCTTGAGCAGTGGCAGTAGGAACGCCTGTTTCTGTAAAGCAGGAAACATGACAGATTTCACAGAGGCATTCCAAATCCTGATCAGAATAGGATTTACACTAAGGGCAGTCAGTTTAAGAAATTGAGCAGGACATGGATCATCTGGGGAACCAGAGTTACATTTCAATAGCTCCTCGAGCAAATCCTTTTCGGGAATTGGGCAGAATTCTGATAAATGAACCAAAGGGTTATCGGACGATGGAGGTCCCTCTAAGCAAGCTTCTGGTGGAAACGTAGAGTATAGTTTTTGAATTTTTTCATCAAAGAAATCAGAGAGGCTAGTGCAAAGAGCAGGAGAAGGCTGAAAAGCACCTTTAGTCACTTCCGGTGTGGTAAAAGATCTTACAATATTGAAAATTTCTTTAGAAGATTTAGCAGCATTCTTGATACACCTTGAGAAGTGATCTCTCATCGTTTGTTGTGTAAGTTTGCAAAAAATTTTATGGGCCTCTTTGCTATAAGATTATAAGACCTTCTCCGACAACGCTCCGACCTCTTGCAGAGGCTTTTCTCTAAGGGTAGGCGTAGTTCGCGGAGTTGCGCTACGAGAAGATACGCGAAGCGGTAAAACAACTCCGCCGCGCGGAGCTACGCGAGCAGCGTAGTGCGATAGGAAAATGCTGTTCGCTGTGATTGCACAGTGCCGGATGCTTGTCCGCACTGTGCAATCATTGCAAACGGCATCATGCACAGTGCAAGCGGTCGTTTTCTGCCGCTCGAGTAGAATTTTACTCGAGCTGCAGCTTTCTCGACGTGAACGGGCAGTTTCTCATTGCGAGCGGTCGCGAGCATACGCGACCACTCGCAATGAGAAACCTGACCCCCCCCCGCATTGAGAAATCTCGCCGGGAGGTTTATTTTCCACGCTCG
Source organism: Calotriton arnoldi (assembly GCA_963921515.1). Classification (NCBI taxonomy): domain Eukaryota; kingdom Metazoa; phylum Chordata; class Amphibia; order Caudata; family Salamandridae; genus Calotriton; species Calotriton arnoldi. The sequence goes on from CAWUFW010002236.1 coordinate 2,129,899, forward strand.
CGCCTGCCAACTTGATGTTGCCGATCGCGAACGAGGAAAAATCTCGCTGGGATGTTGATTTTGCTCGCTCACGGTCGCCAACTTGACGTTGAGGAACGCGAGCGAGCAAAAATGTCCGCTACGGATTTTCTCTGCACTCCGCGAGATCCGCGTAACGCGGAGTGCAGAAAACTCCGCAAACTCCGCGAGCGGAGCGTAGTTCACCGCCTAGGGTTACTTTTCTCTGCTCTAAATTCAGCGGAGAACCAGGGGGCGGATGGCTTAGACCTATTGCCTGTTACTGTTTTTAAAGGAGGAAGTGAGTCCAGCGCATTAGAGATCCAAAATTAAAGCAGATCGAATCACTGTCTGGATTACCTGTAAAGGAAGGCAACATCAATTGAAGGGCGGGCACAAAGGACTCCTTCATAACATTTCACCAGTTCCTCCTCTTTTCAGATGTCTTGCATATATTTGGCTGGTTTCCCACGTCTTAAAAGCAGACTGGGACAAGAAAATGATCTGTCCATATCAGGTGCAAGGGGCCTCAATTTGAAAACTGGTTATGTTCAAACAAATTAAGTCCAATGAATGGCCCGCTCTATGGGTAGGGGTGGTGATTAACTGGGTCAGGTTGAGGCCAGCCAAAGCTTTCTCAAAGAGTTCTTTTTCTTTTCTTTTCAACAGTTAAATTGGGTGTTCCTTTGATTAAAGAAAGTCTCATAATGTCCATGTGTAGTAAACTATCTATTTCTATCCAGGGGAGCTTGTGGCATGGTCCTATTTCGTCTCGTGTGCTTTTTGAATGGTACAAGGAATCTCAGCCTCGCAGAAGCCTGTTACTTGTGTACGTATTGCAAGGGCTTGACTGGGCTTCTTCTCTTACTAGGATGTTCAAATTGGAGGGGTGTAAAGTTTACCATGGAGTAGGCCAGAAACTGCGGGGCATATTAGCAAGACCCACGTTAAAATTATCGCCGTTTTAGCGGCAGGAAACTGCCGCTAAAATGGCGATAATGGGCTTGCTAATATGCGTCATGGAATTCCAATAGAAGCCCAGGTTAGATGTGCAGGACATCTAAGCTGGGCTTCTATTGGAATTCTATAACGCATATTAGCAAGCCCATTATCGCCGTTTTAGCGGCAGTTTCCTGCCGCTAAAACGGCAATAATTTTAACGTGGGTCTTGCTAATATGCCCCACTATTTTTAGCATAAAGAGTTTGTTTTAAAAACCAAACACACACACAGACGCACACACTCTCTCTCCTTCTGTCTGTCACTCTCTCTCTATTTGACTTCACCCTGGAAACAACATGCAAGCAGACATTGTGAAAAAGAATATTTTCGCCAATTTGTGGGTTCAATAAATCAGAGCAGAGACTCAGAATACAAAATGTTCTTTGGATAAATATGTTTTGTTTTGCAGCCCACAAAAGTGTGTTTACTTCATACCCTTGTAAACAAATAACAATATTTATTAAATTGGAAAGTTTACAGCAGCCTTGACAGTCTATCTTTGAAGTATTCCAGGGCAAAAGTCTTAAAAACTCTGGGATAAGTTAGCAGATGTCATGCATAGCTTTCCCCAGTGTGACGCCCTAAATGGAATGGTTATGTTCAGACGGGCATTCCTCACTCACTGTGAAAGAGGAATCAAGATACAACTCACTGATGAGGCCGAAACTAGTGTGGGAATGTGTATGTTCTCATCTGGAGGGGACTTAGCTTGGCAGTTTGGGCTGTACTGTTCATATTTGAGCAGGACCAAGACTGATTTCAACATGGCTGGTCTGTGTCTAGAGTGTCAAAGAGAGCACAAAGAACAACGGACTGGAATGTGTCCTGAGTCATTACCAGTAGCTCAGATTAGCTCAGGCATTCCACCCATCGCCTTTTTGTTTTCTTCAGTGTGAAGTCCTATATGTGATGAGTATGCCCAGATGTGGGTCCCGACCTGACTGTGGCATAGCACTCAAACTATACCTCACTTATGAGGCCTAAATAAGCCGAATTGGTCTGCTGCTGCCTTTGTTCCCATCTGGAGGGCACATGGTATGACATTTGTGCTAGACTGTTTCTATTGGAGCAAGACCAAGGCATATTTGCAGATAGCTGATCCCTAGCAAGAGTAGCACAAAGGAAACAAAAACAATGGACTGGAGTTCTGCCAGCAGCTAAGAATCCAGCCATCACCTTTAATCATCAATGCACAGTGACGTTACACAACCCTATCATGTTCATGGCCTAAATTGGAGTGGATCCATTTTTTAGTCTTTGACAGTCATCATCTTAAACCAGGGAGCGGTCTGATATGAAAATGTTTGTAGATATGACAATTTTTATGTTTCACGTTACATTTTTGAATTTGTGATAACCATATATGTTTTACTGAATCTAGGTGGATTTAGCATTTACTGGTGAGATCTGTTTCTGGCCTGTACATCGCTTGCTCAGATCACAGCACAATTACCCAAACTTTAAACTTTTAACAGTTAACAAAATGAATACTAGGTTAGATTGAGTATAATAATTGCATACATAAATGGTTTATGTAAAGAGCTACTAATAAAAGTACCATATAAGGAGAAAGCTGTGTTTGCAGATATCTTGTGGTCAAATCACAAAAGTTCATCCTTCCATCCATTAGAGACATTTATACCTTTTAAATCCTGAAATCAGCAATCATAGCGTAGATGGTCAGCACTTCCCACTACAGACAATTATAAGCCGTAAAGGCACCCCCTCCGGGACCCTTTCAGGGACAATGGGGATGCTTCTAGGTGATTAAAAGCACCCCTTAAGTGCACATATAAATTGTAAACAAACTAACTCAAGATGGCTGGATTAGAAAAATCCTTGTATGAGGTATTTCTATAGCGTGAATCTAGCCAAAAAGACAGTGAAGCGCTGTACAGGGTCAAAGGCAAACATTAAGTCAACAAGTGATAGGAGAGGTAACTGGTTTGTGGACTGTTAATGCATTGAGTTGTAATGTTCTTTAAAAGGGTTTGTCTTCAACTCTTTCCTAAATTGGAGCAATGTTGGGGTGGTCCTGTGGAAATGAGGATGCTGTTCTAGATCCTGGATGCATAGATGAAAAAGGCTTACTGACTTGTTTTTTTCTTTTTTACACTGCTTAATCTGCAGTCTATTGATGTCCAGACTGTGGGTGTGCCAAGAACCAGCAGAGATGGCGAGATTGTCTGGAAGATAAGCAGGGGTGCTGTTCATGATGACTTTCAAAATGATGCAGCTGGTTTTGAAGATGGTGCAGGCCTTCCACAGGAGTTAAAAGAATTCCATGAGGATGGGGGTGATGTGATCATATTTCTGCAGGCTCTGAATGAGATGTGCTGCGGCATGTAGGTTGCCCCTAAGAGGTGCCAGTGTGGAGTCTAGTAGGCCATGGAGCAGGGAATTACCACCATGCATATGAAAGAGTAGGATAGCCTGAACAACAGTTCTGGAGTTGCTTTCTGGAAGGAATAGTTTCACTTTCTTTAGAACAGACAGTTGTTAGAAAGCATCTTTGGTCTTCTTGTGGCAGAGGGGTGAAAGATAATGCTCTTTGGAGCGAATCTTTGTTACATGAATACGTTTAATGCTGCATGGGTTAACATGTTAATAAAGTGTTCTAAGTGTCATTACATTCTGACCCACATGATACATGTCCTCTCTCCCAGTTCCCCATCCTTTTTAGGTCTTGCCTAGGCAGCACATACACTGTCTCTTCGAGACATGTTGTATCCAGTGCTTACAGCCTGCCCATTGCTTTTGATTGGTAACTTCGAGTGTCCTTCGTAAAGCCTTGCTTCTAAGTGGTTATTTGTTCTTGTATGTCCCTCCTTTTCATGTGTTGCTACCGTACATGGAGCATGGCCCTATTACTTGTAGCCTTTCACTTGTGTGCCTTTAGACTTGTTTTTGCACACTATTTTTTTCACTGGTTTTTGCACGTGTTTCAGGAAGGTACAGTTTTCTTCCTCTGTCATGTTGTTGTGAGGTGTCTCCAGCGGCATGGGAAGGCTCTCTGTTCGTAGAGCTGCTCCCCCTGCCTTTAGATTTCAAGCGCACAAACAATTGTAAACATGTTCTTGTTTTGATCGTGCTTTTATCAGCTCCGTCTCCTCCCACCCGACCTCACTGCTGGCATGGGCTCTTTGAACATGCTCATCTCTCTGGAGGACTCTGCTTACCATCGGCTGCCTTACTCTTCTTTTTGCTACAATCAAACTCTTGTTAATCTATCTGAGCGGTACATTTTTTACCATTAAAATGCGTTTTATTTAAAAGACTTGTTTTGCTTTTTGTGGTGAATGTATCATTAGGATTGGTTTCAGCACAGTTCCCCCCTCTTTCACACTGTCAGCGATTTTCCCTTAAGTGTTTTTTCTATATTGCTATTGCTACAGAAGCTCACGTTTTCTCTCAGTCACTCACACTCGTTCAGTGAGTTGCCCACTTTGGCATCCATTTTGTGTTTCTCTCGGCATCTGTTTTAGATTACTCTGAGAGTACATTTTCATTTGTGGCTGTCCTGTGCTTACACTGGTGGGAGTTGGGGAGTGCTCAGAGATGGACATGATGCTTCTGAGGGAGAAGGAAGCGCCAGCTTCGTCCCCCCCCCCGTGACAGTTTCCAGAACATCTCCACCTTGAGGCTGGCTCAGCTATCATTTCACTTCCTGTGACCCTCCCTAACCTGAGCTGGTCAGCAGGCCAACAGTAAAGTCAGGCGTGTTTACTTGTGTAAGACTGATGACGTCCAGGTGGGTTTTCATGTGCTGTGTTTTTATAATGAAGCCAAGGAATGCATTTTCTAAGCTCTGAACTCAGCCAAAAATATGAGTGGATCAGCTATGGCAGTTTCTTTCTGCTAATTTAGGTAATGCCCCGCAGTCATGGAGAATTGGGACTGCCCACTATCTGCTTTTCCTGGCCAGTTCCGTGCCCTAGGATTCGGAGTTAATAATATTTTCCCAACATTCCCTAATTTCACAGTCACCTCATATGTTTTTATTCCAGTATTGGATTTGCCTTTAATAAAAGAATGTGGGTCATGGCTGGACCTACGCTGTCCTTTCTGAGGGCAGGATGCGATGGCTTAGAAAAGCACTGCAGGCTCTTTGAAGATATTTTTATCAGAATCCACGGGAACATGGCGGGTTGTTTAATGGTTGTAATTTGTTGCTTTATTGGTTACAATCTTCCATTTCTCGCAGAATTGCCGTGCAGGGTAGCGACCGGTGCACGTAAACAATACGTGCAGCAACACAGAATGAAGTTTTAAAGAAATCATATGTCAGTACACCCACGTTATTGCTATGTTGACAGCAGTATATTGAATTGTAATTGTATTGTAGTTGCATATATATAGCGCTTCCTACCCCTGATGAGGCGTCGAAGCGCTTTTTCGGCGAGTAGCACGCTACTCCGGGACCCATAGAGGATTAGTGTTGAATTAGTATAGTGAAATATGAAAGTAATTTTAAGTGGTGGATAGGTTAGTCAGTTATTTGGATTCGGAAGGATAGCAGAAGGATAGAAGAGGAAAAAAGGTTTGTATTTATTTAGCGCTCGTTACCCCTGATGGGGTGTCGAAGCGCTTATCTGGCGAGTAGCACGCTACTCCGGAACCCATAAAGGATTAGTGTTGAACATTAGTATAGTGAAATATGAAGTAATTTGAGTGGTGGATATGTTATTCAGTTATTTGGATAGAGAAGGTTAGGCGGCGGGATAGAAGAGGGAAAGAGGTTTGTATTTATATATTGCTTGCTACCCCTGATTGGGTTTTGAAGCGCTTTTTTGGCGAGTAGCATGCTACTCTGGAACCCATAAGGATTAGTGTTGAATTAGTATAGTGAAACATGAAAGTAATTTGAGTGATGGATATGTTAGTCAGTTATTTGGATTGAGAAGGGTTGGGGAGGGGTAGAAAAGGGAAAAAGGTTTGCATTTATATAGCGCTTGTAACCCTGATGGGGTGTTGAAACGCTTTATTGGTGAGTAGCACACTACTCTGGAACCCATAAAGGATTAGTGGTGAATTAGTATGGTGAAATATGAAAGTAATTTGAGTGGTGGATATTAGTCAGTTATTTGGAGTGAGAAGGATAGCGGAGGGATAGAAGGGGAGGAAAGGTTTGCATTCATATAGCACCTGTTACCCCTGATGGGTGTTGAAGCGCTTTTCTGGCGAGTAGCACGCTACTCCGGAACCCATAAAGGATTAGTGTTGAAAATTAGTATAGTGAAATATGAAGTAATTTGAGTGGTGGATATGTTATTCAGTCATTTGGATAGAGAAGGGTAGGCGGCGGGATAGAAGAGGGAAAGAGGTTTGTATTTATATAGCGCTTGCTACCCCTGATTGGGTTTTGAAGCGCTTTTTTGGCGAGTAGCACGCTACTCTGGAACCCATAAGGATTAGTGTTGAATTAGTATAGTGAAACATGAAAGTAATTTGAGTGGTGGATATGTTAGTCAGTTATTTGGATTGAGAAGGGTTGGGGAGGGGTAGAAAAGGGAAAAAGGTTTGCATTTATATAGCGCTTGTAACCCTGATGGGGTGTTGAAACGCTTTATTGGTGAGTAGCACACTACTCTGGAACCCATAAAGGATTAGTGGTGAATTAGTATGGTGAAATATGAAAGTAATTTGAGTGGTGGATATTAGTCAGTTATTTGGAGTGAGAAGGATAGCGGAGGGATAGAAGGGGAGGAAAGGTTTGCATTCATATAGCACCTGTTACCCCTGATGGGTGTTGAAGCGCTTTTCTGGCGAGTAGCACGCTACTCCGGAACCCATAAAGGATTAGTGTTGAAAATTAGTATAGTGAAATATGAAGTAATTTGAGTGGTGGATATGTTATTCAGTCATTTGGATAGAGAAGGGTAGGCGGCGGGATAGAAGAGGGAAAGAGGTTTGTATTTATATAGCGCTTGCTACCCCTGATTGGGTTTTGAAGCGCTTTTTTGGCGAGTAGCACGCTACTCTGGAACCCATAAGGATTAGTGTTGAATTATTATGGTGAAACATGAAAGTAATTTGAGTGGTGGATATGTTAGTCAGTTATTTGGATTGAGAAGGGTTGGGGAGGGGTAGAAAAGGGAAAAAGGTTTGCATTTATATAGTGCTTGTAACCCTGATGGGGTGTTGAAACGCTTTATTGGTGAGTAGCACACTACTCTGGAACCCATAAAGGATTAGTGGTGAATTAGTATAGTGGAGTATGGAATTTGAGAAGTGAACATGTTAGTCCGTTATTTTGATTGAAAAGGATAGTGGAGGGATAGAAGAGTGAAGGATTTGGATATATATATTTTTTTGGAGGTCATAGCAGTAGGAGGCTTTTGGATGAGTAGAAAGGGGAAGAGTCAGAGGGAAGAGTTTAGAAAGGTTTGTTTTGGGGATCGGTATAGTAAAAGAGGTGTCAGGTGATGCAAGGAGGGGTAGAGTAGGGGAGAGTCTAGAAAGGGTTATTTTGGGGATCATAGTAGTGGTATGGGGTTTGGGATAAATGAGAGAGTGGATGTAGAGGATATATTGATAGATGTATAGGGTGAGAAATAGGGTAGTGCATTGGAAAGAGTAGTAGAAAGAAGTTTGAGAGATGAGTCAGAAGGTTGGGCTAGAAGATAAATTGAGAGAAGTCTAGGCTGAGAAATAGAGTAGTGAATTGGAAATGCTAAATAAGAAGAAAGTGATAAATATATAGATCCATAAGTACATTGAAAGTATATAGATGCATAAAGGAGGTAAGTATATGTAGATTAAAGATATTGATAGAGGTGCAGGCTGAGAAATAAGGTAGTGCATTGGATATGCTTTTTCAAGAGAAAAGTAACAAACACACAGATCCAAGTACATGGAAGGTACATAGATGCACAATGGAAGCAAGTACATGTAGACCAAAGATGCACCAGATAAACTCTGGTTTTCAAGTGTTATTGTACTTTAATTTTTTTTTTTTTTTTACAACATAATTATTCTACATGTTTATACAAAGCAATACACAAAGATAGGTACATATCTATAATGAAAATAAATGCTTATATATAGAGGGATATGCTGTAAATTTCTGTTTGCGTATGGTGCTTATGTGGGGAAGAGCCAATTCTTGATGGTTTTTTTCTTGTATCTTGGGATTTTGAGGCGAGGTGCCCCTTTAGAGCGGAGGTTCCTTTGTTGAATGTGTTTGGTGATTTTATTCCTGATGAAGAGCGGTCCCATTCCATGTATTGCTTTGTGGGTGATACAAAGCAGCTTGAACGTGGATTTCTGGCAACCGGTAACCAATGCAGGGCATTCAAGGCAGGTGAGATGTGGTCTCGCGGTTTGATATGCAAGAGTAGTCTGGCAGCCGAGTTCTGAATCCGTTGTAGTCTTTTCATGGTTGTTAAAGGTGATCCGTGGTAGAGGCTATTGGAGTAATCGAGTTTGGACAGAACAAGGGAGATGGTAGCTTGAACCTTGTGCGGAAATCCCAAATGAGGGAAAATTTGTCGCAGCGTTTTTATAGTGACAAAGCTTGATCTTGCTAGTTTGTCCACTTGGGCATTCATCGACAGCTTGGAGTCCATGGTCATTCCGAGGTTTCTTACTTCCTTCGATACTTTAGGTGGTGATCCCAGTTCATTAGGCCATGCGGCAAGCGGGTTGCAATGTTTCCAATCGCCACACGTGAGTATTTCCGTTTTTGAAGTATTCAATTTGAGATGGCTCCAAGTCATCCACTGATCCACGGCTCTGAGACAGCTGAAAATTGGTGATTTTCCAATGTCTTTGGGGCATTCCAGTTGAAGAAGAATTTGCGTGTCATCTGCATAGTTATAGCACGTGAGGTGAAATTTATTGATCAGTACTGGTAATGACTTCATGTAGATGTTGAAAAGCATGGGCGAGATGATAGAACCTTGAGGGACACCTGCTTTTGTGGAGTACGGTTTGGACGAGAAAGGTGGGGTATGGATGACATTAGTTCTGTTTCGAAGGTAGGACGTGATCCAGTCTAGAGCAGTTCCCTCTATGCCGGCTTCATAGAGTCTTTGTTTCAGAGTGTCATGGTCAACCGTGTCAAAGGCAGCCGAGAGGTCCAAGAGGAGTAGCGCAGCAACTCCGTTGCGGTCAACTGTATTTTCAGGTCATCCCAGATGGCAAGGAGGGCAGATTCAGTGCCTCTCCCCGGACGGAATCCTGTTTGGAAGTCTGAAAGTATGTCATTCTCTTCAATGAATTGTGACATCTGGGCGAACGCTGCTCTTTCTATCAGTTTGCCCAGGAAAGGTCCATTTGTAATGGGTCTGTAGTTGTCAGGGTTCAGCGGGTCCAAGTTTGTTTTCTTCAGTAAAGGGCGTATGTGTGATTTTTTGAGTTCTTCTGGAAATATTCCGGTAGTGAAGGAATCGTTGATGATTCTTCTTACTGGAGTGGCAGCAGAGGTTGTTAAAAGAATTGTTTTGAAAATTTGTGGTGGACAGGGGTCAGAAGGGCTGCCGGCAGGCCTGCTTGCTTTGACCAGGTCCATAAATTCATCGTGTGAGATGTGTTGTAAGGAACGGAGAGGCTTGGTTAGAGTATTCTTGGATTGTTGTTTTGTACAAGGGTTAGTGCTGGTGCTTTGTTTCTGTTTTAAGTATGAGTCCAACGTGTCTGCTTTGTCCGTGTAATGATTTGCCAGTTGGAGGGACTGGCGAGCCACGAATTGGAATGCGGAATGCGACGCTAATAATTTGTTATACATATGGTGGTCATGGTGGGGAGCTAGAGTACCAAGGGGTCCAATACCTCTACTCCTCTGGTGGTCATGGTGGGGCGCTAAAGTGCCAAGGGGTCCAATACCTCTACTTCTCTGGTGGTCATGGTGGGGCCCTAGAGTACCAAGGGGTCCAATACCTGTACTCCTCTAGTGGGTATTGTGAGGCGCTGGAGCACCAAGGGGTCCAATACGTCTACTCCTCTGTTGGTCATGGTGGGTCGCTAGAGTACCAAGGGGTCCAATACCTCTACTCCTCTGGTGGTCATAGTGGGGCCTAGAGTAAATAAATAAATAATTTTGTTTATAGCCCAAACAGTTCAAACGTTACTAAAAATGCAGTATCACGTGTTGTCGTGGAGTGGAAGGCCTTTTGCAAAGCTGGACTGGTCACCTTTCTGTTGCTTATTGCTGTATTTAGGTATAAAACTGGTACTAATGAAGTGCAACCAATGCCCAGACAGTTTTACAAAGTTTAATGAAGTAATACTATTACAAAATGAGCTGCATTATGCAGCATAATTTGACTTTTCTAGCTGCATATTTTGCTCAACCCTGCCCACATAATTTGGCCCTCTCCAGCCGCATAATTCCATTGGCCCTAACAATACCTTAGCTCTTAAGTGAACATATGCGAAATATATTGGCTTTGCATCTAGTAAGCCAAAAAATATAAACCACTTCTTCTAATCACATAGGGGCTTATTTACAAGCCCCTTGCGCCACTTTTGCGTCACTTTTAACATGGGATAAATGACGCAAAAGTGGCGCAAGGGGCTTGTAAATAAGCCCCATAGTCTTTTCAATATCCTGTTTCATTAAATTACTTTTGCTTTCACTCTTTGTTTCCCACACTCACTATTGCTTTGAAGCTAACTAAACTCTGGCTACGGTAATACACAGTAAATGGAAGTCCATCCTGACTTTTGTCTCCATTATTTAGAGATCCTTTGATGTGCATGCTTCATGCCTGTACAAGGGTGTGAAGTGCTTCTCCAGTTCACGGTTCTTCTCCATGCTTATGGGGCCTTTGAGTCTGAAACGTTATGCTTTGGTACTTTGCTTTGGTTTACCAGACATCCCACAGAAATCACGCATTTGCTGCTATATTCCATGGCTGTGTCAAAATGTTTACATTTTGCAAGTAAGGACTCTTGTTACGTGCAATACAACATTTCATGAAAACAACTTTATCTGAATAAATCAATGAACATTTTTTTAGGATCCCCCATACATTCTTAGATTAACCATGTTTGAGGCCCAGGCCGTGCTCCCAGCCTTCTAATGACTAAACTCTGAACATCCTTTCTTTATACTACATTCCCACTTTCTGTTTGTGCTGATCATCTAGCTTGCCCCGGCCCTCCTCACCCATGAAATTGATCACATTGCATTCCTTTGGAATGATTGCATTCTCTGCTGTGCCAAGTAGGGTGACCAACTGGCATAGGTGCAAATTCAGGATGGTGAGTGTGAAAATTCAGGACAAAGGGTCAAAATTCAGGACAAAAATTCAGGACTGAAGGTCAAAATTCAGGACAAAAATCGAGACAAAAGGTACGTTTTACAGACATATCAGATGAGGTCACGCAATAGTATATGAGTACGTAAATAGCCAACCAACATAAGTACAAGTCAAAATAAGTTTATATTAGGTTGCGACAATCGTTGACTTTGCGTTTATTTGGTATGCATGCAGTTTTGAGCAACTATGCAGGTATTTTTGTGGTATTTCACATCATCATAATTTATTTAATTGGTTACTGCACTGGGTTGTCCCATCTCACGGATGAGAGCCAAGCAGGGCAAATACTGTCTGATTATTGAACATTGTTTTGAGAGGTCACTCTCTGACTCACAGTCAGAGATTGACTCCTTTAAAATATTCTGATTGTTGTGGGGAGAAAATCAAGCACCAAATGCTTCCTGCATGCTGGTGTCCACACAAGGCATCATGTGAAACTTACTAGTGAAAAGAGGTCATCCTGTCACTGCACAGAGAAGCCCATTATCATTCTGTTTGTGATAATTAGGCCGACATACAGAATGATAAAAGGCTGCAGCAGGTCGGGGAGGGGCTGCAGCAGGCCATTGAGCACAGCAGGAGCGCGAGCTGGCCCCTGCAGTGAGAGTTACAGAACTCTCAGGCTGCTTGCAGGGGGACAGCTCACTGCACTGTGCAGAATTACGGACAAAAGGCGTCCTTGAAAGAAATCCTTACGGACAACGGACATGAGGCCCAAATAACGGGCGGTCTGAGAAATGTACGGACGGTTGGTCACCCTAGTGCCAAGCAACATGACATACCATTTTATTGGCCTTTAATCCCTGCCTCATAATAATTTGTATCAGATCTTTCATTAGGTTATCAAGAATACAACTGTGATCATGTCAAAAGGAGTACATAGACTAGGCACATGTGTTTGCAATATCAAGGAATTCCAAGGAGTCTGGCCATATCGCCCACATGGCAGGGTGAGGGACTTGGTACAAAACTGGGGTAGAGGGGTGGTGGGGAAACGGGGTGTAAAGGAGTCCCGATGAGAGTGTTGGAGGGAGAGCAGACCCTAGGAAGGTCAAGATTGTGTGCATGATGCTTTGGTGCTTGCATGTGAATACTGAGATCACATGAGGGAGGCAAGTAATTACCCATAGGAGGCGGTTGTAAATAAGCCCCTGAGAGGGTATAGAGAGAATGGCAGTATGGACGTGTAAGACGTGTAGGGGGCTTCTTTAATCTTTGGTTGTGTGTTGTGGCCCCCACATGTCCTCACAATAATTTGAAGCTTTTCCGCCCCTCTATCATGCAACTTTTTAATATTATTTTTGTCTTTCCTGGGTGTGCTTCTTTTCAACATTATTTTTACGCACACCCCTCTGCTCCCCAATGCTTCCTCCTTCCGACACCTCCTGATAATATCTTCACTCCGTGCTTCTCTGTTAATTTCAGTTGCCCTTTAATTGTGCTCCCAAATGTATCCGTAAACATTTACGTAACAATCAATAAATGACCCGTGCCATATATTGGCATTAAAAATATTAAATTCAATGTATTGCTCTGATATGCCTTCCGGTTGGTATTTACTTTTTCTCGAGTATTTTGACATTTTTTATTTTGTATTCTACTTTTCTTTAAAAAATGGTTTACAAACAAGTGTTAGCAAAGCCAATAGGTTAGCAATCGCTTTATAAACGCGAGACCTATTGGCTTTGCCAGTGATTGTTTGGTCTTGTCATGCTGTATTTTTTTTTGTTTGTTTAAAACTGGGATCCTACATGCAATTTCACTGGCATATCACTTATATTTTTATAATAATAGATAGATCTCTGTCATACTTGATATTAGGATTTTTGTATGGCAAACGGCTCCATGCAATACGCAAACGAGAATGTATGAATATGAAAGATATAAAAAAATAAAGCGAGTATGACTACATTCAAAGACTGTTGCAGTGAATAGACATAAATGTAGGACACAAGATACACGCTCTGCTTAACTCGCATTAAGGAAATGTGTCCTCGCCTCAATCAGCCTTTTGTTAAGGGATTTGTGGACCCCTCTTTTAAAATAAGGTGTGTGCTGACTTGTGCTATGTTTTAGCTCTACTCCTAAAATCACAATGTAATGGGCCAATACACTTTCTATGCTCATAGTTCTATTTATTATAAACACTCCAATTGTGCCTTGTTCCTCCACACACTAAACGTGCTGTGTACACAGGGCTTTAAGTGGCCTGGGTCCAGCCGGTGATGAGCACTGCCAGTTTTAAAACAAGCATTGGAAATGCAATAGGTCTCGCATTTGTTGGAGGTTGGAGCTTTTGGCATTATAACTGGCAATGTTTTTTACCGTGCAATAGATATACCCTCCCCACCTTAATAAAATAAAAAACACTGTTGTGTTTTTTTTTAATGTAGCAAACCTGCAATGGTGCCATAGCGCTGGGAGTGAACATTGCAATTCAGACTCCACGTTAAAACAAGCAGTGTTGTGAGGGTGCAGTACCACAGGCTGTCACTAGGTGTCCCTTGGGACTTCTTTTGCCCACATATGGTACTGCACCCTGCAACATGACTAGGCAAAGGATATGGCACAGTGGTGAGAGCTGCTGACTGGTGAGCTGGGGACCCCGGTTCAAGTCCGCTGTCAGGCTCCACATCCTGTGATATTGGGCCGATGGTTTAGTTTCCCAAGCCTATGGCTAGGCGCGCTATATAAATAAAAGCGTTTGTAAAGTAACAAAAAAACGAGCAGTGGCCTCGGAGGGGTGGTGGAGGCCTGCAAGCAGTGTTGTGGGAGGGGCGAGGGGGAGGCACAGGAGATAAAGCAACGGCAAGCAAATGATGCCACAGAAGTTTCACTGCACAAGTAAACAGAACAGTTAATGAGCAAAGAGGCAGGCTGTGAGAAGCTGGCCTGGTATATGATGCCCACTAATGTAAGTGGGCACCTTGCACCAGTCCAGACAACCCTAATGGTGATTTAAGAGGTCTCAGACAACCTTAGAAAGCTATCCAAGTGGTAGATGTGGAGAGCAGCCTTCAGGCTTAGTCTTGAAGGAGTGTAAAGCAGCTTGTTTTACCAGAATGCAATCTTATAGTATATTAAATGAAAAGGAACCACACAAACTATGTATACAAATATGTATTTATTATATAACACTCTCTAGTACGTTACAGTATCTCCTACAAGGAGATAGACACAAAGCACACAATACTTTAGCAAAGAAATCACAGTAAATAGCACTAATATACAGTGGGCCCCAGGGGGGGACCAAACCATATACTAAGAAAGTGGTATAAGAACCACGACTCGAGTCAGGACAATGTCGAGAGGATGTAGAATTGCTGGGGACCCACAGAACAACCCAAGGTAAGTAAATAGGGACCCCACGGAGAGCATTTGCAGTGTGTGAACACGACTGCGTGCTCCGTACAAGTCTATGTGCAAGTTGCGGTTGGAATTTTAAAGATTAGGGACCCTTCCCAGTGGACCCTGAAGAAACCCCGTGGAAGACACAAGGTTGGAAAGCCACCCCACCCGTGGATACCGTGGTACCCAAGTTACCTAGCCCAGGGAAGCCCGGTACATAGGTGTGAAGTGGCGTCAGAAACCACAGTCAAACCCACTGGAGGACTTCAGGAAAGTGCCACTGATGGAAGAGGAGAAAGTGTCCGGAGGAATCCAAACATGGATTCTTGATGAGGAGTACATGAAAGCAGAGGGGACAGTGTCTATGTCACTCGGAAGTGACCAGGAGACTTGGAAGACGGATGCCCTCCGATGTCGGGTGCTTCAGGAAGGATGATGGTGACCCTGACTCTGCAGCTGCGAGGACCAGGCAATGCTGAGGACAACCAGGACCCGGATACGAGCTGTCCCACAAAGGATGTCGAGTGCTGAGGGGTCGGTGTCCAGCGGGAGCACCAACAAGCCTTGGCAAATGCAACCCACACAGGAAATCAAGAATGTGCACAGTTGGGACCAGTAAGGTCCAGGAGACTCACCACAATCAGGGGAGTCAGGGCAGGCCCCAAGCAATCAGGGGAGCCCAAAAGAAACAAGTGTGACCCTCTAGTGGACCCACAGGCCAGAGGCACTGGAGTCGCAAGAGGACCTCAAGCAGCTCACCAAAAGATGAAGGGCACGATGCACACGATGTGGTGTGGCTGAAGATTCTGGTCACTGGAGGTGCTCGAGGTTGGGGCTACTTGGAGCCTGAAGATCTTCTTGCAAAGATGTCAACAAGCCTTTGCAACTGCAAAGGGACACGGAACCCAGGGTTTCAGTTATTGCAACCCCGACGAGGAGTACTGACCTCAAACTTGGTAAGAAGGTAGAGCAGGCCTCGGGAGCTGAGGAAAACCACTACCTGTGTCGCCGAGCCCATGGAGTCTGGAGGATCTCGGGATCTGCAGACCGGTCATTTTCGTTGCGGTGCCTGCGAATGCAGGGGAGTGACTCCTTCACTCCAAGGGAGATTACTTCGGTTGTCCTTGATGCTTCACAGGCCTTGGAAGGTTCCTGTATGATGCACCGGCACAGACGGTGCAGCAGACTGGAAGGGAGATGAAGTCAGGCCCAAACGAAGTCCAGCGAAGTCCAGACTGCCCAGACGGTAGAAGTGCAGTGGTTTCAGTTCTGAATCTTATCCCACGACGAATCTAGGGACCTACACCCAGGTAAGCCATTAAGTACCCTAAGGAAAGGGTTGGGAAGTTTCAGGGGACCCTCCCAGGGGTGGGTCTGGACAGGGCGAGATTACTCCCATGTCCTTTGTCCAGTTTCCTGCCAGAGAGGGAGCCAATGGCTCCCAGGACTGGTTTGAACTGGACTATGCACAGGGACACCAAATGTGCCCCTCATGCACACTTTCAGGCGCTGACAAGCGCACCCACACAGCCCTAATACACTAAATCCTGTCTGGGAGGTGGTCACACCTCCCTGTGACACACCTCCCTGTGACAGGATGCCTATTGTTCTGCCTTCCCCTGCTCGAGCTTGGCTCAGCAGCAGGAGGGCAGAAATGTGTCTCTGGTCGGCAGCAACCATTTTGTGCTGTCCGGGACTAGAAGGATGGCACTGGGAACACCGAGAGCCTATCGGAGGGCTCTTCCAGTGCTTGGAATCATACCCTCACACCGTTTACGGTGTGAGGGTATGATTCCAACATGTTTGATACCAAACATGATAGGATTTGTTACAGCTGTTTTCGAGATGGTCTTCGTGCTGTCACGCGATGCCTCTCTATATAGTATATGGCTGCTTCACTGACAACCCGGGAGAATGGACTCCATAGGCTGCAGGGGTGTCCTGCTCATGCAGGGGCACCCTCTCACTTAGAACCAAGCACACTGCCCTCAGGATTATAAATAGGGCTCCCGGTTTTATGGTATTTATTTTTTTGACATTTCCGTCTGTATTTATCCATAGCCATATTTATTATGGGTTTTGTGAAAAAAATAAAACTGAAACTGGTATATTTCCACATTTATTTAACCAATAAATACGTAGACATGCTTGAATGCCTGTTTCAGTGATATGAACACCCGCAGAATATAAATCAATTCACTTATATGAAAATATGCACATTTCAGTATCAGCTTTGTGCATATCTACTGCTGTTTAAGCCTCTTTACTAAAATTCCTTTTTTTTAACCCCTTCACCTATTAATCTACACAGTTATTGACCTGGCAGTCATGGCAAAGTGTATTTAGAATCACTCAAAAAGCACCCAATTTCCGTTTTTATCCACATTTAAAAATAAATACAGACAAGAAAATTAATGGTTTTCTGTCTATATTTATCTGTAAAAATCTTTAAAAACAGAAATCAGGGAGCCATAATTATAAAGGCCTGCTAGAGGGGTGACTTATAGGTTTTAAATGCAGTGACCCTTAGATATAGTAAACCTATATCTTTCGTAAGTGGTGCATGCACCAACTTACACAGGCTGCAATGGCAGGCCTGTAGTTCTATTTTGAATGGTCTCTCATGGGTGGCAGAATACAGGCTGCAGCCCATGGGAGACCTCTGGGGTACCTATGCCCTGGGTACATGGGTACCATATACTGGAGACTGACAAGGGTACCCCAGTATTAAATCTGGGGTGTGCCTAAGTACATAACACAACAGTTTAAGGAGAAAGCAGATAGACTGGGGTCCTGATTAGCAGGATCCCAGTCACACTAGTCAAAAACAGCATCCCATCAAGCAAAAAGTGGGGGTAACCATAAGAAGCAGATCCTACTTTCCTGCACAGGCCAACCAAAAAAACATTTATCGGTAAGTATAAATAACCTGAACAGTAAAAACACAGGTAAGAGGGCCAGTACTCATCAGTGGATACAAAATTCCAAAAGGAGGGACTACTAAGTGTATTCACCAATGAAAAGCCAGCATTTCTAAAGGACAGCAACAGGAACCAATGAAAAAGAAGGGTGTTTTTTCCAAGCCCATATCCTAGATACAGCATGTCTCGAAGAGACAGCGCAAGCGCTGCCTAGGCGAGTCGTAAACAGGGCATTGAAAAGGGTCTGAAACGGGCTCGCTTTGCAAGCCCTGATCTTTTTGTGCCATGCCCTCACAATAAAGACTGGTGAGGGTAAGCTTAACAAAGATGGCTTACACATCGTTATGCGAGTCACATATAATACTTACGTCATGAATCTGGAACCTGAAAAGTAATCGTAAGAGGAGGGATGTTATTTTAAAGGTACCGTGGCCCACTGTGTCTCCTTTCTCTGCTGGAATCCAGCCCCATGCCTAGAGTCACTTTGGAGCAGCTGCCCTGCATGATTTTGTGTTGATCCACCCTCTCCTGCTTCATGCCATGACCTTTGCTTTGCTGCTGGATGTGGTGGTGTTTGAAGCCAACAGGGAATCATCCCTTGGACAGACACCGCATTACAATAAGTTGGTTGGAACTTGCCTATTTATGTAATGCTTTCACGATCCTGCATACCCCCTTTTTGTTGTAACTTTCCATCCTCCAGCGCACCTGATATTTCCAGATCACAAATGCGGTTGCAATTTAGCCTTAGGCTGATCTCGAGCCATAAATGTCTAACCCACCAAATTTAACCATAAGAAAACAAGTTATGCAGGGCATGAGCCGTAATTCAGAAAGTTTCACAGATTGAATTGTAATCTACGTGGCATGGAGGAGAGACTCATCTGAGGGCATTCATTGTCAACATGTCATGTTTATTTATTCGTTGACTGGCACTGCCATTGCTCAAAGGCAAGCTGAAAAGCTTACAGTGTGTCAGGCACCACCAACAAACACTCAATAATGAGATGGAGGCTTGCTTTCAACACACTGATGCGCGCATGCTATTTATAGCAATTGCACATGATGTTAAGTAAATATCAGAATTTAAGGCATTACATAGCTGGCTAAGCTTTCCCTAGGATCCCCCTTGCCTTCAGCATGCTTGTCCATGGACAATGTGTACTCGGTATCTGCTTTGGTCAGGATCAAAATGTAAATGTAAACCATGTGTTAGCATGGCATCATTGGCGTGGATTGCCCCTGTATTTTTGCCTTGACCTCCTTTTATGATGCTGTGTGTTGGACTTCGTTTTTGCTGGTCTTGATGCTTTGGGCACTTTGCAACTGCTGTTCCGTGCCAAAGTGCAAGTGCTCCCTGTAAAGTGTTGTTATGGATTGGTGATTCCATGATTGGCATATTTGATTTACTAGTCAGTCCCTAATACAGTGCACTATGGGTGCCCAGGGACTGTAAATCAAATGCTGCTAGTGGGCCTGCAGCACTGATTGTGCCACCCACATAAGCAGCCTGTAAATGTAACTCAGGCCTGTCATTGCAGTGGCTGTGTGCAGTCTAGCACTGTCATGTCGACCTTGCAAGTGCACC
Source organism: Calotriton arnoldi (assembly GCA_963921515.1). Classification (NCBI taxonomy): domain Eukaryota; kingdom Metazoa; phylum Chordata; class Amphibia; order Caudata; family Salamandridae; genus Calotriton; species Calotriton arnoldi. Next base: position 2,149,019 of record CAWUFW010002236.1, read on the forward strand.
CACTTGCCAGGCCCTAACCTTCCCTTTTCTTACATGTTAGTCACCCCTAAGGTAGTCCTAAGGTACCCCTGTGGGCAGGGTGCAGTGTATGTGAAAGGTGGAACATGCCCTGATGTCTGTGGCACGCCCTGATAGTGAAATACTGCCAATTTCGGTTTTCACTATTGTAAGGCTATCTGTCCCCATAGGATAGACTGGGGAGTTTGCTCATAACATGTTATGAACATTACTGCCTGGCGGATTGAACCTCTGTCCCTTCGCCATCTGACACACTTCTCCCCTGCAGGACTGTTTCCTTTCCCCGAGGTATGCGTGCATCGTCTTGCCTTTCCTCCTCTACATCGAAGACGCCTTACGGTTCTGGAGTGGTAACCCCGGGTCCCCTCCTGGTTGGGGCCATTCGAGCTACCACCTGAGCTCTGGGGCCCGAATCCCCCACAAAGCCGACGCTTGGAGTGCTACCACAGTGATCTTTTCGCGGCTTGTTGGAGGGCGCTGACTTGGGCAGAATCACCGCCGAGGTCCCGTCAGATGAAGAAACGCAAAGTTTAATAATGGCGGATGACGAGAGACTTCTACAACCAACTCAATAAGTACAGGATCATCAACCTAACTACCCGCCGGAGTGCCCGTCCTGTAAGGTTTCTTCAGGCACTATTTCCCGACAAGGCAAGTTAACCTTTGTTCCCTGATTCAGTGTTGCTTTTGAAACTTTCGGCTTTCATGTCATCATAGCCGCCTTACCCTTAGATGGCGACTGAAGTCTATGGAACGTGCTCTACCTTTCCCTCCCAGAACGCTCTCTTCACTATGTGGCCCCTTGACCCCCTGATTTTGCTACGGTACGGTTGTGCTGGAGAGGGAGGGGCACTCGAGCACGACCGGCAGCGCCCCCGAGATCCTCAGCGGACGCGCTTCAGAGGCGGTGAGTGGGGAGCAGAAAATAGCCACACTCGATCCCAATGGGGTTTAGAGGACCTGCTGGCGCCAAAATTAATCCCCTTTCTAACTCTGCTAATTACTTTTAAATCGGATCTCGCTGAGCCCGACCCCAAAATGGCACCCGCCAAGATATCTCCACCGAAGAGGGAAGATGTCCTTTTAGACGAGGTGGGACATCTTACCCGGGACTTGCCTGACTCTAAAATGGCGCCCAGACTCTATTTCTTCATTGTCCCTATGGGTGGCCTACTGAGGACTAACCTGTGTTGAAGTTCAGGCTTCCATTCTCTACCCCTCTTCAGTTCAAGGATGCCAAACCACATTCCTTCTCCTATCCTGCCATCCTCGCCAGCTCCTCCCTCCCGTCTTTGGATTCTAGACTTTTGATCTCCTCCTGATCCTCACTCTATTCTGGCGGAGCCCAAAACGCATACATGGCCGATTCCCGGTGGAGCTGCTCTGACAGTTATAGGGGAGATTAGCTCTGGCACACCGCTATGGCCGTCACCTACCCAGTCGGACTTTGGACATTTGTCTCGTTTTCTTCCCCGCTGCTGTCTCCTTCCTGTGAATTACCAGCTTTTCCTGGTCTTTCTGCTCCTGATTTCCGTTTTCGTTAAATTACTCCTGTATTGTATATTTATTCATTTTGTAACTATTATGAAAATTTTGCAACTTGTAACACGCTGTTTCCTTATGTAAAGCGCTCTGATACCTCCGGGTCTAGCCAGCGCTATATAAAACTCAAATAAATAAATAAAATAAAAAAAACTGCCAATGGGAACAAGATAGGAAGATAAAGTTTGACATTCCTGAACTCAGAATGTTGAGATGTATCTTTTAGTGAGGGTGATTTTTTCATTCTGGGTTTGAAAATACCACTTTTAGAAAGTGCCTAACCATCCAGCGTGCCTCTGCTAGGTTGTGTATTGACTGTCTGGCTTTGGAGTGACAGGGGCTGGGGATGTGCATTCTGTTCAGACGGCCACTTTGGGGGCTGAGGTATGTCTTGCCTTTCCAGGGTGATTCAGGGCTGGGCTGAATAGATCTGGGCTGCATGGGCCTGGTCTGCCAAGGACAATGCTGTCTCCACCTCCTGCCAGGAAGCTGCACCAGGGAGGACAGAACTGGTTTTGGCTGGGCATAGAGCTTCTCTGCACCAAAGAACAAAGGATTTTGTATTTAAAAAGAGGGGCCCAGACCCCAGACTTTTAGATTACTTCTGGAATTCAAGAGGATCTTTTGCCAAGGAGAAGAGCTGGAGAAACTGAGGACAAGTACTGCCCCTTTGCTGTGTGCTGTCCGGGGTTGGCCTGCAGTGGCTGTTTCTGCCAAGGAAAGGAGAAAGGACTTTGATGTGTGCTGTGTCCCCTGCTTGAAGAACATCTCCAAGGACTTGAAAGAAGAGCTTGCCTCCTGTTCTGAAGTCTCAGGGACACAAAGACTTCACCACCAGCCCCCTTGAACTTCCTTGCTGGGAGTTCTGATCTGCTAAGAGGGGCCTGGACCTCTGGGGCTGTTTGCCGCTGGGAGCTGTAAAAGTAATGCAACTTCAAGAAGCGCGATGCATCCGCACCTGTTTCTGACGCATCAGCGAAGAAATCATCGCAGCGCCTGCCGCGGCTCGAGAAATCGGCACATGCCATATTCCGTGCAGCGAACTCCGAAGTCCGAGATCACTGCACAGATTCCGACGCTGGCCCTGCTGTGCGGCTGCAAGAACCAACGCATCGTGGGACCGCGGCTGGAGAGAACCACGCAGTGTTGTAGCCGCCGCCGCATTGGGAACCAACGCATCACCTTCCCTGGGCGAAAGGAACCGATGCATCACCTTCCCTGCAACAGTTTTTGTTTATGTGCGCGACGCATCCAAGGTACTTTGTGTGAAAAGTGACGCATCTGCAATTTGCTTTGAACAGAACTATTTTTACCATTTAAAAGTCATATCTTTATTACTCTATTGCGGATTTTTGTCCTTTGGTCTTGTTTGGTTTATAGAAAGATTACTTATTTTTCTAAACTGGTGTGGTGTCCATTTGTAGTGTTTTCAATGTATTACTGTATGTGTTCACAAATGCTTCACATACTGCCTCTGAGATAAGTCTGTCTGCTCGTGCCAAGCAACCAAGGGGGTGAGCAGGGGTTATTTTAAAAATGTATCCCCCTTACCCTGACTAGGAAGAAGGGTCCCTACTTGGACAAAGGGACCTACATCTGCCAACTAGAGACCCCCATTTTTAACACCATGGAACAAACATCATGTTTGAACATGATAATTAAAAATTGTGGGGCAGATTTACCATTCTTTCATGCAACGCAGCAAGCCACCTTGCTGCGCTTACTGCATGAAAGGGCAGAAATTAGCCGTATTTTCCATTATATGGCGCATTCCTGTTCTTTCCTAGCGCTGGTGCACTTTTGGCTGCCTAGTGCTAATGCGGGCACCCTTACATCATGATGCAAGGGTGCCTGTGTTGTAGGCAGGATTGTTTTTGTGCAGAAAGGGACAGCCCACGTATAATGCAGCATGTGTATAATGAGGAAAAAACTAGGAGAAATAAAGATATTTCTCCTCGTTAAGCCTCAACTGGGGAGGCTTAGCAATTTGACGCATTCGCAGGTCTACCATACTGGTAAATCTGGAAATGCGCCAAAATCCATGGTTGGGTGTGCTGTCTTGCGTCAATCTATATTTATTAAGCCATGCAGGGCCATGCAAGGTGGCCTTGCGTGGCTTGATAAATCTCACTTAGGTTTTGCATCGCTCTTGCACCTCCTTGCGTGGCACAAGAGTGATGCAAAACCTTGAAAAATATGATCCTGTATTTATTTAACACAGAGTAGCAACTCTTTACAAGGCTGCCATGCTACAGCCATTTAATATCTGTGGTCTGTGTCATTTTTTGCCTCCATGTCTGTGTCACTGTCGTCACTTGTTGAATAAGGGAGCATAGCTTCCATTGGTGCAGCAGGTCCAGTGGCATGGGGGCCCATAGTCCTGAGGGGCCCACTGAATTTTGACTATTACTAAAGTTCACAGTTCAAAGAGCAGCCTGGCCTTCCTTGCACTAGGGCTCATGACACTCTCCATAGACCACTATTGTTTTAAACATGCTAATTTGTGTCTCTTGCCTGGCTCTGCTGTGCACAGGTCTCATGTAACTTTTTTCTATTTTATTATCCTTTGTTGAATGTGAATTCATGAATGTATTAAGCATACAATTCTAGTTCGCATGATTTAGGTCAAGCCCCTAATTGTGTTGGCCACGCCCCTTCAACAGGTTTACAATGCCCCTTTGAGAGACCCCACAGTTTTTTCATTCCACTTAAAGTCCTGTGCGTACACATGCCTTATCAGGAGTCACCATTTGTTTGTGCCCCCTTGCTGCCCCTGATTGTGATCGTTTTTTCCTTTCTGTGCCCCCTTGCTGCCCCTGATTGTGATCGTTTTTCCTTTCTGTGCCCCCTTGCTGCACCTGATTGTGATCGTTTTTTTCCTTTCTGTGCCCCCTTGCTGCCCCTGATTGTGATCGTTTTTTCCTTTCTGTGCCCCCTTGCTGCCCCTGATTGTGATCGTTTTTTCCTTTCTGTGCCCCCTTGCTGCCCCTGATTGTGATCGTTTTTTCCTTTCTGTGCCCCCTTGCTGCCCCTGATTGTGATCGTTTTTTTCCTTTCTGTGCCCCCTTGCTGCCCCTGATTGTGATCGTTTTTCCTTTCTGTGCCCCCTTGCTGCCCCTGATTGTGATCGTTTTTTCCTTTCTGTGCCCCCTTGCTGCCCCTGATTGTGATCGTTTTTTCCTTTCTGTGCCCCCTTGCTGCCCCTGATTGTGATCGTTTTCCTTTCTGTGCCTGTTTCCCGCCGCTGCGCCCTGCGGCCCCGCCCCTCACTGCCCATTCGCTGCCCCATTCCCTGCTCCTCCCTCCCACCTCCTCATTTATGGCGGCCGCTGCGTGGTGAAGAGAGCGACCCCTGACCTTGACTGGTAGGTCGCGCCCCCACCACACAGCTCCGTCTGTGTGCCCTGCTGCTGCCCCTGATTGTGCTCGTTTTTCCTTTCTGTGCCCCCTTGCTGCCCCTGATTGTGCTCGTTTTTTCCTTTCTGTGCCCCCTTGCTGCCCCTGATTGTGCTCGTTTTTCCTTTCTGTGCCCCCTTGCTGCCCCTGATTGTGCTCGTTTTTTCCTTTCTGTGCCCCCTTGCTGCCCCTGATTGTGATCGTTTTTTCCTTTCTGTGCCCCCTTGCTGCCCCTGATTGTGCTCGCTTTTTCCTTTCTGTGCCCCCTTGCTGCCCCTGATTGTGCTCGTTTTTCCTTTCTGTGCCCCCTTGCTGCCCCTGATTGTGCTCGTTTTTTCCTTTCTGTGCCCCCTTGCTGCCCCTGCCAAGGCTGCCCAGGGGGACCCCGTAGGGGACCCTCCAACAGGGCGGCCGCCTTAGTGCCACAGGAAGGCACAGAAGTCCTCTGTCTAGGCTCCCTGGGCTAGGGACCAGGGGGGTCTGCAGGCCGCGTCATTTCCGGCCGTGGGGAAGGGGTATAAATGCCTTCCCCGCCCACTGTACGGTCTCTTGACCGCTACCCGTCTCGCTGTGACCCTCACCCTGACGCCGTTTGGATGTGTCCCGGGAGCTGCTGACCCTGTTTGCACGGTGAGTGCACACCCCCCCCCCAGCCCGTTTTGCACCTTTTAGGTGATGGTCCCTGGGCTGGGTGGCCTTGCTGTTGCGGGCCGCCTGGGGGGGGGCTTCAATCAGCTCCCGTGGTCACGGGCGTCCCCGCAGGGCTGCTTCGGCCCCGAGCGGGCTCTGTAGGTTCTGGGTGGGGGGGAGGTGGACCGTCAGCCGCTGTGATGTCGGTATGCAGTGGGGGCCGGACTCGGACCAATAGCTTCCTGGCCCGGCGCCTATCACGCCGCGGCCTGGTCCTGACTCTAGTTGCCCAGCCGAGCTCCCTTGCAGGCCTTGGGGGTGGGGGCAATGAGGTAGGCGGATGAGCGACCGCTACCCGTCTCGCTGGCGGTCCACTGAGGGGAGAGGTGGCCCCCCCTCGGGACCCCAGGTGAGTTGCCCTTAAGTCACCCCCCCACCCCGCCCTCGTGTTACCCCGGAGGCCATCTGGCGCGATATTAACAATCTCGCAGCCTGGTACGCGTGCACGGGCAGCACCGTCGCCGTCCCCTTCCTTCCTTCATGCAACCTTGCCATGGCCGCGGCATCCATGCAGCACAGCTACCTGGTTTAGGGTTATTTCCCCGTCCGCGAGGCGAGGGGGATAAGGTTAGGGTGTGGGGGGGTTTGTAGGGAGGTTTCCCCATGTGGGCCGCGCAGCAAAGGCGGCGCGCTGGACATGGGGAGGTTTTCTTCTGCTTTGCTGCTTCTAAGCAGACCAATTTAACATGCCATTCCCAGTCTGGGGTCCTTTCATTCGTTCCCTTTTTAGCCGGTCACAGGGAGCGCATATGATGCATTCCTAATGACAATAAACACAAATAAAAAAAAACAAAACAAAACATAATCACTAGAAGTTGCAGTGCCGAGGTTTGTTGTGTGCCACCAAACAGAGCCCCCGGTTGTACGGGAGTAAAGAAATCCCGACCCCTGTTGCTGACCTTTCGTGCACTTTCTGCTCTCTCAAATCCTCCCCCTGCATCTTCATGAGTTTAAAGGACCCCCCGAGAGACTCGCCATGCCGTCAATAATGGCTGCGGCACAAATCACCTCTACATGATTGTACTCCCGCTGAGGAGAGAGTCGCTGATTAGTAACGGCAGCCTCCTTCGCCCAGCAGGTCCCGGCTGGTTGTCTCCATTTATTATCGTAGCCATAATCTCAGGAGGTGACAACTGCGGCGTAGCAGCCTGGGTTCCTGCGGGTTTGTGCTTTTGCTGCATTGAGGAAACCTATACTTAACTCATGTGGCCTGCATCGTTTGGCATGCTTTCTATGCCTAGCCGTAGGCTTGCGTTTGTCCCGTAGAATACGAAGTGTCCGGTTCCCCCGAATGTTGTGATTGCTGGGTGGCCACGTGGTTCTTCGATGTCTTTCTGCCGGCGAGCCTCTGACTGTTTGCTACCTTCTTTCCATGTGCAGTGAACAGCAGGTCATGACATCCTCCGAACACAGCACGCCAACATTCGCCTTATGATTTCATCGTAGCTGGTGCAGCTTTGCTAAGGGCGATTCAGGCGATGTATGTGGGTCTCACGTGGGGAAAAAATTTCAAGTGATGTCTTCACTATGACAGCTTTTGCGGTCTATACGCCCTATGTTTTCCAACATATTCTTAGGTACTATCACATGCAGATCCTACTGGGTCCTTCGAATTTTCCTCTTCATCCATTGGGATTTTAATCGTTTCACTTATTTTCCTGGACCACAGCATTCTGCATGTCGTAAGTGGTAAGCCAGAGACTGCTCTACTCCACCACTGCACTGACCTCCACTGCAGGGATCAGGGTTTGACCTCGGGGTCACAGGCCCTAATCGCGACGGGGGCACTCAGCCTTTCTTCCACCTGGGGTCGACAATTTGAGCACCATTGAGTTGCCACAAGAGCCAGCTGCTTTTAGCGCCACGTTACCGACGGGTGCACGTGCGCTCTTGTCATGTTTTGCTGGGGTTTTAAGAGATAGGGAGATTTGTACGGACGTATGAAACAGTGCAGAACAGTTCTAGATCTCGATAGTAGGTATCAGAATTTCCGTGAATTCTGTTGGCTCCTAACTCAGCTCCTTGAGGTACCTGTTGAGATGCCGCATTATAGGTGGTTTGTTTCATCGTGCTGGTTGCGGAGTTAGAGTGAGTGCGTGGCATCGTCACCCGATGTATTGCAGGGTGGCCCAGCTCAGAGGATAGAATTCGTTGTGCCTGTTCCGCATGTACTACAGACCATTGGTCATGGGGGGATGAGGCACTTGCAGGGTTGCTACAAAGGGACGACGTGCAAAACGGGTTCAGTGTCCAGGGAGCTGCAGACTGCCAGCTGGTGCTCTGACATATGTTAAGTATAGCAGATCGCGTTGTCGAACTTGTGACAGTCCAGTGAGTGGGTCTCACAGATTAATCGGACGCGGGTTCGTGGCCCAGTAGGCAATCATAAGGAACGTGCAGCAGGAAGTTTATCTGGGATCGTCAAGGATGCCAGGGCAGGCCACGTGCGACGAAATCGCGACAGTGCCGCATGCCGGTCATCCAGGATCATTTGAGACGCTTCGTGTTCGTGGCCTTAGCAACACTGGTGAGGCAATCATGAGTTCTGCATGCTGAGTTCGCTGGGATAGTGGTAATATTGTATTTGCCTCTCCATCTAAGGGGCACAGAATACAGGCACAAAAATGACTAGCCCCCCTCGGCGCTGCGGGGGGAGAAATTAGAGCAGCAGGTTTGCTGGGCAGACTGGCATATGGTGCTTCAAGGTTAATTGGAGCATGTGATACCTTTCAAGTGGTGCGCGATGACCCAAATAGTGTTCCCATATTGGTGGTGCCCTCATTTGCTGGGGTCTTTGTCCAGCGCCACAGCAGGCAAAGGGAGAGTCGGGTCAGAGACATGTCAGGCATGGGCAAGCCTTCAACGGGGCCCCCACTGATAGAGCTCTTGTCAACTCACTAACTCTGTTCTGCAGAGTCTTGTCCTGATTGTCTGGATATTTGGGGGTCTCATATTATTTGCAGTAATATTAGTGAGCTGCTGCTGTGTCCTAGGTGAAAACACAAGTCACTATCCCTGAAGATTGATGCAAACACATTCAGAACTTGGCCAGAGTGCTCGTACAGTACCAGCAACCTGGCAAAGGAGGCCACTTTGGATAACGGCACAAGATAATTGAAAGATATATAGATGACATCAGTAAGCTTATGAAAGGGAAGCCTGGCACATAAATAAGTTTAAGAAGGGGCACCCACCTCAGCGTTGGAATGCCGTGGGCTGTGTTGGAACTGGGCAGGCAATGCCGCACGAATACTGGAGGGTGCGGGGAGGATCACGCCGTCAACCAGGTCCCGGGGTTACCATGTCGCAGTGTCTAGCGCTCATGTGTTCGGGATGAGGTTGAGTCTCCTCAGTCATTGTGTTAAAAGTGGGGCGTAGCTGACTTCACGTTATCAGTACACTACGTTATATAAATTGCAGGAACAAACTTTGATGGCTTGATTTTCTTGTCCCTTACTTGTCTGCGAGAGGCGCACCGCGGCAACATGGGCAAAAAGACAGGTTGAGGACTGTTGCCAGCAGGCAAGGTGGTGGCGTCCTGTGACAGTAGGGTGAAGGGGCATTTGTTAGACTAGAGCTGTACCCCGATGTACCGCCTTCGTGGCTGGGAGGTCTGTTGACACCGCTGTTTCAATGGAAGCCATTGTCTACGGGTTGCTCTGAGCGGAGTATTTGCAGGCTTCATTAACATTATCATCTACCTGTTCATACGTGCATCTTTCGCTAATTTACACTATGCAGATCACAAGAACTATTTCCCAGGCTCCTGCAGTAGGTGCGTAAAAAGGTCAGAGCAACCTGACAAGGGAACTGTGCCACGTGTGGTGGGCAGCTTGTGTCACTCGGTTTGGGCATGAGCACGGCCTGTACTGTCGCCGATGGTCTCCGAAGAGGGTGGCCTGTGCTCCCAGCAGTCCTGTTTGGTGAATGCGGGGACCATAATTGCAATTTCAGAGTTGTTTGTGGTAGGTCATCGTGTTTGGGTTAGAGGTCCGTTGGTCTAAGGACTGGCCAGTGCGTCTTCCTGCGCTCAGGTCGGTGAGCTATCTTCGGGTGTTATGGTGTCTGTGGTAAGTTCTGGGCAGGGAGACTCAGGCCAGTCCCCACCTTCTGGTCCCCCCTTGCAGCTGAATGTTTGAACCCAAGGCCTAGGAGAGGCCCATCGCCCAGGCCAGAATCACGGGGCCAGCGGGTGGCTTGACGACTTACGTTCTTCTTAGAAACAAGCAGGTACTCTGGTCAGAGTACCTGCACTGCTAAATTTCCAATTTTAGCACGGGGGATACCGGATAACACTAGTGGAGCATGGCCGAGTGACATTGCATTCCAGATTGCTCAGGTACTATTATACTACCCATATGTGCCTATGCTCCACCTTTACCGTACTCCTGACGGTTAGGGCAGTCAATTGTGGACCCGAAATGACATTACTCGGTGGCATTTTGCCCACAGCCAACCTAGCAGCTTTGCACAGGCACACATGAGGGTCCTTACTGGTGTCAGTAATTTAAGGCCCAGGGCTATGTGCACTGGTAATCTTTTGTTCCCTTATACAGTATTCATTTAGTGGTTAAACCGGTACTAAGGTGGGGATACCTTTGGCAGAATTTTAATGCCTGAACGCACGTAGTGATGAAGTATTAGTGTCCTAAATGGCACAACAGGATAAACTTTTGTAAAGGGAGATGGTTAAAAATTTTCATTTGGTCTAACAGTGCCAGGCTAACGGGGACGACTTGAGCAAGAAACATACTTGAGTGGTTACTCAACACTGTTGGTTAGAAGGGATGTTGTCAAGAGCAGAACCCAAACTAATTAGCATAAATACAGGATGGAGACGATTTAAGTGACATGCCTAAAAGCTGTAAATGTTGTGCTAAAGGGATGGCATGCCAAGGGAGATATCTTCCAGATTTCTCTGGATCCCCTCAAGCCAACAAGCCTAAAAGTAAGCGGAGGATGCTCGATTGATTTGTTAGACCTGTTATTAGTTTTATAAAACGCACCAGGTACTATGAAGTAGATATTTGTACTCAAATCATAGGTACGGCCAGGACACATGTCGTTCAATACACACATCTCCAGGCAGGACTGCCCCCCAGCCTTGAGCAAAGGGAAGTAAAACACTATATGAGTTGGCATGCTTTTACAGACGTTTGTGGCAAGCTCGCACATGTGGGTGTCCCACTGAGTTTGGGGGCAGGTTAGCAGGCTTCATCTTGTCACTGCTCTGTCAGAGCCAGCAGACCCCTAGGGGACAGCGCGTCTGTGCGTCCTGCGATTGACGCGACGGGCGGAATTCTAGAAATGGAGGCAGGGGGTCTCCACCACTGACTTATGTTGTTGAGGGGCCCAGGCATGCGCTAGAACTGCTTGCTGGAGTAACTGCACAGGGCAAAGTAAACCTGGACTGAGTCTCATGCGGGGAGTGGTGGTGGTTGGTACCTCAGCACACAGGATCACTCCCTGTTGGGTCCATCGATCATCTCAATGGGCATTACATTTACAGCTTCTCTAGTCTCTGCCATACTGTGAGTAGGTTAGCCATGGACTTTAACAAGTGCTGCAATGACCCCTATTGCTACAGTACAGCATCTAGTTTACCGGTGCTTACTGGACCCTCATTAGCACCAGCAGCGACTCACACGGGCAGCGGTATAGCTTCCTTTTATTTCGCCTGGGTTTGGGGCTGGCAGGGTCATCAAACTTTGCAGACAGAAACAGAATAGGCAAAGATAGGCATACCTGGGATTGTACAACGCGCACTCAGCAGTAGGTTTCAGCATGATCCTGGTATACCGTTGGTAAAAAACGTAAGGTTATGGGCTACACACGAATAGGCACTTTCTGTCAGCTGGGGCGTGAGTGTGCCTTTCCCAAGAGGGTGCGGGTTGCCTTGATAGTACTGATATGGAGGGGATGGAGCACTATTCGGACAACTACGAGAGCACATTCTTCAGTCATAGTTATGGTTAAATTGATTGCATGTTACCAGTGGCTCCAGTTAAGCAATTTTCCTTGAGTTGTCAGTTATCATTCGGACTGCAATTTTGGTTGTTTCCGGTTGGCAGGCCTTTTAGATGTGGGTTTCTAGCTCAGGCATGCCCTAGTTGGGGTCAGGTGCTTACAGTCTCCATTGGGAGACAAGCTCATAGGCATGTGGAGCGGTAGAACTGAAAGGGGCTTGGGTCCGACCTCTCGTCACAGGTTTCGATCCTGGTAGGTTAACTTAGCATTTCTTTTAAGCAGGGTGGGCGCTGCGAGTCGCAATGCTACAAACGATATATAAGGCCTTGAGCTGTAGGATTGGCGAGAGGACTCTTAGGTACCATGTTGCAACCGACAGGCAGGTGCTTACAGGTGTACGGTTTTGGCCCGGATTGACAAATGATGTTGCGGTGATGTGGTGTTGTTGTGCAATTATAGATTATTAGAATATAAACGTACAACAATTATGGTTTTCAAACACACATCTCGTTATTTACCAGGAACCTAGGTCACAGAGATCACGAGGCTAGGTTACCCAGGTATGCGCTGGAGTGAGCTGATGAGGAAGCTGCAGCAGAGTCTTGGGGGAGGGATCGTTCCACCTCCTATTCTGGTCATACACCTGGGAGGGAATGACCAGACGACTCTGGGGAGGAGAGTACTGCTTCAAGACATGAGGAACATCCTGTGTCAGTTGAGTAATCAGCTTGGGGCATGTGAACTGTGGTGGCCTTGAATTTTACCTCGCTCAGCTGGGCAAGAAGCCCGATCTGGAGACGCCATCGAGATATCACGTAGTAGAGTGAACAGCGCCAGGCGTAAATTCACGGGGCAAAGGGGATTTGGCTTCATCAAGCATGGTTTACTTTATGCCAAGTCTACTGGTTGCTGGGAAGTGGATGGGATTCACCTCTCAAGGGTGGGCATGGACTTAATTTTGCTGGTCCTGGGGAAGGCCTTGGAAGCAACAGGCTGTAGGTAGGAATAGCTGCCTTGGTGGGGGCCCTGGTGGTGACGGTGGCCACCCCAGAGCTGTGGAGGAGTTACAGGGCGATCCAGAGTCTGCAAGGTACAGAAGGGTACTATATTGCAGCAGCACAACAGGGTGCTAAGGATACCCAGGGATGTATTAGCGGGTCCCCTGGAAGAACTACGGCGCCCCGTTAGCCTACAGGCGGTTGTGGGTCTGAGCAACCGGGGGCTGCCTGGAACGCTCCGCCCACCTGTGGGGGCGTGAGTAAGGGAGTGGACTGGCGGTCCACTGAGGGGAGAGGTGGCCTCTCCCAATAATTGGTAACCACCGGTTGGCGACGGCCACGGTGCAATTTGGCTCATCAGACGGGCAGGCGGCATAGGGGCTGGCCTGCCCTGGGATCGCCCGTAAGATAACCCACCATGTTGGCATATTGGTTATGCAAATAAACCTGCAGCAATATTCTCCACTAAAAAAGGTGTCGTGTGGTTTATTTATGTATGTTGCTGTATGGGAACTGAGTGTTGCCGATATTGGCACTATGCCAAGGCTGCCCAGGGGGCCCCGTAGGGGACCCTCCAACAGGGCGGCCGCCTTAGTGCCACAGGAAGGCACAGAAGTCCTCTGTCTAGGCTCCCTGGGCTAGGGACCAGGGGGTCTGCAGGCCGCGTCATTTCCGGCCGTGGGGAAGGGGTATAAATGCCTTCCCCGCCCACTGTACGGTCTCTTGACCGCTACCCGTCTCGCTGTTTCCCACCCTACCGCTTACCCTGCGGACGGCCAAAGGGTAGTACTGGGAGGGAAGATTCTAACTTATTGTTTTGTGTTGCAGGAGGAGTTACAGGGCGATCCAGAGTCTGCAAGGTACAGAAGGGTACTATATTGCAGCAGCACAACAGGGTGCTAAGCCAAGGATACCCAGGGATGTATTAGCGGGTCCCCTGGAAGAACTACGGCGCCCCGTTAGCCTACAGGCGGTTGTGGGTCTGAGCAACCGGGGGCTGCCTGGAACGCTCCGCCCACCTGTGGGGGGCGTGAGTAAGGGAGTGGACTGGCGGTCCACTGAGGGGAGAGGTGGCCTCTCCCAATAATTGGTAACCACCGGTTGGCGACGGCCACGGTGCAATTTGGCTCATCAGACGGGCAGGCGGCATAGGGGCTGGCCTGCCCTGGGATCGCCCGTAAGATAACCCACCATGTTGGCATATTGGTTATGCAAATAAACCTGCAGCAATATTCTCCACTAAAAAAGGTGTCGTGTGGTTTATTTATGTATGTTGCTGTATGGGAACTGAGTGTTGCCGATATTGGCACTATGATTGTGATCGTTTTTTCCTTTCTGTGCCCCCTTGCTGCCCCTGATTGTGATCGTTTTTTTCCTTTCTGTGCCCCCTTGCTGCCCCTGATTGTGATCGTTTTTTCCTTTCTGTGCCCCCTTGCTGCCCCTGATTGTGATCGTTTTTCCTTTCTGTGCCCCCTTGCTGCCCCTGATTGTGATAGTTTTTCCTTTCTGTGCCCCCTTGCTGCCCCTGATTGTCCTCGTTTTTTCCTTTCTGTGCCCCCTTGCTGCCCCTGATTGTGCTCGTTTTTTCCTTTCTGTGCCCCCTTGCTGCCCCTGATTGTGATCGTTTTTTTTCCTTTCTGTGCCCCCTTGCTGCCCCTGATTGTGATCGTTTTTTCCTTTCTGTGCCCCCTTGCTGCCCCTGATTGTGATCGTTTTTTCCTTTCTGTGCCCCCTTGCTGCCCCTGATTGTGCTTGTTTTTTCCTTTCTGTGCCCCCTTGCTGCCCCTGATTGTGCTCGTTTTTTCCTTTCTGTGCCCCCTTGCTGCCCCTGATTGTGCTCGTTTTTTCCTTTCTGTGCCCCCTTGCTGCCCCTGATTGTAATCGTTTTTTCCTTTCTGTGCCCCCTTGCTGCCCCTGATTGTGATCGTTTTTCCTTTCTGTGCCCCCTTGCTGCCCCTGATTGTGATCGTTTTTTCCTTTCTGTGCCCCCTTGCTGCCCCTGATTGTGATCGTTTTCCTTTCTGTGCCCCCTTGCTGCCCCTGATTGTGATCGTTTTTCCTTTCTGTGCCTGTTTCCCGCCGCTGCGCCCCTGCGGCCCCGCCCCTCACTGCCCATTCGCTGCCCCATTCCCTGCTCCTCCCTCCCACCTCCCCATTTATGGCGGCCGCTGCGCGCCGCGCGCTGGCGCGCCAAAGGCGCACCTAAGGCAAGCCCGTCTGCGCCCGTCCGCGCCGTGGCCGCGCCCAGTGCCAGACCCCTGGTCCGGGCATCCCCGCGCCCGCCACATCAACAGACGCCGATACGACGCCAGCACCCTCCACGCACTGAACCCCGGAAAAGATCACGCCTGCTACCAGGCCACCCCGAAGCGCACCCAAGGGCCCTTCACCTGCCGGAACTGCAGCTTCGCCAGCACCCGCCCCGCCAAACCACCGCCCAGGAAAGAACCCAACTACCTCAGATGCATCCTCCTCAACACCCGCTCCGCCCGCAAACACGCCATCGAACTCTGGGACCTTCTCGACTCAACCTCCCCAGACGTCGCATTCCTGACGGAGACCTGGCTGAATCCCGCTTCAGCCCCCGACATCGCCATTGCCATCCCGGACGGATACAAGATCACCCGCAGGGACCGCACCAACGGAGTCGGAGGAGGCATCGCCATCGTCCACAGGAACACCCTCAGAGTCTCAACCAACACCGACGACACCCTCAGCACCGCCGAACACATGCACTTCCAGATCCACACCGATCCCAACACCACCCTCAGAGGAACCCTCATCTACAGACCCCCGGACCCCGACCACAGTTCAGCGATTCCATCGCTGACTTCGTCAGCACACACGCCATCGCCTCCACGGACTACATCCTCCTCGGGGACCTGAACTTCCACCTCGAGAACAACAAGG
This sequence comes from Calotriton arnoldi, assembly GCA_963921515.1. Lineage (NCBI taxonomy): Eukaryota > Metazoa > Chordata > Amphibia > Caudata > Salamandridae > Calotriton > Calotriton arnoldi. Next base: position 2,164,540 of record CAWUFW010002236.1, read on the forward strand.
ACACCAACTCCACCACCCTGATCGACAACCTCGCCACCCTCGGACTCAGACAGCTCGTGACTACACCCACCCACGCCGCCGGCCACACGCTAGACTCCATCTTTTCCGCAAGCCCACACGTCTCCTTCAACCACACCTCCGAACCCCACTGGACTGACCACCACTGCATCCACTTCACCTACAGGAAGCCCACCACGCACCACCGCACCGAACAAATGCCTCGCCGCTGCTGGAGCAGAGTCACGGAAGTCCAGCTAACCACAACCCTCGCCCTGAGCCCACCCGCCGAACCCTCCGACCCCGACACCGCCGCCCGCAACCTCAGACAGTGGATCGACGACTGCGCCAACACCTCGCCCCGCTCAAGAATCCGCCCAACAGCCACACCAGCAAGAAAGCCACCTGGTTCACCGAAGACCTCCAGGCCTCCAAACGAACATGCCGAAAACTGGAGAAGATCTGGCTCCACGAACGGACAGCGGACAGCTACGCCACCCACAAGAGCGCCACCCGCAATCACCATCACCTCATCAGATCCGCCAAAAGGGCCTCACTCAAAGACCGCCTAGACAACAACGCACACAACAGCAAAGAGCTCTTCAACATCGTGAAGGAACTCTCCAACCCCAGCTCCAACACCAACGACATCCAGCCGTCGCAAGACCTGTGCGAATCACTGGCCACCTCCTTCCACCGCAAAATCGCCGACATCCACGACAGCTTCAACACCACGACCGCCCCGGCAACCACCGAGACCACTGCCCCCACAACCACCAACCGCCTGCTCTCCTGGACCAACATCAACGACGAGGTCACCAGCGAGATCATGAACACCATCCACTCCGGTTCACCGCTAGACCCGTGCCCTCACCACATCTTCAACAAAGCCAGTACAGCCATCGCGCCCCATCTCCGGAAAATAATCAACATCTCCTTCGAGACAGCAACCTTCCCGGAAAGCTGGAAGCACGCCGAGATCACCGCCTTACTCAAGAAACCCAAGGCAGACCCCAAGGACCTCAAGAACTTCCGACCCATCTCTCTGCTCCCGTTCCCCGCGAAGGTCACCGAGAAAATCGTCAACAAACAACTGACCCGCTACCTCGAGGAGAACAACATCCTGGACCCTTCCCAGTCCGGCTTCCGCAGCAACCACAGCACCGAAACCGCCCTCATCGCCGCCACCGATGACATCAGGACCCTGCTAGACAACGGAGAAACAGCAGCCCTCATCCTCCTGGACCTATCAGCCGCCTTCGACACGGTCTGCCACCACACACTACGAACACGCCTTCACGACGCCGGGATCCAAGAGAAGGCCCTGGACTGGACCACATCCTTCCTTTCCGGCAGAACACAAAGCGTCCGCCTCGCCCCCTTCCGATCCAAGGCCACCAAGATCATCTGCGGCGTACCTCAAGGCTCCTCCCTCAGCCCAACGCTGTTCAACATCTACATGGCACCCTCGCCCACGTCGCCCGACAGCACAACCTCAACATCATCTCCTACGCCGACGACACCCAGCTGATCCTCTCCTCACCAAAGACCCTCACACCGCCAAAGCCCACCTCCACGAAGGAATGAAGGCCGTCGCCGAATGGATGAGGACCAGCCGCCTGAAGCTGAACTCGGACAAGACGGAGGTCCTCATCCTTGGTTCCAACCCTTCAGCCTGGGACGACTCCTGGTGGCCAACATCACTGGGAACAGCCCCGCCACCCACCGACCACGTACGCAACCTAGGGGTCATCCTCGACCCCACCCTCTCCATGACTAAGCAGGTCAACGCCGTTTCCTCATCCTGCTTCAACATCCTCCGAATGCTCCGCAGGATCTTCAAGTGGATCCCCACCGAAACAAGAAAAACAGTCACCCAGGCCCTCGTCACCAGCAGGCTGGACTACGGAAACGCCCTCTACGCAGGAACGACGGCTAAGCTCCTGAGACGGCTGCAACGCATCCAGAACGCCTCTGCACGTCTTATCCTCGACATCCCCCGACGCAGCCACATCACACCCCACCTGAGAGACCTGCACTGGCTCCCTGTCAACAAGAGGATAACCTTCAAGCTCCTCACCCACGCACACAAAGCACTCCACAACTCCGGACCAGCCTACCTCAACAGATGACTCAGCTTCTACACCCCCACCCGCCAGCTCCGCTCGACCAGCCTCGCCCTCGCCACAGTCCCCCGCATCCGGAAAACGACCGCCGGCGGCAGATCCTTCTCCCACCTCGCCGCCAAGACCTGGAACACCCTCCCCACCAACCTCCGACAGACCCAAGACCTACTGGCCTTCAGAAGACTCCTCAAGACCTGGCTCTTCGATCAGTAGCAGCACCACCCCCCTCTTCCCCCAGCGCCTTGAGACCCTCGCGGGTATGTAGTGCGCTTTATAAGTGACATGATTGATTGATTGATTGGTGGCCTTGAAAAAGTTGCTCCAGCATGTATGGCCTCCATTGCAGCTAGGTTTTAGCTTTACTAATGGCTAGTGAGGCAAGCATGTAAGCCAGATAATGCACAATGGTTATGTCTTTAATGAGAGAATCGATGGCTTGTTGAAGATAAAAGAATGTAGTGATGCAAGGAGAAGTGATCTGATGCAGTGTGGTGGCCCTCAACCAACAAGGCTCCTGAGGTATTAGCTGCCAGAGTAGGCAGTGGGCAGGTCTGGCAGCGCATCTTTGAGGGCCTAGTTCAGCATGGCAACCTGTGTTTGACGCAGTTCAACAGATACATTCTCCACTGGTAGGACTGCTATGCGGAGATGTAATCTGTAGGTACTCTACTCCCCACAGAAGTACAGGAGTTCTCTCCTGTGTGAAGAGCCATTGAAAGGTAAACAAAAAGTCTTCCACTACAACTCTTGGCCTCCATGCGCAATGGCCACGAGACACAAAGGCGTCATGTATGTTGTAAGGGTGTTGACTCGCAACCGATCTGTGGTCTTGTTTAAGAGCTGTCCGTCCTCACGCGTCCCTAGAGTCAGTTGGTGGTGGCTAATGTTTGCGGATGAGGGAGGTTTAAAACTTTAAAATATGCAGTTTTGCCTTTGCATCAGCTTAGAAGAGAAATCGTGCCACGTGCGGAGATGGCGGGGTGGCCAGTCAGACCACCTCTACCGCTCCCGAGGACACCAGTCTCGCTGATACTCTGATCGCAAAGCACTCGGCTATTTCTGGGTCCTGAAAATGCGATTTACAAATTACTGGGAACTGCGCGTGCTAACGGAATCAGATTAGAGGCTAATCGCTCCGTGACAGGTCGGCATTTATCTGACACGCGGAGGTCACGGGAGGCCTCAAATACCTGCACACCAGCTCTCAGGTGCACTGCCCGGTCCGCCCACCACCTCCGCTCGTTGCCCGCTGCTGGCAAACAGCTCGGCCCTCTCCCCGGCTTTTCTATGGTGAACAGCGACACACTAACAGAACAACCCGCGCCATTACAGGCAAGCGGAGGCTAGGAAGACACCGCATCCAGAAAGAGTGATACGAAATTCTCTCTTATAGCGCTTCCTACCATGCTCTACCGCACCTACACATGGTCTATAACAGGGTACTCTCTGACCCAATTAAAGGGATTCAATTAACTGTCATGAGAAGGATGGAAGGCTGCGTTGACCTTCCCGAGATTCAAACTTGTGAACAACAGATCACAACAGATGTCAGCTGCAAGAATTTAGGGGCATATTATCAACGGCCAGCGATAATTATCGCTGGCCGTGCTGAGCGCCGAATTCCCTAACGCAGGCTATCTCTGGTATTAATCGCCCTGGTAGCGCGTTATTAACAACGCGTTTCCCCAGGGCGATAAGAATTCCAGAGATAGCGAGGTTATCGCCGTTTTGCAGGGAACATCGCTGGTTTTCCAGCGATGTTCCCTGCAAACGGCGATGACCTTGCTGATACGACCCTGTGGTCGTATCAGCATAATCCATCCCCTATGTCTAACATAGGTAAGTCAGGATTTTAGCAGACGTTAGATTTTGGCGAAAACGGCCGTTTTCGCCAAAATCTAACGTCTGCTAAAATCTATGGGCTGCCTTGTTAATATCGCGATGTGAACATCAGCGATATTTTCAAGGCAGTCCATCCGGGTACGCCAGTGACGCCCACTTTGCATCTCATTAGAGATGCAAAGGGGGCGTCGGAGAAAGGGTGCTAACATGCGATTATGCATGTTAGCACCCTCTTGTTGATAGGGCGATAGTTTTATCTCTGTTTTTCTGGCTTTTAAAGCCAGAAAAACGGAGATAAAGCCCTTGTAGATATGCCCCTTAGTCCCTGGACCATGCTGCCAGCCTTACCACCACCAAAACGCATTTAATAACTTTCGGGGGCCAGTAAGCCAATGAAACCTACCAGCATGTGTGCTTTCATTCAAGTGTGTCTTGCACCACTGATGTGCTAAATGTAGCCCTGACGAGACTGACTCCTCCAGGCCTCCTGCCCTTTCAAAGATATTACCTTGCAGAGAGATGTCCTTGGTGTCACAGCAGGAGTCGAAGAATACAATAGCGAGTCTGGTAGCTTGGGGAATACAAATGCCAACTTTAACCTGTGAATTAACCCGTTTCTGGCCCTCTCCGTTTCAACGCAGTTTTAAGAGGGGAAACTTGGAGCTCAGCTGGGGGCTGCTATTTCATACATGACAAATTAGATGCTAGAACTGTACATCTATACTTACCGATATATACTTACCTTCACAATGCTGTGGGTTGTCGATATTATGGCTATGATATTTATGCACATGATTTTCTGACATACAATCCCATTTCCAATGTATGGGCTGTGAGAAGCTGGGCCTGGGAGATGCCCATCCGAGGCTGCAGCCAGTGAGGCTACAAAATGCCGTGCAAGATGCTAAGCACCAGCGCCCAGAAGGCCTTGGAGGGTGAGCCCATTGACATCACTGCACCAGAGTGGCCGGCCGCAAGTTTACTAATTCAGCCCTTACGAGTGTGTGTCTACTCTTGTATTGGGCCTCCAAGAGATTCAAATGGATTCTTGGGGCATATTAGCAAGGGCGGTATCGCGGCTTTAGCGGCACTTTTTGCCGCTAAAGCGGCGATATTTCTATTGCCCTATTAGCAAGCTGTCGCTAACAGCTGTTAGCGACAGCTTTATGGCGAAAGCGACCGTTTTGGTGCCGCTTTGCATGTCAGCGATAATTATCGCTAATGACATGCAAAGTAGGCGTTCCCAACTAAAAGCGACTGGAAACCGTCGCAAACACAACTTCCCCCTATTAGCAATGCCCGCGAAGCGATAAAAAAAGTCGCGCTAACCGCGATTATCGCTGGAATTTAACACCTGCTAAAAACTTGACTTAACCATTCTTGTCAATGGGAAGTGGATTGTAAAGTTAAGTCCTCACTTGCCTATTAGCGAGCTTTTCATTAGCGCAGTGATTTTAACGCTGGATTTCTCGCGCTATTGCTGGGTTTCGCCGCTATCGCTGGATTTTTTATCGCCTTGGAGATAAGCGTTGATAATAACGCGTTATCTCTGCGATGAAATCCAGCGATAGCCGGCGATAAAAAAAACAGCGCTAAGCGCGCTTTGTGATAATTATCGCAAATCCTAGGTAATATGCCCCTTTGTCTGTAAAGATTCCCCTTTACAAATATGGAACATGCTACCTCAGCGTGGGACCCACATCAGCAGTGAAGGAGGGTGAGTCTAATAACTTCCCTTCAGGGGCGAATTCATCTACTCTGGAGAGTTTCAAATTTCCACTATAAGTAGGTGGACAACACGCTGGTGCTGAGGTGGATCACTGACAAAATATCGAAGGTCAAAAAATCGACCTACAAAAATATCGCAACAAAAATATCGATGTCAAGAATATCGAAATGCTATCTACAACATGGTAAGTACAAAAATATCGAAAAACAATATCGATTGTCAAAAATATCGTTATCAAAAATATCGTTTTTTTTTGTTAAAAATAATATGTAAAATAAACTAAATAATACTTATAATTAAAATAAACATAGTTAAAAATATTTGATAATATTTAAAATTAATAAGTAACATATATAATTAAATAAAACATTAATTAAACATATACATATAAGATATAATATATATATTTACTTAATAATAATTTTGAATAATTATTGTAATAAATTTTAAATTATTAAAAAATATTATAAATTACAAATACATCTATACACATAAAACAATAACATAAATAAAAATTAAATAATTATGTATAACAAATTAAAAAATTAAATTTACTTTTAATATTTTTAAAATTAATTATATACTATATTAACTAAAATAATACAAAAAATATTAAATAGCGTAGGGAATAAAACTACTATTACAACTCCCAAAAAAACAACACTAAGAAAAATGTTGGATAGCGTAGGGGTAAAAATTACTATTCCCACTCCAGAGAGTGTAACAGTAGGGAAAGTGTTGGATAGCGTAGGGGTAAAAATTACTATTCTAACTCCAGTGAGTGCAACAGTAGGGAAAGTGTTGGATAGCGTAAGGGTAAAAATTACTATTCCCACTCCAGAGAGTGCAACAGTAGGGAAAGTGTTGGATAGCGTAGGGGTAAAAATTACTATTCTAACTCCAGTGAGTGCAACAGTAGGGAAAGTGTTGGATAGCGTAAGGGTAAAAATTACTATTCCCACTCCAGAGAGTGCAACAGTAGGGAAAGTGTTGGATAGCGTAGGGGTAGAAATTACTATTCCCACTCCAGGGAGTGCAACAGTAGGGAAAGTGTTGGATAGCGTAGGGGTAAAAATTACTATTCCCACTCCAGAGAGTGCAACAGCAGGGAAAGTGTTGGATAGCGTAGGGGTAGAAATTACTATTCCCACTCCAGGGAGTGCAACAGTAGGGAAAGTGTTGGATAGCGTAGGGGTAAAAATTACTATTCCCACTCCAGGGAGTGCAACAGTAGGGAAAGTGTTGGATAGCGTAGGGGTAAAAATTACTATTCCAACTCCAGAGAGTGCAACAGTAGGGAAAGTGTTGGATAGCGTAGGGGTAGAAATTACTATTCCCACTCCAGGGAGTGCAACAGTAGGGAAAGTGTTGGATAGCGTAGGGGTAAAAATTACTATTCCCACTCCAGAGAGTGCAACAGTAGGGAAAGTGTTGGATAGCGTAGAAGTGACAAATAACATACTTATAAATAAATTAATTTTTTAAAATAATTAATGAATTATTAAATAACTCTAAACTATTTACCAATACCAATAAATATTTATTAAAAACATAATTACCAATAGAAAATGTATTAACAATAAATTAATAATAAATACCAATAAATAATAATTAATCAATATTAATTACTAAATATGAAATATTGAACAATAAAATATTTTTAATAACAAAACACATATAAATTATTAAAACTTAATTACCAATTAACTAATATTGAACAATTAAATGCTTTTTTATACCAATAATAATAGTAATTAAACATTAATTATCAACTAATAAATAATTCTTAATATATTAATTACATTTATCAATAAATAATATTTAATAATATTTAATTACCAATTAATGATAAAACAACAATAAATTAATTTTTAGAACCAAAAATTTGTAATTTAAAAAAATTACCTATTAATAATTAATATCCAATAAATTAATTATCAATACCCAAAAATAAATTTAATAATTACTTAATTAGATTTCAATTACTTCCAAAAGTATTCCCCTATAAACGCACAACACACTTAATCAATTAATAAAAATTAATAACTAATTAATAAAAATTAATTACCAATTAATAATTGATTACCAATTATCAATTAATTAACAATAATATAATTATCAATACCAATTAATTAAAATAAATTATAAATTAATTGCATTTAAATTACATGATTAATTAATCAATTAATAAAAATTAATCACCAATTAATTAAAATTAATTACCAATTATTGATTAATTAACAATTATATAATTATCAATAACAATTAATTAAAATAAATATAACTTAATTACATTTAAATTACATGATAATCAATTAATCAATTAATAAAAATTAATAACCAATTAATAAAAATTAATTACCAATTATTAATTAATTAACAATAATATAATTATCAATACCAATTAATTAAAATAAATTATAACTTAATTACAATTAAATTACTTCCCACCCTATTCCCCTATAAACCCACAACCCGCTACAGAACTTAAACGCAAAAAATAATTAAAATTAATTTATAATTCCTAAAAATTAATAATTAATTTAGTATAATTAAATTACTTCCCACCCTATTCCCCTATAAACCCACAACCCGCTACAGTACAAAAAAAAATAAAATAACTTAAAAAAATTAATTTATTAACATAGAAAAATTGTATACATATATTTTTAAACAATTAAAACACGTAACAAAAACACATATAACACATACATATTAAAAACATAACAAAATACATAACAATAATACAAATATCGATATTAGTAACATCGATATTAGTAACATCGATATATTTGATTTCGATATTACTAACTTCGATATTATTGACATCGATATTAAGTAATTCGATATTACTTACCTTAGGGTCGATATTCTGTCCATCGATATTCTGTCCCATCGATATTCTGTCCCTTCGATATTTAAACTTCGATATTATGGTATATCGAAATTTAATTTTCGATATTTTGACTGCCCACCGCTGAGGTGAGATGCTCGTCACTGTATGCTTTGTCCCGGGGAGGTGGCGTAGTCTCCCATACCTTGCAAAATACCCATACAGCATATCTTTTCAAGTTCAAAACAGGCCTGACCTCCAAATGTGGGCCACTTTTATTTAGGTTTGCAGGATATTTTTTATCCCAGTCCGATCCTGTTTCTCTTTGCTTAGACTGGACTATGATACACTTCACAATGTTAGGGGCTGGGAGTTTTACTCCAAAGTGATCTCTGCTTTCGGCTGTTGGGGTGGGGTCAGATGTGTCCTGCTTAGGGATGCAGAATTGTTGCGGTTGACCAGGACACAGGTAGCAGAGAGTGATTTTTTTGGGCACCCTCACACATGTAATCTTGAAGACAATGTACCTGTTATCTGCAAGGGCCGAGACATTTTAAGCAATGGATGTATTATGATCAAAAAAGTGCTGGTAAATTGCTAAATGCGTTGACGTGTTTTTGTGTCGTAAGTAACTGTATTCTCGGTTTTGCGATTTCCCCCTTTTTCCACTCATTGCTGAATTCAGCTCTAATCACATAGGCATAGAAGCAGAAAGTAAGGGAGGCGGAGTTGGGCAAATGTTTACTGTAGGTTCCAATGAATGGTGTCTCACCTGGCTCCTCGCTTGACAACATTCACATTGTGAAGTGTATCATAGTCCAGCCTAAGCAAAGAGAAACAGGATCGGACTGGGATAAAAATAGTCCCAGGCGCCAAAATAAAAGTGGCTCACATTTGCAAATCAGGCCTGTTTTGAACTTGAAAAAATATGCTGTGTGTGTATTTTGCAAGGTATGGGAGACTATGCATCTGTGCTTGCTGCAGGCAATATTTGTGGTAATAACAGGGAGATCAACAGGAAAAACCGGCCCACCTGGCCAGAAAAAAGGCCCATAAACTGCTAAAAAACTGGCCCACACATAGAACTCCCACACCAGCCCATCGGGCACTGCCTGATTTCCCTCTGGGCCAGTCTGACCCTGAAGAGGAACTCATGGAAAATAACTTCATTATAAATAAAGCTCCCAGTTTTACATTTTTAATGCTTTTTACAAGTAAATACTAGCAGAAAACAATGTGTTTCCTGTCTATTTATTCTTAAAAGCATAAAAAAATAGAAATTTGTGCTTTTTGTGAGTCACTCTCCATGCTGTCCTTCATGAGTTCCAGGCTTCACAAGCAAATAGACAGCATGGGGAGCTAAAAAACAGGATGAGGTTACCCTAAATACAGCTTATGTTAATATTTATTTGTATATAATGCTAATATTTACCTGTGTGTGTAGTGTTTTGTTATATTTGGCTGCCTAATTTGCTAAAATTTGTCATGCATCAAAGTATGAGTGCATGTTTATCAATTAAATACATGTGAAAACATACCATTTTATGACATTTATTCCCAAAATGCAAAATTATATATGGATAAATACCAATAAGATGTCCAAAATATAAATATGTATAAACACAGATGGAAATGCTAAACAAATTAATTCCATAAAATTGGGAGCTCGAATTATAAAGCCCAATGCATTAAAGTTACAATTCTATAACATATTTTTGCTATCAGGAGCTCTCATTATAAAGCCCAAGGCATTAAAGTTACAATTCTATAAAATATTTTAGCTATCTACTATTTACTTGTACAACTGCATCATTTAGAAAGTCATATATGGTATCCATATCCTAAGCAAAAGTTATTTTTATTGCATAGAAAGAGCAACTAGTTGTATAGGTACAATATGGTGTGATGAATCATAAGAGTATGGCGTGCAGCTGTGGATAACTCACAGACTGTCTGTGCAAATGAGCTTCAAATTGCCTTCTAAAGCTACCTACAAGTTTGTATTCACACAACAAAAACATCAAACTTGAACCCACACTTCCAGTTGCCTCTCATTGCCATTGTGGAGTCCTTGATTGTGTTCAGCGTGATATGATCTACAAGAATATAGGGGTCTTTCAGTGCCCACATTTACTAAGCTACTGGAGCACATGGTCCCTTGGGAGAGGCCATGCTAGGAGGGATAACATATCCCAGGAGTTAGGCCCATAATGGCAGGAAGAGCAGAGGAATGCATTCGAAAGCAGGATGTCGGGTGGCGGCGAAAGAAGGGGGGGTGGGTGCAGAAAGGATACTCTATTAGAGACCTCCTGCATGCTCATGGGCTGTAGAAGGGGGTATCTACAGTGACTGTGCATGCCAATGATACTGACCAGGTTCATCCCCAACTTAGCACTGTTCCGGAATGGACTCCCCACACACGAGACAGACACCAGACACAAGGGGAGACATACGGTCAATGCTGGTCAAATTCAAGAAAGAAATAGGGCAATTGATACAGGACTTTGCAAAATTGATCACTGACCTTGACCACGCTATCCAAAACCTTGATATGGCTGACTGGGGACCGAGAACGTGAGGATGACCAGTTGGATAAACACCGCCCTACTTGGAGACGACAACAAAGCAGGAAAGCCAAGCGACAGGAAGCATGCAGAATGTTGATCACAAGTGGGAGATTATTCTCATCCAAGTAATCTGTGAGCTGATAGTGTATGAAGCTATGGATGCAGTTGATGCATACTTGAGTTCCAGTAGATTCCTTCTAGACTTCCGACAAACATGATCCACCAACATCCTTTTATGGCGGTGGTACAGTGAAAAGATTGACTATAACTTCTCAAACGGTATTACTCCTAAATGTTGTGATATGTTTGCACAGGGTTGAGCAGGTGGAGGGGGGGGCTCACATTCTTTTTCCAGAACCTGGGGATCTGGCCCTATAGCAGACTCCCGACAGATGTGTAAGAACGCTTTGGATAATTATGCCACCCGAACACGTTAAAGTTCAACTACACTTAGAGGGAGCCCACTTCAGGAAGTCACTCCGCTAATAAGTTCTCTTGTTTGATCTTGTTTTTCTTTCTGTTATATATTTGGTTGTTTTATATTGCTGCTCGCTTAGGGTTAATGCCATAGGTACAGTACAACTACATGATGGGACAGCAGCCCCACAAGGGTTCATATCGGACAGGGAGTCTCTCACATGTACAGGCACACTCTTACATCCATGACACATGATACAGAACCAAGGTTAAAAATCTTGACTCTAAAGAGGCAGGGCCTGAACTCCCCACTCATGAGGAAGTCCCTTCTCCATTGGCTCCATGTCAAACAAGCATGGTGATTTTACAAGAGACCCACCTTTTGCTCAACAATGTCATAAGATGTTGTACAAAATACTACCCACAACAATTCCATTCTAATGCCCAAGGTCATACTGTGAGAAAGTGCCCTCTTTCTGCATGGTTGCCCCCACTTTTTGCTGAATTGCTGATGTGCTTTGACTGAGTGTGACCTGGGCTCCTGCTAATCAGGTACCCTGCTAATCAGGTACCCAGGGCCTATGTTCTTTCCCTAAAACTGCATTGAAGCCTAAACCCAAATGGCATCTTTGGCCACAGGTCAGCCCCTGGTAAATGGTACCACAGGTACCCAGGGCACTGTGACTAGAGAAGGCCTCTAAGGGCTGTAGCACTTATTGTGCCACCCTTAGAGGTCCTGTACCCTTACACACACACACTGCCTTTGCAGGCTGCGTGTTTTGGTGCAGAACAAAGTGAAGAGTCGACACGGAACACATCTCTGTGTGCCATGCCTACAACCCACTGCCCTGGCATAGATCAGTCACCCCTCTAGCTGGATGCACTATACCAGTGGTGAGGGTACAGGTGCATGAGCCCTGTACCCCTACAGTGTCTAAGCCCATTCTTAGACATTGTAAGTGCAGTGCTGCCATTAACAGTATATGGTGCTGGGAGTTTGTCATTACGAACTCCACAGCACCATAATGGCTACACTGAAAACTGAGAAGTTTGGTATCAAACTTCTCAGCACATTCAACCCACACTGATGCCAGTGTGGGATTTAATGAAAAATGCACACAGAGGGCATCTTAGAGATGCCCCCTGAAAACTAACCCGTCCAGGCTGAGTGGCTGCTTTCAGCTGCCACCACCAGACATGTTTCTGGACCCCTGGGTCGAGAGCCTGCTGCTCTCTGGGGCCTGAAACAATGCACATCCTGGGACGAGGTGCCAAGCCTCCTCCCCCAGGATGGGCAGGGTTCACGAAGGGGAAGCTTCAAAGGCTTGCTGCCTTTGTGAGCTTTCCCAGGCCACTTGCTGCTCTCAGCAACTGGTCCCCACTGGTTCTGACCCCCACTTTGGGCGGGAGAACCGGCAGGAAAAACAAGTGAGGAAGAGAGGTGTGCCCACCTCTGCCAACTCCACCCCTCAGGTGGGGGAGACGAGGTGAAGCACAACTCTCAGTCCAGGCCATCTTGAAGATGAGGGGACTCAGCCAACCAGGGACAGGCTCATGCCCTCCTCCCACTGGAAGGTGGCATAATAGGGGGTGTACCCACCCAAGGGAAGGGACCCATTGGTCCCTGCCTTTTACCTACCTGTAACGCCCCTAAATCTAGTATTTAGGGGCACCCCTGAACCTTGATTCCTCAGAAAAGAACCTGCAAGAAGAAGAAGGACCAAACAGCCGTGCAGCAGCTAACAAGAGGAAGACGCCCACTGACTTGGCCCCAGCCCTACCTGCCTGTCTCCACCTCGAACCTGCTCCTGCGAAATCCCGGTGTGTCCTGCAGCCAGCAACCTCGAAAACCCCGGAGGACCTGCCTGCCTTCAAGCACAAAGACTTTGTCTCCCGTGAACACCGGATTTGTTTACCTGCAACCTCTGGCTCCGGCCGGACACCGCGAATCCGCCCCACTCTTCACCCGCCGTCCACGGCCCAAGCTCGAGTGGGCAAACACCACGAGGAGGTCACCCCGGCGATCCTGACCCGAGATCCGGCGACCCCTGACCTGCCTCAAGCCTCCAGCCGATGCCTGCAGCCTAAATCCAGAAGGCCCCCCTAACCGCAACCAGGAGCTGGTAAGAAGATCCGACCCCAAAAGGCACCCCTGCACCCGACGCCCCACGGCCTTGTGTGCCCAAACCGACGGTGCCTAACCAACCCCTAACTTCCCAACTTACCTCTCGAAGTGATGGTCGCACCCAGAAGACTTTCGTCCCCAAGCCTGCAATGTCTTTCCAAACCGGATGTTCTCCATTGAAAACAACAGGGCGTCCGACCTCGTAACAGCACTCTGCACCCGGCCGCCCTAGTACCGCTGAGGGTGCACCTTTGATGCTACTTTGTTTCCCCATTTGCCCTGAGCTAAAGTCCAGGAGCTTTGCTCCCACAACCTAGTGGCCTGCTTGCCAGCAGCCACCAACCGGAGGCTCCCTATCCCCCATTGGATAACATTGGGCCTCAGCACTCTGCACCCGGCCGCCCTAGTGCTGCTGAGGGTGTAACAAGAGTGCATCCTTGACCCTGGGGGACCCCTGAGTCTACCTCCAGAACCTCAACTCCCACTACCAAATACTTACCTCAAAACCGATAACACTATTTTCCTCCATAGGATAACATTGACTGTTTTTCTGTGAAAAGTTTCTAAGTGTGGAGTTTGAGAAACTAAAGAAATTGTTGAAAATTGCATAATCTAACAAAAACGATTTTACTTACCTGTTTTCAGGAAATGTCCCAGAGTAGTATCTAGGAATACTACACTGTGTAAGCCTAGTAATCTCAAAAGTTACTTACCTGCTATTTTACTAAAAAGCCTATTGAAGTCTATGTACTGCATGTACATTTCTCTGCATCCATACTGTAAATCAAATCCAAGTGCATATACACTTATCATTCAAACTGTTTTTCAATTGCATTACTACTGTAAAGCGCCAGGCTTGCTTGGTTCTAGAAAATAAAATAACTAAAAGAATATTTTTATACAAAAACAATTGGTCTGAAGTTCAGTCTTTGGGTGTGTGAATTCATTTGCTGACTGAGTGTGTACAACAAATGCTTAATACTGTCCTCTGATACTGTCTTACTGCTCGACCACACTACCACAAATAGAGAGTGAGGTGCTATCTAACTTTACCTATGCCTACCTTTGGGGATCCACTGGACTCTGTGCACGCTATACCTCACTTTGGTATAGTATATTCAGAGCCAGCTTCCTACATTGGTGGGATATACAACTTTGCAGTTGTTGGACTACTTGGTTACCACCTGATCACATGACAGAACTCTTAAATTGTCTTTAAAACTCTGATTTTTTCAAATTGGCATTTTTTGCAAAATTACTAAAAGTCTTGTTGGGGCCTTGGTTAAGTCCCTTTAGAATTTTAGAAAAATAAAAAGTCACTTTAGCTAGGGTTAGAAGTTTTTTTTAACAATGTCTCAAAACAAGAACCCAGCTGTTAGTGAAAATAACCACAATGACATAGAGAACTTGGTTGAGGAGCTCGACCTCACCCCTTACCTTCACTTGTCTTTCAAGGAAGTAAGGTACCTATGTAAACTTAAAAACATAGCCATGGGTCCCCATCCCACCAAACAAAAGCTCCAGAAGCTGTTGGCTGGGTATGCTAAGGACCACCCATCTGAAAATGGTGATGACCAGTCAGATGGAGAAGGAGTGGAAGAGGATGACCAGGTAGATCAACCCCCTCCACTGCTTAGGGAGAAAAGGGCCCCAGTGGCCCTGACTCCAAGAATCAACCTCTCAGTACCTAGATCCCATACAGGTGGGTCAGGCACTACTGAGGACATTGAGGACAGCCTCAATGAGGAGGACAGCCTTTTAGTAAGGCTGACCAAAGGATTGGATCTAGAGACCAGGTTGCTGGCTCTAGAAAGAGAGAAAGCAGAGATGGGCCTAGCACCCATCAATGGTGGCAGCAATTTACTTAATAAGCATAAAGAGCAATCTTATGATCCTAAAATCCCCAAAGGGATTGTCCCTAAATATGAGGAGAGTGATGTTATCACAAAATGGTTCACAGCCTTTGAGAGGGCTTGTGAAATGAGAAAAGTGAAGAAGTCACACTGGGGGGCACTCTTTTGGGAACTGTTCTCTGGTATCTGCAGAGACAGACTCCTGACCCTTACAGGGGCAGATGCTGGGTCTTATGACCTCATGAAGAGAACTCTGATTGAGGGATTTGGACTCACAACTGAGGAATATAGAATTAGATTCAGGGGGGCTCACAAGACCCAAAACCAATCCTGGATTGACTTTGTAGACTACTCAGTTAAAACACTAGATGGTTAGTTAACTGGACACAACGTGCATGATTTCAATGGACTTTACAATCTGTTTATGAAAGAACATATTTTAAGTAATTGCACTAAAGAAAAGTTACATCAGCATTTGGTAGACCTAGGTCTAATTTCTCCCCAAGAATTGGGAAAGAAGGCAGACCACTGGGTCAAGACAAGGGTGACTAAAACAACCACTGGGGGTGACCAAAAGAAAGGGGTTACAAAACCTCCCCAGGGGAAAGGTGGTGAGAATCCCCAAGATAAAAAGCCTGAGTCTTCAAAAGGGCCCCAAACACCTGCACAGGGGGGTGGGTCCCAAAACTCTTCCCAGTCCATTAATAGGTGCAGGGGAAAGAACTTTGATCCTTTAAAGGCCTGGTGTAACAACTGTAAGAAGTTGGTACATTTAACTGGAGATGCTGCTTGCCCAAACAAGAAGGCCCCTAGTCCTACTACAGCTACTCCTGGGGTAGCAAGTCTCCAGATGGGATCAACAGTGTGCCAAGAGCAAATCGGGTTGCACACTGAAGCAGTTCTAGTTTCAGAAGGGAAGTTGAGTTTGCCACTGTAGCTGTGTGGCCTCCCAACTTAAAAAAGTACTTACAATACCCTTGGATTAATGGAGCTAGGATAGAAGCTCTGAGGGATACAGGTGCCAGTGTCACTATGGTGAGAGACACACTGGTTTCCCCTGAGCAATACTTGATTGGGAGAACTTACCCAGTCACCAATGCTGACAGTGTTACCACTAACCATGCAATGGCTATGGTGACATTAGACTGGGGGAGGGGGGTTACTGGCCTGAAACAGGTAGTGGTCTCTCCAAAGCTACCAGCTGCATGTCTGCTTGGCAATGACCTGGAAACCTCAGCATGGGCTGAGGTTGAACTGAAAACCCATGCAGCAATGCTGGATATCCCTGAATTGGTGTGTGTAAAAACAAGAGCACAGAGCAAGAGACAGGGTGACAAAGAAGTGTTGGAGCCTGAAAGTATGGCCCAACCTTCCAAGAGAAAAGGTAAGAAGACTGGGGAACCAGCTTCTGTACAGCAAAAGGATCAGGACCGCTTTCCTCAGGGAGAGGACTTGGACACCCCAGAGGGAACTGAGCCCATGGAGCTTGCCCCCTACCAGGTTGAACTCTTTTTTTTTTATTAGTTTTTTTTTGGGGGGAAATCTTTTTATTAAACCAAAGAATAGGCTTCAGATACAAGCAAATCCCAATATACATATACAATTTATGTCGAAGATACAGTTGTTGCCAGACATTGCTTCACACAGCGCGCAGGTACATGTGACGCCTTTCTGCACACAGCCAGGTTGAATTCGTCTCTTAACTCTAACATGATAGCCTATACAACACACCCCTCAGACCCCATCACAGGCCTCTATACAATGTCCAGGCCCCCCATATTTTCTCCCACTTGCGAGGGCATCCGCGACTCTGATAGACCACCTGCTCCGCCTTATGACACCAGTCCATATCACACAACCATGCTGCTACTGTCGGGGGCTCCGTCGCCCCCCATGCAGTGCTATGTTCCTCTTAGCGATCCCCCCTGCTAAAGCTAGCCACAGCTTGGCCCACTGTGGCCATGTGATCTCTCCCGTGACACCGAGGATGTGCCATCTGGACTCCATTGGGACCTGTTCGCCCACTACAGCCTCCATTATGCGGGTTACGGCCCTCCAGTACTTCTGAATCCTGGTACAGGACCACAATATATGGAAGAATGACCCCTTCTCAACACATCCCCAGGCACATAACTCGGAACCACAACCATTAATACGGACCTGCACCATTCTCGAGGTATAAGACCTGTGAAGGATGCGGAGTTGAACAAGCCTAAATCGCGCTCTGATGGCTATTCCTCTGGGGCTCTGAAGGGCCTCCGCCCAATCATCATCCTCCACAGTGCTTAATTTGTAAAATATGAAGTCCAGGTCCTCAATTTTTCCCCCGGAGGCCACACCCACTTCTTTCCTGGCTCCACCCACTTCATCTACTGGCCCCACCCACTTGCTATTGGCTCCGCCCACATCCTCAACTGGCACTGCTGAAAGTCAGATGTAATACCCGATCTGAATTTCAGCAAGGGAGCCTTCCCGCAAGTAAGGACTTGCCCTGTGAACATTTTGAAAAAGATTAAACCAAAAGTGCATTTAAAGCACAATTTTGGAATAAATTAGCTACACGTAACCACCCAGGCCAGAAAGCATGGAAATGTCACACATAAGCGCCCAGGCCTGAAAGCATGGAAATGTCACATATAAGTACCCAGACCAGGAAGCACGGAAATGTCACACAAAGGCACCCAGGTCAGAAAGCATGAAAATGTCAAAGGAAGGCATTCAGGCCAGTGGCGCAGGAGCAATTTTCAGAGTGTTGGTGCTGCCCTTTATGGTACATCACTGAAGTCAGAGGATTGAGAAAAACATCACACCTAAGAACAAGAACAACCCATCCATGGCCACAAGGCATGTCCACAATGCAAGGGTCACAATGGAAGGACCGCCAGACACAATTTATTTCACAAGTAGTTTATATAAAACATATTTGTCTGTGATGTTTGTTGAGTTGGCTGAATAAAGCAGAGACACAGACACACACAAGGACAACTAGACGTATGCATGCACATGCCCACACACAGACATTACATTTGTGGATAGTAGAGGACGCAACAGAGTGCAAAAACATAACAATACAAAGGTATTGCACTTACTCAGTGGCAAAGACCAAGGGAAGAAATGAAAATTAACCAGAGCAACTGAGACTTACATAGAACCAAAATATGTGCTCTTCACATACAAACACTCAAAAACCTAAACCATTCAATACTGAGCGTTAGCCATCCTCCACCCTCACTGTCCCAAACACACACAAGCACACACAGTCACACACACACAATGTTAAAGGCAGAGAGAACACATTAAACATTAATATATGTAGAATGTGCTAACACACGTGTGGAGTACAATAGCAAAACAATGTGCTTTGCTGACAAGAGACTGCAGTCAGTGTCTCCCGCCTTTTGCTAGATAGTGCTAATAGTGGCTCAGCACTTGTTTCCTGAATTCTCTCTAATACCATCTATCTACATGATCGTGGTGGGTGGGTGGATGTAGGTTGTAAGAGTGTTGATCAGGTAAAAATGGAAGAAGTGATTTAAATGGAACTCCATAGTTCAATGTCTGACAGTGTAAAGGTCCCATGCTGTTGAAGATGAGACAGTGCCCAAAGTCAGATATCTACTCCATCGCCACACCAGTTTCCTTTCACCGCAACAAAATCAAGACACCATCATTGAGAGTGTGTTGGCTGGCTAAAGATAGCCTTTTTGTAACAATAGTGAAGCTGGCACTCCATTTCCATGTCAAAATATTATATGACTTTTAATAGAATCCTTGCAGCTGACCCTGTCTTTTCTAGAGCTCCAAACGAAAACAGTGCTACAGATAACAGTTGTTTTAGTCCCTGAATTTTAGGAAGAGAAATGAGCAGGGAAAGAATGTAATCGTTTCACTGCATCTTCTCATGAGGGCAGGCTTCTCAAGCCCCTTTTTGCATGATGGCTTTTGCATTTTCTAAAAAAATTAAATACACTGGAAAGGGAGCCAGTGAAAAGGTGCTCCCTCCCTCCCTCTGTTTGCTAAACTCAGCCTTAGCCTCTCCTTTGTGAACTTTGACCTCGTCATCTGCAAATTCATTTACTGTTTCTAACAGTGTAATATAGTTATACGCGCTTTCAGCGAGCCCCCACCCAATTCATCCATTTCTTATTGTGTCATTCACATTTTGATTTTTGCCTACACAGTGCTCCCGATCAGCGCGCTGGTTACTCAGGTCTCAGACTAAGACAGGGCCAGGGTGGTATGGCAGAAGGTGAGATGGGTGTGCTCTGTTCTTTGTGACATGGTAGGGCAGATGAGGGGGAGAGCGGCGGCCCCTCTGTCTGTGATGGGGTGGTGAGAGTAAGGGCAAAGGAAAAGGCAAGCGATGGACACCATGTGGGAGAGGTGAAAGGATGAGGTGTGGTAGGCTCAGCGTGAAAGGAAGTGGTGAGGAGGGTGATGTAATCCGTGCGAGAGGAAGTAGTGAGGGACTCGTAAATGGATGTAGGAGAAAGATCAGAACCCTTTGTGAAGGGGAAGGACGTGTTAGGGTTGGTGTGAAGGGACGCGGAGACAAGGTTTAAGGCTATGATTGGCTCACTGGAGAGGAATGCAAGAATGAGGGAAGCGATCGCATCGGTTTGAAGGGAGGAAGGACCGACTCTAAGGATGATGTGCTTTGTGTACACACCGTCACTCATAATAAATGTGCTCGCTGTGAGATGAGAGACGGGGTTGATGGTGTTAAGGGAGGAAGGATAGGAAGAGGCCGTCTCTGTCAGTGGTGCTGGAACAATTTGTTTAGTAGCAGTGCCAGAAGTATTTTTTTTAAGCTGCACAATGTAAGCCAGCAATCTTGGGAATCCCTCGAATACAGAAAGGCGGGTGCTGCAGCTGTAACATCTGAGACTACTTGTTTTCTCGTCTGTGGGCTGGATGTGAAGGGGACATGACAGGTGGTGGAAGGAGAAAGGTCAGAGGAGAGTGGTGGGCGCTGTCAGAGAATAACACATTGATGGTTTCTGTGTGAAAAGACAAGACCTTAATTGATTATGGATGGACACGAGCGTGATGGGCTCAGGGTGAAAGGACAGGATCATAACTAGCTCTGTGAACGCAGAACGGACAGCGGGTGAAGAGGGTGGTCTGGTATGTGGGAAAGGACAGGAGTGGACAACACCAGCGATAGGCTACGTTGAAAAAGCAGATGCTGAGGAAAGCCATGGACTTCAGACGAAAAGAGGGGGTGGTCTGATCTGTGAAAGGGGGAGGTGAGGAGTGATTAAGTCTGGGAGGATCGCCGAAGTGAGCTGATCGATGGGCCCTGCGAGAAATGGCATGGATGAGAGCGATGTGTTCGCGGGGAAATATCAAGACGAGGAAGGCCCTGGGCTCAGCACGATGAGCGTGGTGTTGTCAGTGACCTTTCAGGATGCGCAGACCAGTGGAATCAGCGTGAAAGGAAAGGGGACTGGGTGAGAGGGATTGGCTTTTGTGTGAAAAGTGAAAGGAGAGAGAAGCTGCCCGGTGAAGCGGAGAGCCCTGGGCTCTGGGTGAACGGGCAATGGAGAGCGACGGGGTCTCGGTGACAAGTGAAAGGAGAGTGGATGGAGAGGGTGAAGGGCTGTGGGTGAAAGGACAGTGGATGAATACAAGTATGGAAGGAAAATCATTTGAGGAGTGCGATGGATTCGGTGAAAGGACGGACAAGCTGCAGCAGTTGGTTCGGTACTGCCATGATTGCTCGGGCCTGGCGCTGGGGCAGCAGGCCTCCGACTTGGTTCAGGTGACCTGACATCACTGCGACACCACGCGCAAGAAAAAGCAGCGTGAGCATGAGCATCATTTTTTTTTATTAATAATACTAACTAACTTACTGCGGTCGTCGGTCGGTGACTGGTGGCACAGCACTGCCTTTATTAAGAGGACTGCAGGCTGCTGCGCAGCTGAATAAAAGGGCCCACCTGCTTGACGTCGTGCTATTAACTGCTGTGCTGCTGCTACACTCGTCCACTGCAGTGCATGTGTGCGGGGCGTGGTCCACCATACGAGGGAGAAGTTTACGCACGCCAGCACACGCTGCCCGCCGTAGTCCACTACCCCCATAGAACCAAATGCAGCCCAATTAGGGCCCCGCCCACCGGCAACACTTCAACTGAAAGTAAATCTTAAATGGATTTATTTATCGGGCTCGCTGCGCTCTCTCAGCAGCACTGCACGTCGTCATCAACACTCTTCTTCTTCTTCATGGAAGGACTGGAGACTGTCTCAGCCTGGTAACAGTCACAGAGTGTGTGAAGTTGAACAAGACTGCATGCAGTAAGCCGGCAATTATGTTTAATTTACTTTGCCACGACATGACGTGCGTGCAGACTGCAGTGATGTAAGTTGGCGGTGTAGACCCGGCCCTGATAAAAAGGTGCCGGTGCTAAGCACCGGAAACCACCGGCACAAATTAAGCACTTCCTCCAACAGTCCCACGTCCGATTGCCATGCCTCCTCAGGGAACCCAGACAATCCGGGGAGTTGTTTACCAATTTTTTGTAAGTGAGTGACACCGCTTTCTCAATCATGGGGTCTAAGAGGAGTCTATCCTCCAGGGGGGAATACCAGGTTGAACTCTTAGGCCCAGGGGGACCCTCTAGGGAAGAGCTGTGCCTTGGACAGCAGGTCTGTCCAACTCTTGAAAGCCTGAGGCAGCAAGCTGCTACCCAGGAAAAAGGAGATGTCAGTGGTACCCACAGAGTTTATTGGGAAGAGGGACTACTGTACACTGAGGCCAGAGACCCCAAACCTGGAGCCACTAGGAGAGTGGTAGTGCCTCAGAAGTACAGGGAGTTTCTCCTAACTTTAGCTCATGACATTCCCTTAGCTGGACATCTGGGCCAAACCAAGCCTTGGGAAAGGCTAGTTAGCCACTTTTACTGGCCCCAGATGCACCAAAAAGTAAAGGAGTTTGTCAGCTCCTGTGTCACCTGTCAGGCCAGTGGCAAGACAGGTGGCCCCTCAAAGGCCCCCCTGATACCACTACCTGTAGTGGGGGTTCCCTTTGAAAGGGTAGGTGTGGACATAGTGGGTCCACTTGAACCTCCCACAGCATCAGGGATTCATCCTAGTGGTAGTGGATCATGCCACTAGGTACCCTGAGGCAATTCCCCTTAGGACTACTACAGCTCCTGCAGTAGCCAAGGCCCTCATTGGTGTCTTCACCAGAGTAGGGTTTCCTAAGGAGGTGGTTTCAGACAGAGGTTCCAACTTCATGTCTGCTTACCTAAAACACATGTGGAAAGAGTGTGGAGTGCAGTACAAGTTTACTACACCCTATCACCCACAAACCAATGGCCTTGTTGAGAGATTCAACAAGACATTGAAAGGCATGATTATGGGGCTCCCTGAAAAACTCAAAAGGAGATGGGATGTCCTCTTACCATGTCTGCTTTTCAGCACAGAGAGGTGCCACAGAAAGGAGTAGGGTTTTCCCCCTTTGAACTTCTGTTTGGCCATCCTGTGAGGGGACTACTCTGTCTTGTAAAAGAGGGTTGGGAGAAGCCTCTCCAAGAACACAAGATATTGTGGACTATGTGCTTGGCCTAAGGTCCAGAATGGCAGAGTACATGGAAAAGGCATCCAAAAATCTTGAGGCCAGCCAGGAGCTTCAGAAGCACTGGTATGACCAAAGAGCTGCACTGGTTGAATTTCAACCTGGGCAAAAGGTGTGGGTTTTGGAGCCAGTGGCACCAAGGGCACTCCAGGACAGATGGAGTGGCCCTTACCCTATCCTAGAAAAAAGAGTGAGGTCACCTACTTGGTTGACCTGGGCACAAGCAGGACACCCAAAAGGGTTATCCATGTGAACCGCCTGAAGCTCTTTCATGACAGGGCTGACATCACCATGCTGATGGTGACTAATGAGGATCAGGCGACAGAGAGTGAACCTCTCCCTGACCTCCTCTCTTACAGCCCAAAAGATGGGTCAGTGGATGGAGTTGTCTTTTCAGACACCCTCTCTGCCCAACAGCAGACTGATTGCAAGCAACTCATGCAGCAGTATGCAAAGCTCTTTTCCTTGACCCCTGGTCAGACAAACTGGTGTACCCATGATGTGGATACTGGTGACAGTGCACCTGTCAAAAACAAAATCTATCGACAGTCTGACCAAGTCAAGGAAAGCATCAGAGCTGAAGTCAGCAAGATGCTGGAGTTAGGGGTTATTGAACCCTCTGAGAGCCCCTGGGCCAGCCGAGTGGTTCTAGTCCCCAAACCTCATCCACAGGGTGGAAAGAGAGAAATGAGGTTCTGTGTGGACTATAGAGGGCTCAGCTCTGTCACCAAGACAGATGCTCACCCTATCCCAAGAGCAGATGAGTTGATAGACAAATTGGGTGCAGCCAAATTTCTAAGTACCTTTGACTTAACTGCAGGGTACTGGCAAATTGGCATGGCCCCAGGAGCAAAAGAAAAGACAGCATTCTCCACACCTGATGGGCATTATCAGTTTACTGTTATGCCCTTTGATTTAAAGAATGCCCCTGCCACCTTCCAGAGGTTGGTGAACCAAGTCCTTGCTGGATTGGAGTCCCTTAGTGCAGCTTATCTAGATGATATTGCTATCTTTAGCTTCACCTGGCAGGATCACCTGATTCACCTTGGGAAGGTTTTAAATGCCCTGCAAACTGCAGGCCTAACTATCAAGGCATCCAAATGCCAGATAGGACAGGGAACTGTGGTGTACTTGGGCCACCTTGTTGGTGGGGGCCAGGTACAACCCTTACAGCCCAAGATCCAGGCCATCCTGGACTGGACACCTCCAACAACCCAAACCCAAGTCAGGGCATTCCTTGGCTTGGCTGGGTACTACAGGAGGTTTGTGAAGGGATATGGGTCCATTGTGGCTCCCCTCACAGAACTCACCTCCAAGAAGATGCACAAGAAGGTAAACTGGACAGTTAGTTGTCAAAAGGCTTTTGACAACCTGAAAGAGGCTATGTGCTCAGCACCAATTCTCAAAGCTCCAGACTATGCCAAGCAGTTCATTGTGCAGACTGATGCTTCTGAGCTAGGGATAGGAGTGGTCCTATCCCAGACCAATGATGAAGGCCAAGACCAACCTGTTGCTTTTATAAGCAGAAGGCTTCTCCCAAGGGAGCAGCGTTGGAGTGCCATTGAGAGGGAGGCCTTTGCTGTGGTTTGGTCCCTGAAGAAGCTGAGACCATACTTGTTTGGTACTCACTTCCTAGTTCAAACTGATCACAGACCTCTCTAAATCTAAAATCTAAATCCGTATTTGTAAAGCGCAAACTACTCACCCTTACGGGTCTCAAGGCGCTGGGGGCCGTCATGGAAATTAAGTGAGCTATTGCCCAGAGTCACATGGTGCTGAGCTGAGCTGCCGCAGCCGGGGATCGAACCGTGAACCCTGTGCTCCGGCGTCAGCTGCCCTGGCCGCTGCACCACACCTCTCCACAGATGGCTAATGCAAATGAAAGGTGAAAATCCTAAACTGTTGAGGTGGTCCATCTCCCTACAGGGAATGGACTTTGTAGTGGAACACAGACCTGGGATTGCCCATGCCAATGCAGATGGACTTTCCAGGTTCTTCCACTTAGAAAATGAAGACTCTCTAGGGAAAGGTTAGTCTCATCCTCTTTCGTTTTGGGGGGGGGGGGGTGGGTGAGAAAGTGCCCTCTTTCTGCATGGTTGCCCCCACTTTTTGCTGAATTGCTGATGTGCTTTGACTGAGTGTGCCCTGGGCTCCTGCTAATCAGGTACCCAGGGCCTATGTTCTTTCCCTAAAACTGCATTGAAGCCTAAACCCAATTGGCATCTCTGGCCACAGGTCAGCCCCTGGTAAATGGTACCACAGGTACCCAGGGCACTGTGACCAGAAAAGGCCTCTAAGGGCTGCAGCACTTATTGTGCCACCCTTAGAGGTCCTGTACCCTTACACACACACACTGCCTTTGCAGGCAGCGTGTTTTGGTGCAGAACAAAGTGAAGAGTCGACATGGCACACATCTCTGTGTGCCATGCCTACAACCCACTGCCCTGACATAGATCAGTCACCCCCCTAGCTGGGTGCACTATACCAGTGGTGAGGGTACAGGTTCATGAGCCATGTACCCCTACAGTGTCTAAGCCCATTCTTAGACATTGTAAGTGCAGTGCTGCCATTAAGAGTATATGGTGCTGGGAGTTTGTCATTACGAATTCCACAGCACCATAATGGCTACACTGAAAACTGAGAAGTTTGGTATCAAACTTCTCAGCACATTAAACCCACACTGATGCCAGTGTGGGATTTAATGAAAATGCACACAGAGGGCATCTTAGAGATGCCCCCTGAAAGCTAACCCACCTCTAGTGTCCAGGCTGATTGGCTGCTTTCAGCTGCCACCACCAGACATGTTTCTGGACCCCTGGGTCGAGAGCCTGCTGCTCTCTGGGGCCTGAAACAATGCACATCCTGGGACGAGGTGCCAAGCCTCCTCCCCCAGGATGGGCAGGGTTCACGAAGGGGAAGCTTCAAAGGCTTTCCACCTTTGTGAGCTTCCCCAGGCCACTTACTGCTTGCAGCAACTGGTCCCCACTGGTTCTGACCCCCACTTTGGGCGGGGGAGTCGGCGGGAAAAACATGTGAGGAAGAGAGGTGTGCCCACCTCTGCCAACTCCACCCCTCAGGTGGGGGAGGCGAGGTGAAGCACAACTCCCAGTCCACGCCATCTTGAAGATGGGTGGACTCAGCCAACCAGGGACAGGCTCATGCCCCCCTCCCACTGGAGGGTGGCATAATAGGGGGTGTACCCACCCCAGGGAAGGGACCCATTGGTCCCTGCCTTTTACCTACCTGTAACACCCCCAAAATCTAGTATTTAGGGGCACCCCTGAACCTTGCTTCCTCAGACAAGAACCTGCAAGAAGAAGAAGAAGAAGAAGGACCGAACAGCCGTGCAGCAGCTAACAAGAGGAAGACGCCCACTGACTTGGCCCCAGCCCTACCGGCCTGTCTCAACCTCGAACCTGCTCCTGCGAAATCCCGGTGTGTCCTGCAGCCAGCAACCTCAAAAACCCCGGAGGACCTGCCTGCCTTCAAGCACAAAGACTTTGTCTCCTGTGAACACCGGATTTGTTCACCTGCAACCTCTGGCTCCGGCCGGACACCGCGAATCTGCCCCACTCTGCACCCAAAGTCCACGGCCCGATCTCAAGTGGGCAAACACCACGAGGAGGTCACCCCGGCGATCCTGACCTGAGATCCGGCGACCCCAGACCTGCCTCAAGCCTCCAGCCGACGCCTGCAGCCTAAATCCAGAAGGCCCCCCTAACTACGACCAGGAGCTGGTATGAAGATCCGACCCCAAAAGGCACCCCTGCACCTGACGCCCCATGGCCTTGTGTGCCCAAACCGACGGTGCCTAACCAACCCCTAACTTCCCAACTTACCTCTCGAAGTGGTGGTCGCACCCAGAAGGCCTTCGTCTCCAAGCCTGCAGATGGGCCAAATTATGTGGCAGGGTTGAGTAAATTATGTGGCAAGAAAAGGAAAATTATGTGACATTATGCAACAGACTTTGTGATAGTATTACTTCGTTCTTTCATCATTTTTTAACTTGGTAACACAATCCACACAAATACACTCCACACCATGCCATAATTCCAATAAGCATAATTTCACTTAACACCACACATTTTCACGCCACACAATTCAACTCTACACATTTCCATTCGATACCACATAATTCAACAACAAACCACATAATTCTACTCAGCAACACAATTACACAACACACCACATACATCCAATCCACACTACAGAATTCCACATCATGGAACAAAATTCAACAGCACACCGCATAATTAAACTCCACTACATACCATTCAACCACACAAAATACCATTCCACATAATTACACTCCATGGCATACAATCCCATGCCACATAATTCCAGTACACTCAATACCACATAATTAGTATCCATATAATTCCACGGCACTCCATACCACATAATGCCACTACACAAATCCACCCCACACCACCCAATTCCACGCCACCCAATTCCACAACTAACAATTCCAATCCAACCCACATAATTCCCCTCCACACCACAAACATCCACTCCACTCTATAACACATGGGTAAAATACATTGTCATTTACAATGCCAATAGCTCTAACTCTTGCAAAAGTGAGACCTATTGGCTTTGCCAATGCTCATTTTATATGCGTCTTAGAGACAATCGCATTATGTAGCGCTGCCACCCCGTCTTGGTAGTCCACCTGATTTAAAGCGTCCACCTGACAGAGGCGAGGGGTGGGAGGGCAGTACCTTGGTACAGCAGCAGATTTACAGCCATGCTAATGCTCAGCCATGCCGAAGTGTCATGGAGCCTTGTAATGCAGTACAGAATGTGACTGATGGTTCAGTGTCATTTGGCCAGAGGATCTTAGAGTGAGGCCCTCTGCACTGTGCACTGTAACCTGCACACTGGAGAGTGCTGAGGTTTCCCTCACCCGGAGGCATTAGGCACGAGCAGCCTGGGGTATTAGCAATGTCCTCCACACATGACAATACTTCTCTTATCCTCCCCGTTTTCCAGGGGAGATCCCTCAGGGTACTCCTTCTTCCTGCCCACATTTCATCCCCAGAAAGGAACACGCAGACACCCACCGGTTTAGAGCGGACAGGGGGCACCACCCACACCCTTCTGCCGACGTTCCACCCTGGCTGTAGTGAACTGCCTCTTGTAGCAGGTCCTGCCTCTCAGTTCCATCTGTCAGAGCTATGGCCATCGCAGAAGGGAGCAGACCCTCAGCCACAGTCCATCTCTAAAGGAGGCTTTCAGCAGGCACTGACAGGAGTCTGGTAGTGGGACCGGGGGGGGGGGAGGGCGGCAGTGGGTTGCTGCTATGTTTGCTATTGCAACATAAATTGATTATTGACCATTTCAGCAAAGCGACTGGGAGGCCACTCCGTCAAATGCATCCTCACAGACACTAATGCCTGTCAACGGGAAACAGCCATTACAACGCATGCCATCACATCGCAAGCGTTACAACGCATGCGATGTAACAACGCGTAGCCATTACTACGCATGTTTTTACATCGCATGCGCTTTTACAACGCATGCGATGTAATGGCGATCCACCTCGTTGTGAGGAAACTGAGGCTCTTCCGTTTCCTCACAACGACGTGCACCATGCACCGCCCCTCAGACGAGCAGGAACCAGGAGAGAGGAACCACGAGGAGAGAGAGGTAAGGGGGATTGGGCCTGGGGTGGGGGGTTAATTTTTTAGGGTTTAGAGTAGTGTAGGGGGGGTCGTGCAGGGTAGTGTTTGAGTGTAGGGACCGGAGTGGGGGTCGGGGGAGGGTCGTGCTGGGGGTAGTGTTTTAGGGTTTAGGGTAGTGTTGTGGTGTTTGTGCAGTGTAGGGTAGTGTTTTAGGGTTTAGGGTAGTGTCGGGGGTCGTGCAGGGTAGTGTTTGGGTGTAGGGACCAGACTGGGGGTCGGGGGAGGGTCGCGCTGGGAGTAGTGTTTTAGGGTAATGTTGTGGTGTGTGTGTAGCGCAGGGTAGTGTTTTAGGGTTTAGGGTAGTGTCGGGGTGTTGTGCTGGGTAGTGTAAATGTAGGGAGAGGACTGGGGTCGGGGAGGGTTGTGCAGGGGTACTACATTAGGGTTTAGGGTAGGGCAGGGTAGAGTCACTTACCTTTACAACTTTTACCATGAGTATACCTTTACCACGCATGCCTTTGCATTGTAATGGCATGCGTGGTAAAGGCATAGTCGTGGTAAAAGTTTGCGATGTAATGGCAGGTCGTTGTCATTGACATCGCGTAGTAATACCCGTGTTGTAATGGCACGCGTGGTATTGGTACGCGATGTAATGAGACATATTCCTGTCAACATCTTACATTCTGGAAGTAGCCCTGCACCTTTTTAAATCAAGTCCCGAATTGAATTATTCTTTCTCCTGCTTTGCTCATTATTGGATCAGAGCTTCATTCTAAGCTCCAAGTAGAGTACTGTTGTTCCACTGGTTTCCATCCTTTTATATTTTGTGAAAAATTCAAAGATATGCAAGGAGCACAGCATGTCAAAATTTTAAAATATGTATCACAAAATATCACAAACTACAACCTTGGATTTGTTTCCACGAAAGTAAAGAGCAAATCGTGTTGCTGTCATTTTTTTTAACACAATTTTTATTGCAATTCAAAGGTATGTAAATACAGTATGTAATCCTACAATTTTTGCATAGGTCGTTATTCAAATACAGTATACATCTATATTTGTGGCTTCACTCTTATACATTTACTGATTGAAGTTGTATGTTACATCAACATTCAGTTAGGCTAACCATGCATGGATATATCATTATGCTTGAAACTGTACACCCGAATATATCAGTCCATTGTCATTTATTCTCCCCAAACGCCCACCCTAAATTATCCCACCTGCAATGCTACACTCCCTTCCAACAGTTAACTGCAAACTTAGCCGCTTCTTTTTCAATCGTCCCCTTCCGGGGCGAGTGCCCCGTGGGCCAATCGTACTAATAGTGAGCGAGAGAACTCCGGGGGGTGGGGGAGGCAGGGGGGGAGGACGGGACAGGAATGGAGAGAAAAGCAGGAGGGGGGGGACCCCTCTATGTCCAGACTACAACCCACTCGAGAACCAGGCATTATTTATCTAGTCTGTCAGTAGATCCAGAGGCTCTACTGCGTCCCCGTCTGTTTCCGCTTTAAACTGCTCTATTAACTGGGCCCACTCAAGAGAAATCAGCCTCTTTCTCAGTCCTCTATATTCTTCGCGTCGAAGCACTTCCCCTTCTGCCACCGCCCATCTGATGACCTCCTCCCTCCATTTGCCTTCCCGTGGCGCCGTGCGAGATTTCCAGCGCTGTGTTATTAATCGAATCGTGTTGCTGTCATAATAAGTCATTAAGAAACGGTGGGCCCGATTCTTCAAAAAATGAGTACCTCTGCCCTTGTAATTTTATGTCTTGGCCTGGATGCAGAATTTAATCATTATGGGAATTGACAAAGCTTTCCCACTTCGGGCCTAGAAACGTGTGAGAGTCACTGACTTCCAGGAAAATGTTTGTGAATTTGCAATTGAGGCCACGTGAAGGTATTTCTGCATACAGTTTTACACAGAGCACAACTGTGAATGAGAAAATGGACAAGGGGCCAGGCGCAGGATCGCAGGCACAGGAGACAGGTGCAGGCCTGATCTGACGGGTCGAGGGCAGTGGCCAACGGTGGCCACGTTTTGAATTTTGCGGTACCGCACAGGAAGCAACCATTGGTTGCCACTAGATCGGCGGGGTCGCCTGGGCAGTCATCAGGGGCAGCAATACAGGTTACAAAATGGGCGTGGCTACCAGAAGGTATATCGCTGCCTAATTGCCCCTGACGACTGTCGACGTGACCCATGGCCTTACAACTCAAAAAAAAAAGAAAAGAAAGATTGGTGGCCTCAAGGGTCCGTGGTGCACTAATTCCGACAAATACGTCTGCAGGTGGCATCCGCCCACTACTGGTCCATATCATTAGTGCGCCTACCACTAAATATCAGTTCACCCTCCTTTAGAATAGTTGCAGTGTCATCCTCATAGGAGCAGGGTTTTTTCAACCGGAAGAGGGAAGGAGGATCGGAAAGTGCAAGCTAGAAGTGCCACATGCTCCATGGCATGATGTCGATACAATGGACACACACTGGTCTGTATAAATAATGACTTTTATTCTATCTCCTGCCAGCTGTTTCATTAGGTCACATGGCTACCTCTAGTGCATGTCTCCTTGGTCATGTTTTTGCAGGTGACATGCAAGGTCAACTTCCGTCAGAACCAGTTTAGCAGACGGGCATCAGGAGTGGATCTTCAATTCTGCTGAGCTCCCAAGGGAGGTCCTGGCTTGTATTGTCTATGCCGGTTCACAAATAAGGTGGCAGGCAGGAGGCTACAGCCACCTAGGCAACATCCTCCACATTGGTGGCAACGATTTAGCAATGTTAGACGACGTGCCTTATTTGAGAACTGAATGTGTGGGCCATTACATAGGGTCAAATGTATCAATCAGGCCCCTTGAGCAAGGAACAACTGTCGTTTTACAGGAATGGGGGCCTTTCTTTTGTCAGACCCTAGCAGCAATATGCGTGTAGAGAACTTGGTTGCATTTACTCCGTAGCATTTCTTGCAAAACTAAGCAACAGAGTTTGGGAAAGGCCTGGTTGGTCAGGGAACCACCCAGGCCTGTGGCAGGGAAGGAGTCAGGGTTGGCCACAAAGCAGGTAGACAAACCTGGCATCAAGAATATAAGTGTAGGCGAATTCAAGATGGAATTGGATTTTTAAGACTTTAGCTCAAGCCAGGGCAGGGGTATTACGGTCTTTACTGGAAGGCTGAGGACGCCCACTACAGCGATTGTCTATAGCCGGCCAGGGTACTCCATTACACGGCCCTAGGGATACTGAGGGGATGGTGGCTGCGCCAGGGGAGCAAGGTATGGCCCAGTTGCCAAAGCCCATCTCCCAACGGGTGCCAGGGGGATCCCTGTATTGGGTAGGCTCTGGCATGGTAGTTTGGGGGACCAGCTGTTAT
This sequence comes from Calotriton arnoldi, assembly GCA_963921515.1. Classification (NCBI taxonomy): domain Eukaryota; kingdom Metazoa; phylum Chordata; class Amphibia; order Caudata; family Salamandridae; genus Calotriton; species Calotriton arnoldi. Next base: position 2,196,602 of record CAWUFW010002236.1, read on the forward strand.
GCTGGCCCAAGCTCCCTCTGTCTTGAGGGGGTAGGTGTTGTTTGGGGGACCAGCTGTTATGCTGAGCCAAGCTCCCTCTGTCTTGAGGGGGTAGGTGTTGTTTGGGGGACCAGCTGTTATGCTGAGCCAAGCTCCCTCTGTCTTGAGGGGGGAGGTGTTGTTTGGGGGACCAGCTGTTATTCTGGCCCAAGGCCCCTCTGTCTTATGGGGGAAGGTAAGTTCGCCTTGTAGAGGACAACTTATGGTGGGACCAGCGGGGTTTTGTACTGGGTCCAAGTCAATTGAAAAGTCGATGCCACAAGGGCCTGAGGGGTCGTCAACCATGACTCCTTTGGAGTATGTGCTAGGAAGTTTCATGTATTAGTTATGGAGTATTGGCTAGGAACTTTCATGTACTAGTTAAGTCCAAGTGATAATCACAATGCTGTTCTGTACATATTGTAACTTTATATGGAAAAAAAACTTTGTCATGTTTATGAGATGTAATAATACGCCCAGGGAATGGTATATTCTCCAACGCAAGAATGGTGGCTTGCATTGGGTTCTTTTCTCAGAATTAGCTATATGTTAATTGGTGTGTAATGATAGTCTTGTTTGATATATGACCGGTCTCGCTGCGGTCTCTCACTTGTGCTATTGTATTTATACAAAGACATTACATCTTCACAGGAAATATGTTTCCCACTTTGGAGCATCCCTTCTCACATCGCGCCCACCAATGCGGAAGGTGCATTCTTCCCCATCCCACCCTGAAATGAGATTTGTTCCTGCCTTTGGCCTCCCAGGAGTAAATCTCTGACCTTTTCCAGGGTAGAGATGTTTCAGTGAAAAGCTTCTCAAAACCCACAAATGTGTACGTTTTAAAGTGTGCAAAATTAGACCCTTATCGTCCACTCGCCAACTATTCACTCCTTTGAGTAGATTTACTCAAATCAAACTATTTTTCAGAGTAAATATCTTCACATGGGCAAAACCAACTTTAATGAATTCCAAAAGTTTCTCTAGAGTCAGGAAAATATTTTTTTGAACACGTATTTAAATTTACAGGGTAACATCCATATCATAGGCCTCAAATTCCATTAGATTTACTGAATAATGGCTAATATGACATCTCAATGTTATACCATAAGATTTCTTTCAGTCACAATGAAGTTCATGTTGTTGTTATTGGACCAATGTTTTGCAATTGAGAGTTTATTTAACTTCACCTTTTTAGAGAAATATTGCGTTTGGTCAGAAAGTGTAATATCAGTTCCCTTTACCCCACTCTGGCCATTTGTATTTAATCTCTGATTTCTATGTCTAGTAGTAGTCTTCTTCCTCCTTTCTCCCTTTTGTGTCTTTCTCTCTCTTGCTCTGGTCCTAAGTGTAATGATAAAAATTAAGTCCCAGTCCCCAATAAATGAGTGTTGGTGCCCACCACATGCAAGCACCCACACAAATTAAGCACTGTGTAACCTTGACGAAGCCATTGTTCTCATTGTGTGTGCCTGTCAGAGGTCAGAATTGGACCCCATCTCACCCCTGTTGATGCTCCCCTGCCCTAAATAAAGGTCTGCAAAAGTCCCCATAATGGGGTTTTTGTTCAAGGTAAATTCTGAATGTGCACACCAGGTAGGAGGGCCATGTAAAATGTTCACTGAATGCAGGCACGGCTCATGGAGAGCTGCTTTTCAGACCTCGAGGCGGCGCAGTGTTTGTTCTCTGTGGCTTCCAATGTCTGCAGCATGTTTAGTAAATGCATGATGGCAGAATGACCTCATCGACAAGGCTGAAGGACAATGATAAATCTTTTGGGCTCATCCGTCTGCTAATTCCTCAGTCAGGCCAATCTCCTTTGCGGGGATGCAGAAGTCTGCAGGAGAGCCTGAGCACAGTATGTCCCACAGGGAGAGGAATCTAATGCTTCAAATACAAACTTGTGTTGGAATTTGCAGGCATTCGGCCAATCAGAGGACGTGTTTCATAGTAGAAGGCAGCAAACGTCCCTGCAAAGACCAAGAGCTGGTGTGAAAGTTGGGCGGATTGCTCTGGAATTGTTGCTGAGAGACTTCTAGGAGTTATATGAGCTCAAGTAGAAACGGGCCGCACACTGACAGACGTTTTAAGGGATGAGCAAAGTGGGCTCTGGCCCAGTGCTGTTCTGTAGAGTCTTGCCCTGATGACCTTAAACAATTCTTAAAAAAATTGTTTTAAATACCGTTCTCCTTTTATGTATTTTTTATGTGGGTAATGTGTGAGAGTCTATTACAGACATTTTGCTGAGAAATATTGTGTTTATGTGTCATGCAACATCCATAAAAGAGTTTCTTTTAGTTCAAAACCTCTCATATGATAAATGAGAGGGTGTCACAGAGATTATTTGCAGTAATATTAGAGAGCTGCTGCTGTGTTACAACTTTATCACTATCCCAGAATATCAGAAGTAAACACATTTAGAATTTGGAAGAGTGTGCCTGTGCGCTGTCAGTGACCTGGCCAAAGAGGGTATGAAAGAGCTGAAACTGGATCATAAATTCAAAGCTGTTCCAGTGGCCCCCAAAATACGTTTGGCCTGGGGCCCCAAAATCCTTAAGACGTCCCTGCACACTGACCTGTCAAACCAGCCCAGGGGATCTGCCTGATTGCCAGTCTGACCCTGATTGAGGGGGGATTAATTTAACATTTCCTCCTCGAAATCAGGAGTTAAAGGTAGCATTTGCTATATTTGAATATGCGGCTCATTTATAAAAGGGCAATTTGTTAACTTATCAAAGAAAGAAATGCAATGTTATCATAGTGCTAGTATTTTCGAAGACCACATTTGACAGTGCCACCTCATACTTTCGAGTTCTTTGAGTCAATATCTGTTCTGATGCAGTTGCATTACAGGGTCAGACGCCATGTGTCTATGGAGGTCCAAGTCCATGCATACATAGAATGATGCTATGTGCAGGGCTACTTTGTTCTGTCTTGTGGGACCCAAATGCAGAGACAATGCTTAATTTGTAAAAGAATAAGTACAGGGCCCAACTCAGAAAGTCAGAGTGCAGAATACCAAGACTGCATAATCTTGGTTCCACCTCATGCCCATTTAATCCACCACCTGAAACTCTCTGACACTTTATCTCACTCTTGAGGGTTCTATTTTTTACCCCTGCTTTCTCCCCTGGTCACTGTTTTTCTGCCTTTCTCTTTCTCATTCTTTCCCCCTTTTGTGTTTTTCTCTCTCTAGCTCTGGATCAAAGCTTGTTGAGGGCAAATAAGTGCTGGTCCCCAAACATGAGTGCCAGTGGGCCCCACCTTCAACCAAATTAAGCACTGTGCAGAAGTCTGCATCATCAGCCAATGAGCAGTGGGGGCTGTGCTTGGTCACTTATGCACAACATTAGGTTGACCTCAAAAGGTGGAACGTGTGGTCATTGAGGGGAGATTTTTCATAATTCCACCTTTCTTCCTTTTTTAACATGAGCAAGGCAAATTGTGGCATGTAATTCACAATGGTGCAGCTAGTGGGCCTAGTTTAAAACTCAATTCTGATTCACAACTGTATGTTTTAAATCATTCCTTTCGCAATGTAAAATTCCGTGAATTCCACTGCCATTTTTATGTACATATGCTATTGCAAAATTCCCATTTCACAATTCCGATATCAATTTACATAGCCTAAATGTCCAAATACCCACTAACCTCATGGAGTGACTGAGAGCAGATTGAACCTTCTTGTGTTTTATAGGTAGCAGTTAACCCAATTTGCTCATTATAGTGGATTCATAGTTATTCTACAGATCATGCAGTACATGAGATTTAGTGTGATCAATTCTTACTCACCAACAACAACAGGTAGCACCTTCATCGCCTTCCTCTCCCGGCCACAGATTTTGGCCTGCTTCCTTTGCGGTACAGGATGGGGCGTATACTTCAGTTCAGGGTATGCCACTGTCTGTATACTATTGCCATTTTCCACATAAGCCCGGGGGAACGGGCATTCTGAATGACTGTAGATGCTCAGGTCCTCCAGTCTGCTGTCACTTGGGCTCCTATCAAAGAGCACGGGTGGGCATGGCGGCTTCCCATCTGGGTTCATGTGACTCCTTAACTTAGCCTTTCTAGCCTCTTCCCAGCGCCTCAAGCCATTGAACATGGCACAATAGAGTATCAACATGATGGGGCAGGGAATGAAGAAGGAACAAATGGAAGAGTAGATAACAAAATTGTCATCCTCCAGTTTGCATATAGTAGGATCCCGGTTTGGGACATTGTTGAGTCCAAAGATGACAGGCGATGCAACAGCAAATGAAAATATCCAAGTGGTGGAAAGAAGAAAGAGCTGGCGCTTGTCAACCTGGCGGCGGTTGTAGTTTAGTGGAATGGAGACAGCTATGAACCTAAAAGAAACCAAATGTAGCAAAATTATTTGTAGCATGGCATGATTTGGGCTCAATAGCACATGTATAAGTTCTCATTGCATCACATGCGGAAAATGATTTTTCCAGTAGAAAAATATTGCTTAATATAGGTTTGGTTCAGATAGCATAATCAGGGCGCATGAGGCCGCATTACTGAAAGTGCATGTTTAAATGTTGTGCACAAGCATTTCTTTTCTTTGCCTTTTAGAAAATCGTGCCTCAGTGTCCTGGTCTGTGTAGGTGCAAAGGTATCATTTTTACTTTCCTTAGTCAAGAGGATGCATTTGAAACAATTTGAAGGTTAATTAGCTAATCCTCCGTTGCTATGAATGTGAAAAGAGTCCATTGTATTACCTTGCATTTCTCACACTTCTATCCAATGAAAATCATTTCCAAATATATGATTTAAAATTAATAGTTTTATTAGATTGCAATGCAAGTAATATTTTAGTACCAACTCTCTACATAATACTATGTTATGTAAATGTGTGCTGTCTTTGTTTAAAACATTATAAATGATCTGCAAACAAATTATCATTAGGATAGATTTTTGATTTTTTGCTTTTGACATTTAGATATTTTGCCTTAGACATTCAGACATTTTAGACTTCATATGTATTTTTGAAGCATTGCATATTTTAGAATTGCTTTTTATTTTGCAGCCATTGCTCCCATCACATTATTATTTCATTTGATCGCTTTGTTCAAAACAGAGAGAACTGCTGTTTATTTGTATGTAGTGAGGGCTAGTCACACATGGTACTATTGTATTTAGGATATATTATTAAGATTTTATTTATTCGAATTTCCCTGATTAAGGTTAACAGCTGCTTTCTGTGATGATAACTTTGCTATTTAAATAAATCTACAAAATTGAGAACTGTAGAAACCTAGCTGTGCACATTTTGTAATAGTCTTGGCTGAGTATTTGAGCACTGGATTCTTCCTTTCCTGCAAATTGTCTCTTCATAACTTTAGTTGGGTTGGAGCACCAACACTGCTCTCAAATCTGTAATTTGTTACATTCCACCATGTAACAGTGGAATTTAATTTTCCTCTGGACTGGGCCGCTTGACACTCCACTCTGTAAAAGGCTGCTTTTAGGAAAATAGCTTATGGACAAATGTGCTTAAAAAAGCAGAGGGTTCTCTTCAAAGTGAGATTTTCTTTCGAAATTTGAACATTTGTTCAGTTGGGAGAATAGTCAAGATCTTCATTGGATTGATTCAGGCACTTCACTCTGCTCTTCCAATGGAACTCACATTGTTCACAGAAAGAGAAGAAAAAAAACAAGGAGAAATAAAAGTATCTCTCTTTGTTGCGCCACTTTAACCCCTCTCCTTGAAAGGCGTTAGTTTTTGGCACTGCCTCATATTTACCAATCCTTGTAAATCTTGGGCAGTGTCAAAAAGCCAGGGGTGTTGTGTGGGAACACCCACAGCAACACCCATGACACGCCCCTTTAATGCAGAATACTGCGTGAAAGAGGGCCATATTTACAAGGCTGCGTAAAACCATGCAAAGTTGTTTAGCTCGGCCTTGTAAATATGGGCCACCACACAGCATCACCGGAGCGTAAAAAAAATTACCCTCCAGTGGCGCTAGGGGCTTGTAAATATGTCCCTGAGTCCTCAAACCTGTGCAGCTGCAGATTTGTGGTATTAGTCTCTGCTCTTTGTCCCCACCCTTTCCCAACTGTGTGACGAGTTGGGGAAGGGTGAGGTGACAGGCTGACTGGTGTGGAGCTATGGCCATGCCACTGCAGGGCATAAGTCTGCAGCATCCATGTCTACCTTTAGCTGTGACGCCTACCACGTCACAAATGGAGGGGCACAAAGGTGTGCCAGGGCACTCAAGTATAGGGATGAGATTTCTCCAACCCTGGTGATCTGTCTCTGAAGTCTGGGGCAGGCATGTTTATGCACCTGTGCCATGCGTCAGACAGAGACTGTTGCCGGACCAAAGGAGGTCGGCATTTTTACTATACCAAGAGTAAATAATAGTTTATTATTCACTCTTGGTATTATAAAAACAAATGGCCTAAAAAAAAGGGGTGCATGGCCCCTCAGCCCATTAAGAGGAGGCGCCACAGTCCATTGTGTAAGTAATTCTTGCAAAAATTATGGAAATTATGTGTCAAGTCAGTTAGGAGTTAAGAGCAGGTGCCGTATTCACTCTTGTACAAATTGCTTTAGATTTATCCAAATAAATTCACAGTGAGAGGATAAAGTTGTGGTATACATCTGGGTTCACAGCTTTTGCGAGGCATTTTTGTTCCAACCAATTCTCAGGGAGAGAAAAATACGCACTGGAAGAGGCCAACAGAAACCCGACGAGCTATCGCTAGCACAATATTTGGGATCTAGGTGAGACTACATTTGTGTGATAAAAATTATGCAAAACACTAATAAAGTCCTTGAGAAATTAGAGTCTCACAGAGCAAGCGATTGGCTCAAAACAGCAGTCCATTAGTACCATGCGTAACTTGGCTTAACTGTGGTGGACAGGTGGACAATGTGAACATGCTCTATGTCTCTGCTACATGTATGATACAGAAACAGCTTCTTGAGTTGTGCTGTTTCCATGATGCTTTTTCAGGGGTCGGCCAGATGTAATGAAGATACAGAAACATGCTTGTGATATCTATTTTGTTGGATACACTGCAGTGCTTATTAGGACATTTTAAACTCACACCCCATGAATCCCACAGATTGCTCATTCTGGTTCCCAAGATGATGAGTACTTGAAGGAAGTTTTACACATTTCATCTAGAAAACATGGGGGTCGATGTACAGGTTTTAATCTTCAGTGGAGCTAAAACTCAGAGAGCAAAAATGAAAAATGTTTAGATATTACTGATAAAACAGAAGCAAGCCTTTCACTCACAATGCAAAACAGCACGACAAGTGAACAAAGAGAGCACCATTTAATCTTTGAGCACATAGTATGTACAGCAGGAGATATTTGGTCATGAGGATGTCTGTTTCTATGGTCGTGAGTTTTAAAATGATAGAGTGCATTTCTGGCACACCCTCAGCTGTTTGGTTCTATTTCACTTAATATTCTTTTTAACGATTGAGCAGGCAGTATACGCCTCTGTCTGGAGATTCTCTCTTCCTTTTAAAGTGAGACCTCCAAAGCCAGTGGGACTCTGTGCACAGTATGATTATTGCCTCTCCTTAATTAATGGTGGCTCCTATTCATCAAATAGACTGAATCTCACGCACAGAATACATAAAATGATGGAAATACTTGAAACCATCCTGCTTAACAAATGAAGCTACGTTTATACCCTTCAAGCAGTTTTTCAACATTTTTGTCCATTTGTGCCATTACAAAAATGCGAGTAATAAAAAAGGAAGCTGCAGATAGAACAGAATTCTAGGAAAAGATGGTTCACGGGGAGGAGACAATCACGTGGGCAGTCACCCACATATGGATGCCACATTGCTTAAAGGGACCAGGATTCCATGTCAACCTGATGGAGAAAGGTGCATCACAGAAAGAAAAACACTTTGAGGATCCTTTAGTTTGGTGGAGTGGGAGCACCGTGTTAGATTGGCGATGCTCCTGCCATGTCAAACTCGTGGGGAGGTGGGGTAGCTACAGGGTTTCCAACAACTAAGCCTCAGCTGCCCCCACCATCAGAAACCTCTGACCTAGCGGTTTGGCCACAAATGGCCACCAGCCCGTAGGGACAGTTGCTCTGCTCTAGTTAGGGTGGGACAACTGTTATTTGATTTTCCTGCCCTGAATTGCCATGCAAGGCTTAGCAGTCCCAGGCTGGAAATCAAGAAAAGACCTCAATTGAACAAGCAGCCAACAAAAAAGTGTGCTGGCTGACGGGGAGCTCCTGTTGAAGTCCATTCAATCAAAGAGTGATGCAAAGGAACATTACAACAAATATTACAAATACTCAAAGATTTAATCACGATTTGCAAATGTGCATGTGGAATATCCATGGTTTAAATTCCCTCCAGAACGATACTGATGTGATGGAAGAAATCTGCAAAAAATATATAATTTGCCTACAGTAAAGTTGGCAGTTGACCACCACGGCCTGGCAGGATCACAATGAATTTTCATCTGTGGCCGAACCTTCAACCAAAGGGGGACACCCATTGGGTGGAGTTTCCATATTGAAGCACAAAGCTCTGGAGCCTGAAGCAAGAGTCCTTGCAAGTGGCAGTGTTTGTTTTTGTGAAGGTAACAGCGACAACCACAGGGCATGGAAGTGAGGCTCCAGCACTTATTATTTGAAACATCTATATAAATCCTAAACAGCCCAAGAAGAAAATAGCCACTGGAGAAATTTTAAAAACTATTAAAAGCCTAAGAGAACAGCATCTTGCGATATGTGGGTCTTGGCAGGCGACTTCAATATGTTCCTCTTCGAAACACCAGAACCTCTTCCCTGGCAACAAGAAGAGGACAACATGTGAAACATTCTGGAGATCGCCCTGGGGCTATCAAAGAAGGACAAGGCTGGTCAGAAATGTGCTTCCTCCCTGAATGCCTTGGATCTTAGAACCCTAAATGGAAGAGGGGTCCAGGATCAACCAGCCTCCTGCACGTATACGCCGAGCGCCTGTACTTCTTCAATATATTATATCTGGATATCCACCCAGCACTTCACGCGGGCAAGCAACTTCCAACATACACTGATGAGCAACCATGCAAGGTTAACTTGCACTCTCCACAAGGCTATCCCAAGACTGCCACAAATTCAAACAATCGGCATGGAAGAGAGCATTAGTGGGTTGCTGAGAATATATTGGTCAACCACTCCCTCACCTGTATGTAAGTAAATAATGGTTATTTCTAAAGCGCGCAGCTGCCTATTCGGAGGTGTCCTGGCGCTAGCGGAGGGTTCAAGTGAGTGTGCATTTGGCAGTTATGTCTGATTGAAGAGCCAGGTTTTTAGGGTTTTTCTGAATTCTAATTCTGATTCCAACCGGCAAAGATGGACCGGTAGAGAGTTCCATTGTTTTGCTGCTATTACCGCAAAAGACCTGCCCCCTTTCCGGGCTTTGTGGAATCTTGGGACCTGTAAGAGGCGCAAGTGGTTGGATCTCAAAACACAATCTTGATGATAAAGATGCAACCTCTACCTAAGGTACCTAAGGCCCTGATCTCTGGCGGCTCTAAATGCCAGGATCAGCGTCTTGAACTCCATCCTCCAAATTACTGGAAGCCAATGCAGCTGCGTTAGGTGAGGGGAGATATGGTGGCGGAAAGGAACCTGCCTAATCAATCTTGCTGCAGAATTTTGGATGATTTGAAGCCTGCGGATCAGGTGTGCAGGCAACCCCAGGTACAGGCTATTAGCATAGTCTAACTGTGAGGTCATCAAAGCATGCACCGTTGCTTTCCGGTGTTCTTCCAGCAGGAACCGTATGAATTTCCGAATAGATCTCATTTTCCAGAAACACGAAGAGGAAATGTGTTGTATCTGAGCATTGAGTGATAGGTCCTTATCAAGCCTAATTCCCAAATTTCTGACGGACTTGGACGGGATAAGCGGTGAATTCATCTCTGGCGGCCACCAAAGATTAGACGGGGGAGGATGAGCCTGACTAAAGAACAGAACTTTCGTCTTATCAGCATTCAATTTCAGGCAGTTCTCTTTTCATCCATTCAGAGATGTTTTTTTAAACATTCCTTAAAATTGCAAAAGGCTGCCACCAAAAGAGAACACTAGCTGCATATCGCCCGCATAGGAAACAACCTTTACACCCCAAGATTCAATCGGGGTGGCCAATGGTGCAAGGTAGATGTTAAAGAGCAGGGGGCTTAATGCTGATCCGTGCAGTGGCCTGCACGCCAAAGGTTTCTGTGCAGATAGAAAAGGGTGAAGAAACACCTGTTGAGAGCGATTCTCCAAGAATGAGCGTTTCCAGGCCAGTACTGTTCCGCACACACCCACCTGATTCAGCCTCCTGAGCAGAATGGGATGTGCTACTGTATTGAATGCTGCTGATAAGTCTAGGAGCACCAGCATGGCAGAAGCCCCTTGGTCCACAGACTCTTGAACAGATTCGTAGACTTCCAAGAGAGCGGTTTTCTGTACTGTAACCAGCTCTGAAACCTGACTGCCAATCATGTAGGATCATGTCCAATCATGTGCCAATCATGTCCATTGATTTCAATAAAGCTGGTTAGTTGCTTATGGACCACCTTCTCTAAAGTTTTAGCCGGGCTGACAGCAAGGAGATCGGTCTAAAGTTTCTGAGCACCTCAGGGTTGACCTCAGGTTTCTTTAATAAAGGAAGCAGGAATGCTTGCTTCCATACCTAAGGATAAATGCCTACTTTCAAGGAGTCATTCCAGATCTGATTCAGTGGAGGATTTAGCCAGTGCGCCATCGTACTGAAAAAATGAGCCGGGCAAGGATCACTCGGGGACCGCGATTTACATTTCAGAAGTCCCTGCAATGCCTCCTCCATTGACAGAGGGAGAAATTCGGACAAATATTCTCATACAAGTTTCGGACCGAAATCTGGATCAATTTGACAAACTCTTTTTGCTGATTAAAAATACTTTAGCTAACACTACATCACTCACCCCGACAATTCGGAGTCTCTCAACCACACAGAAATCGCTCGCCTCACCCACCACCTCGATCACCTCCTCCACCTCTACCTCACCTACTTGGACTCAACACGACCTGTCCCCTAGCACTAACGATGAGACCAGTGTAGAGGGACCTAGGCCTTGGACCACAATGAAAGTCTGCCCTAATTCCCACTTAACGGACCTGCCCGCACCCGATACCCTCATGTCACTGGTTCCTAATCCTCACCCAGGTAAAACCATATGTCGGATGCTGATATTCACTCCCTTATACTTCATTACAATGCCACCCGTAATAAATCTTCTCTCGCACCATCCAAGATCCAGACTATTCCCTCCAACCCGTTTAGAGAATCCAGTATCAATCTCAGAACTTTGAACCTTGATAATTTACTACCGGTCACCACATCTCTCACTGTAGTTACCAAATCCCACAACTAGTCGATGCTTTTGAACTGCAGGTCAGCGGTAAGGCATGCCGCAGATATAGTCAACCTCAAAATCTCGCAAGATCTGGACCTCCTGATCCTAACAGAAACTTGTCTTACTAACTCCTCCTCACCTATTTTGGACATTCTAGTTCCCCCTGAATATGACATAATAATATTGGGCAGACCCCATAACGTCGGGGGAGGCATAGCTTGCATCTTTCGCTCAATTCTCACCCTGAGACACATTCAAACTGTTCGATGTCCACCTGCGAGCACCTGGACATCGAAATCTGGAACAATGACAAGTTAGTGTGTACTCTTCACCCGATCTATCACCCCCCAGGAGATAATCTTCTCTTCACAGAACAAGTAATGGAGACCATAGCCTCCAACTCTGACCTACAACAAAATCTTATCTTCCTTGGGGACTTCAACCTACACTGGAACGACACAAATGATCCCTTACTGTGCACCTTCAAAGCTTTCCTCTCTGACCTAAACCCCACACAGTCCTGCAATGAACCTACCCACATCAAGGAATCCACCCTCGACTTAATCATTGCCAAAGACAAAGTTATTCAAATGGATGCCATAACTCCCTGTGACTGGTCGGATCATTACTTAATCTCATTTCTCATCTTGGAAAGGGTGCTGACCAGACAAGGTCAACCTCGTAAGGCCAAACAAAGGTCACGTGACTTAAGGAACATCATTAAAAATGAGCTAACCAACATTAGTAAAAACCTACTTCGCCCGTTCTCTAACTTGACAAATCTAGATGACCTTACCGAACACTACATTCACTCCATGAATGATATACTTGACTCAGTTGCTCCAAAGCAACTCAAAAGAATACCCAGAAAACCCTCCAAGCCCTGGTTCAGCTGCTCCCTTAATGAGGAAAGACGCAAACTGATGATGGTGGAGAGGTCATGGAGAAACTCTCCCTCCATAACAAACCTCAAGCAGCTGAGGACGATAAGAAGCCCCTATAACAAGCATATCCGTAGTGCCCAAACTGCTCACTTCAGGTCTCAGCTCGACCACGCCAAAAACAGGCCGAAAAAACTGTTCGAAATTATCAAACAACAAGCTAATCACTCAACTAATCAACACTCTACAAACAATGACTTAACCCCTAGCAGTGAAGATTTTTCTGCACACTTCATCAAAAAGACAAGAAAGATTGAACAAGAATTACAGCACACCTCACTAAATACACTGGGCCTGACCCAGTCGATTGAACCGCTGTTCCCCTTGATGAGTTCTTCTCTTTATGACTCCATGGTTCATTCGTCAAAAATCAGGCATTATGGAATTCCTTTATTCTACCAGACAATGCTCAAAACTATAAACTCATTAAAACCTTCAAATCATTTCAAGGATCCTCTGCCCGCCAAGCTTTTTAAAGAACTTATACCCTCCATACTTCCACTCTGGTCTAAGATTGTCCATGAATCTCTTCTTCAAGGCATGATTCCTGATTGCCTCAAGACTGGCCAAGTCACCCCCATACCTAAAAAGCCAAATGCAGACTGAAATGATCCTAACAACTTCAGACCCATTTCCAATATCATGACTCTAGCCAAACTACTTGAGAAATGCGTTCACACGCAACTGTATAATCACATCGATCAGTTTCAACTACTCAACCAATTCCAATCAGGTTTCCGAGCGGGTCATAGTACCGAATCTGCTCTGACACACATTGTCGATGACGCTCTGAGATTTCTCGACCAGAATGAAAGCTGCCTACTTATTCTCCTGGCTCTCTCCTCAGCGCTCGGCACGGTCAAACATGATAACCTGATTGATCTTCTCGAAAAAAGGATGGGGTTATCAGGCTCCATTTTAAACTGGTTTGCCTCATTCCTACACAATAGATCACAGAGAATCAAAGTCAACCATTGTCTTTCTAACAACACCCCGGTCTCCATTGGGGTGCCTCAAGGATCTGCACTATCTCCCACGCTCTTCAACCTGTACATGGACCACTTACTGAAATTCTGAACCCTTAGAATATATATATTATCACATGTACGCAGACGACACTTAAATATACCTAAAAATTTCCTCACCTGGCGATATCAAATCTCTTAACTCTGCTCTTGTGAAAACTCTACATTGGTTAACTCACAATCACCTTATGATAAATACCCTCAAGACGCAATTCCTACTGATTGCTCCCCACAATCATCCTACCCCCATTAAAGACTGGCTCAAACAACTAACGGCCTTCAATTGCGCTCCACATGTTCTGGATTCCACCAGATCTTTAGGCATAATGCTGGACAAACACCTGAGCATGAAAGACCACTTCAGTGAAACAACTAGAGGAGCCAATCACCAACTCAATACTTTAAGGAAAATCAAACCGTTCCTTTCTCCTGACGACATGCAGCTAGCAGTCCAGTCCCTTGTTATCTCCCGCTTAGATTATGGAATTGTGACCCTGGCTGGGCTTCCCAAAGTTAGTCTGGCCCCTTTAAGGGCTACCCTGAACTCTGCTGCCAGACTCATCACAGGTTCTAGAAAACGTGATCACATCACGCCGGACTTAATTCAACTCAAGTGGCTCCCTTTCGAAGCAAGGATGAGTTTCAAGATAGCCTGCCTGACACACAAAGTGCTACACTATAACACTCCAGTCTACCTGGCAAAAAACTTGAACTATCTGGTTTGAACCGAGCCCTAAGAAGTTTGAATAATCAACTGCTGAAGCCTCAAAAATTCAACAAAAAAGAGAACTTACAACTGATCCTCCTCTGGTCTTGCTCCAAGAATATGGAACTCTCTTCCTCTCGAAATCAGAACTAACCCCTCGATCTGCTGGTGGGTGCGGGGTTCCACTACTGGAGGAAAAGTAGCGTAGATCTTCAAGATATTTTCCTCAAAAAAGTCCTATAGGCTCGAGCATAGAGTAAGGGAGGGGAGAAATGGTCTAACTCTGTAGGATTCGTAAAAGACTTCACGATCTTAAAGACTTCTTTGGTGGAGCTGTTTAAGGTCTTAATACGATTAGCAAAATATTCTCTCATCTTGCATCTCTTCAGCCTATGGACTTTTTTCAATGCTTCTTTGTAGAGGCCTTTGTCTTCCAAATTATAAAACTTTCTCCAGGTCCTTTCCAGCTTCTTACAATGACTCTTCTCCGTTCTTAGTTCCTCAGATAACCAAGGGGCAGAAGGTTTGGATCTTTTTGAAGTGGCTGGCGTGAGCGGGGCAACTATATCAAGGGCGGTCGAGACCTATGCATTAAAGCAAGATGAGTCGTTGTCTGGGTTTCCTGACATCTGTGGCAAGGTTTCTGAGAGTACTGGCCCAAGGACCTCTTTAGTGACTAACCGCCAATCTATTTTCGTTATTTCTGTTGTCCTGGGTAATGATGACCTAGATTCAGATTTAAAAGCCTTGCATGAGCTGAGAGAACTCCTACAACATTGAGGCTAGAGAATCATCTCCATCGCCTGCAAACTACGTGCAATTGCTTACTAAGTTAACCGACAGATTCATAGACAAGGACACAAAGGCAGGAAGCTCACAGATGCTTATGCAATGAAGCAACCCGGTGCTAAGATGAACGAAATCTGGGAAGCAAGGAAGGCCTACAGGTCTAAAGCTTGGGAAATCTCCTGGTGCAATGAACAAACAGCATGGACTGAACTCCACGAGGCTTTGAAAACAAAAAACTCCGCAAATTTCAAACCCTGTCAAGAAAATATTGAGTGAAAACAAACTGAAAGATCAGCCCACTGTCTCGGCCGCTAAGTGGATGGACTACATCTCTAAGCTGTACAACACTGCTGAAGAAGGTCGTGCTCTGGACTTGCCGCAGGAAGAAAAGGCTGATCACCTCAATGAAAACCGACTACAATGGGGTGAATCAATGTCCTGAAAAGATTCGATTATATGTGTACTGGCCTCATTCCGAGCAGCTGGGGCCCCGGGCCCAAATGGTTTGCCCACGAGAATATTGAAATCTGCTCCAAAAGATAGGGCAGCCCTGCTTAGCCTGCTTTTCAAGAAATGCATGTGGGGGAATGCAGTGCCGGACAGCTGGAGAAGCGCCATACTAACTCCATTCCACAAAAAGGCGCATGCAACATCCCAGCCAACCTCCGGCTTATCGCCCTCCTTGACGTGGAGGGCAAATGTTTCACAAAAATCTTGAACAACGAGGTAGAGGAATGGTCCAATACTAAGGCTCTAATACCCATCACTCAGTCGGGTTTCAGGCGTGGGCACGGCACCGAAGACATCTTGATCATCTTCTCTTCTCTGATCAAAGCCGCCAACATCAAAAAGGCCCCCTCGCTTTATCTCATATCCATAGATTTTCCCACCGGTTTCGATAAAGTGGACAGGCGGAGACTTTGGCAGAAGCTGTCCATCTGGAGCATCCCGAAAAAAATCTATTAGGAGCTATCAGAAGCCTATATACCAGAACTTGGGTAAAAGTTAAAATCATGCCTAATAGAGTCACAACCCATAAAATCTTGACTACCTCTGGTGTAAAACAAATCTGTATCCTTGCCCCACTGTTGTTCAACCTTTATCTGGTGGACATAAATATAGCCCTGGCCTCTGCCTGTGCTTTTCCACCTACATTTGAAGGCTTCCACATCCACTGCCTCCTGTATGTGGATGATACTATACTATTCAATCACACTGCAGTAGGGCTGCAGTGATCTCTGGCAGCCCTTTTACTCTATTGTGTGGAAAGCACACTCAAAGTCATACTACAATTATGTATAATCATACTAAAACTAAAATCATGATATGTGGTGCCAGAAACAAACATACCACCAAATTTAATTTCTCGATGAACAATGTGATTCTGGAACAAGTGGCAAGCCTCAAATACATGGGCATTTACTTTAATCAGATCAGCATGGTTTCCATGTTACACACCTTTCGAACCTAAAGGAATCTGCCCTGGCAATGGTCATGAGCTTTTAAAAACTGGCATCTAAGATGAGCGGTCCAGACCTTGCTGGCATCTGTAAAGTAATCGAAGCCAAATTTTGCCAACACTCACATACGGCTCATTGGTTTTTAAAGATCACATCTCCTCTTTGCTGGACAAAGCCCAAACAAGATGTTACAGACATCAATTCAATCTCCCTAACACTGCACCATCGGCTCAAATACAGCTGCAATTTGGCCTTTGCTAACAACCAAATATGCTGAAAGTTCGGTTTTTGTGGTACTATGTGAAACTGAAGGATGCCGCACCTGGGTCCTTTAAAGAAATGATAGGGCAAGGCATCCAAGACAAAAGAAATTCCAATGAGAACTCTATGTGAAGAATGCAATGGAATCACTTTGTGCACAGAACATCTTCAAACAACATCTAACCCCGAAGGTCACTGCAAAATTGTTAGCTAAAGCAGCAAAAATACAATCTAGAATCTATGATAAACAAGTTTTTCTCCAAAAGCTCATGCCAATTTATGTGAGACTTTGTATCAAGATCAGGGGAAAGCATTATATCTAGCCAGCCCCATGTAACTGGACTTTAAAAAAGAACTCTTGAGGCTGAGATGCAGTTTAATTCCCTTAAAAGGCCACAAATCTTGGCGTTTAACCGGATCGGAGGAACCCAACTGCCATTTGTGCAACTATAAGAAGGAATGGCTAACCCATGTGGTATCTGCTTGCCCCACCTTAAAGAACTTAAGGTGCTATGGGCGAAAACCGTCGTTCAGCAATCGGGGCATAACACAATGCAATATGGCTATATCTATGTCTCTGAGTGGTGTGGATGTATAGCTATCAGTCAGATGTGTGGAATTTCTTAGAGAAGAACTAAAGCTACTGAACTCGCCTCTTGTGGGATGCTAGAATGGAAAATTTCCAGGCCCTCCATCTCTGCGAAGTCACCCCCAGCTATGCCAATCCGGTGAAGCTGTGCCAGGTTTGGCCGCTGTGACAGGGCTATTGCACGCCATTTTTCGGCCATCTGCCCCTCACCTCAAAAGAATCAGACTAACAGAGCACAGCCAAATCGACTCATTCCATGCCACTCCATTTGCTCTTCACCTCACTCAAACCATAGTTTACACTTTAGTTCATGGCTTTGCCGCAGTGATGCTAGCCAGATGTTATTGCACTGGGAACTTTATCTACTCTAATCCCTATGCTGCCCCAGCTTCCTCTACAGGCCCTCTCAGCATATAATATCCCTGCTGCCCAAAGAAGATTCCTTTGGGTCCCCAAAGCCTAACAAACTTGCCTTCTATGTGAGGGTCACCGCCTGCACTTGAGTTACTTATTTACTGGTTACTCCAATTCCAGCGTAACTACCTTTGAGGACAACCTTGCACTTGTCAGGGCTGCCGAAGATTAATACACTAATTAACCTCTTATATCTGCCTGGACTGGCTTAGGACATTGCATTTGCTCTTCAACAGATCCGAATACAGTGCAGGCTGCACTCTATCCCTCGCCAGTCATGGATTAGAAGTGCGCTTAAACCATCTTGTTATATGGCTTTGCATCACGCACTTTATCTGACCTTATGGCTTTATAGGGTTCACTGCTCTTTTTAGCACGACAGACCCTGGCTTTTATTGGACCCACTGTTCTTTTTAGTACAACAGACCCTGACTGACCAATCGTGAATAAGCCTGTGACTGCAAAGCTAACCTGGTCTGCTCCTCTGGTTTGCTCCCTGTTTTGAACTTCCTGGCTTTATTGTAAAAGATTCTAGGAATCGGCCAAGATTGTGATGCCAAACCAATGTGTCTAAATGATCCCATTTGGCTTAGCATTCTGAAGATTTCTAGCTCTCTACCTGAAGACAGTACCTCAGGTGCAGCCTTTAACTTTAAATGGCACTTCTGAAGGGAACGCTGTCACTCAAGTCACCACCTATTGACAGATGCCACATAGCTGAGAAGCGCAGTCAGCGATACAGGACATTGAAAGGAGATATTGAGTGCAGCTACTGTCCATGATGTAGGTACTGAGACTCCCACTCCCTCAACCGTGTTCTCAGTATGATTACAATGGTAAGGAACAACCAGTGTGAGGTTGGGAAAAGAAAATAACTAAAAGAAATAGTATGAACAGCTATAGGAAACTAAGCCATGACTCACAGATGCCCTGTGAGAGGCAGTTGTACTGTGAAACATTTTAAGGCTACCCCTCATGTATATTAGTCAAAGGTTGGTTTACTTAGACAATAGTCTATTAAACAAGACAAAGAATACAATATCTACATATACACTCTAAAGGAATACAACTATGGTTTATATATAATTATTGCTTATATACATTTCTAAAACTCTTTTTATTAATCACAATTTACATTCAAAGATTGCATCCAAAAAGTAACTTACATGCTTCCTGGCTGTTTCTTAATCCATATTAAATAAAATAGGTTTTAAAAACCTTGCGCTTAGCTATTTTAAAAAGAAACAATCCGATAAACATATGGAATATTATGTTTAAAATATACATTTCAAGTCCATTTTCACGAATCAAGATTACCATCTCTGGATGTATAAAAAAAGGGTTACAACCGTCTTAGTTTCAAACTTGGCATAACATCTAAATAGGGGCAATTCAGTTGGTCCTGTCAAGAATCTCTTTAATGCTCAATCGATTTTTGTTACCCACTTTTGACAATTTCTTCCTGACAAAGATTTGCTACCTTGCAGAACTGAGCACTTCTGCGGAAAGAGTAAGGTAACCTACCAAATTGCCCCAGGCTGTTAGGTTTGCTTCAATTCCTATTACCTGGATCTTGAGTGGACATCCGATATTTGGGGATATGTGTTTTGCACGATGTTGCAAAGAACCATCTACTGAGTATGGGACTTGTGATAACGGGCCTTCTTGTTTCTATAAAGTTTTGGAACACTCTGCAGTTATCTGTTATAGGAAGTGTAGCATTTGGTCTTTCTGTTGCAGTGCTTATATGTTTTCGGGGCACAATGGTTTAAATGTTGCAAAAAGTGTTTGTAGAATTGTATACGCTGTTATTGTAGTTCACCTGGGAAGGGAAAAGAAGTAGAATCAAATTGACCACACTGATGAAAGAGTGGGCCAAAGGTGGAATATTGAACTGTACTATATGTCAGCCCAATTGCAGCTTGGTGTACACTGGTTGGATGAGGATAACTGGGAAAAGAGACTGCTGTGGGGAATGCCTAGAGACCAGGCACTGGATAGCTTGTTGATGCAGGGCAATGGTGTTCCTTCCTACTTCCCGTTTATCATATGACAGGTTTTCACAGTATGGGATAAAGTAATTAAAAGGGTCCTTAGGCAAGATCTGTTTGTGCAAGACATGCAGATATACACATTGCTCATAACATGTTGGGGAGCATTCAAAATGGAAGGCTGCTAGACTTTTGCCGATCTGTATCCTCATGGTAGATTTCTGAACTTTGCTGAGGCATAAGAACTTTTTAAAATAGGGAATCCACAAAAATGCAACGTACAGCAAGGGAGAGATGGCCTAAGATTCCAGGGGGTCCTACGTCAACCTGAATCATGGTCAAAATGCACGCACTGTCAAACTGCAGAAAATTGATCACATTTTTGCACAGAGCCCTCCATGCGGATAGGTCATTGCAGAGTATCATCAGGGATGCGGACTGGGACAAGGTCTTTATGGGAGGAGTGAAATTGGTGTCTAGTAATGCCCGTTTTGAACTTATTCAACATAACTATGTGCACATGACTTACCTGACCCCTGTCAAGTTCAGCCGAATTTATCCGGGGTGTTCTTCTAGATATCTGTGCTGTCAGGAGGAAGGGGCGGACTTCATGCATCTTACCTAGTGATGCCGAGGGGTGGGGGGTTTCTAGTTGAAGTGCTGGCTAAACTTGCACACTGCATAGGTAAAGACTTACAGCCAACTATTCAGCATTGTCTGGGTAGTTTGCGGCCCAAGCCAAAAAAATTGAGAATGGCCAGAAAGTTTCAATTGCTGGGGATGGTTCTCCCAAACGGGAAAATAGCCATGCACTGGCTTACTGTTTACTTGCAAAAAAATTGAGACATGGACGCAAAGCATGAAAGAATGGGCCATGGAACAGACTACAAAGGATGAGAGATTAGCTGAAGATCTCATGACATGGGCTAAAATGATTAGGCTGCTGTATGATCCTCTGGATGGTAGGCCACCGTGAACGCTCAGTCTAGAAAGACCAGAGACACCTATCAGCAATGGACTAACATGGGCCGAAATTGGCAGGGTAGGGGCTGAAGTGGCTGGCTGGACGGAGAGGAGAGTTACATTTGTGCACTACGTAGGGGAAAAAAAGAGGTTGGTGGGTTAAGTTTTCCCGGCGACTGCTAAGATGGACAAAGTGGTCATAACATTGGGTGTGAGTAGTGAAGCGTAATTGGCACTCTTAGGATAGACTGCTCACAGCGTGTGAGGAAGGTGGACCATTGTGTTCATGTAAAGTGGTGTGAGGGGCATCGAGTTAATGAAGTGTTCAATGTTGGGCTTGTTGAAGTTTAATAGAGTTTTGTTCTAAATTGATGGTGCCGGTATTGAACATATTGGATGGATATTTTATAATTGGCTCAATATGGAAACTGTATGGCACAATTATTCAAATAAATGAAATAAAAAAATAAATATGCATGGCAAGAACAGACAGGGAAACCCGGATCAGGATGAAAACTGCTTGAAAGCTTCAGGACGTTGATATTTCTCTATTTATATTTAATATTTATGTAGTGCAAACGAAACTTAATTCACCAATATTCAAGGTGAGTTAAAGACAAGTGCAAACAATGCCAGAAACACAAACAAGTAGAATTAAACAAACTCTATCAGCAGGTACCTAATCCAGCACAGATCCTTTGCAAGCCATAGTTGGTGTGGGAATAGATAAAGCAAAGGTAACAGTGCAAATACTTTCAAAGTACACAATAAAACAATCACAATTATAGCAGTTCGCAAAAATTAAGACACTTCAGTAAACTAATTTCGCTTTTGTTTGTGCATGATGGTGCAAATGCTTTCAAAGTGGCTCACCCACCTCTTGTTGGGCAGCAGGGCATGCTCAGTAAAGGTGGGTGAACCACGGAAGGCTAGTGCCAGGCGCGAGCCAGATACCTGGCTCCGGCTCACCTCTAAGTCGTCTTAGACCCTCGAGCCCAAAATCAGCTGAACTTTTATGTGGTTTCTGCCTGCTACCCACGTTCTTAAACTCATTCACAAAGAATTAAAACAGAGCACTAACTAACCTTTGATGGAAAACGTGCGAGAGAACGAGATACCCATCTAGAGTTTGAATTGCACAGTGAGGAACTAGAAAACCTGGGATCAATCCTGGCTTCCATACTTGACCAAACTTTTGATCATAGGCAAATATTTATTTCATTCAGCCCTTTTTTCAAAATCACATCTGAGGGAATCTTCAAATAAGTGAATTATTGATGCCTGTTATACAAATACCGCCTGGCAGGGCAGCTCTGCTTTTGAAGGGCGCGGGGATGAGAAGGCAGCAGGAGAGATGGAGGAAGATAAAGAGCAGAAAAACACTTGAGGGAGTCAGGGTCCAAGAAGGGTGGAGTGAAAAGTGGAAAATAGAGCCGAAAGGTTGAAGGTGCGTAAAATAGGCTGACATTATCAGGTTGAGCAGCAGGGAGTGTGGATACCGCTATGGAAACAGGAGGAGCAGTTGAGGTAAAAAGAAAGATAATGGCAAAAGGAGAGGCTGTGGCAAGTGGAAACAGGAATATAAGTAACTTTCGCTTAAAAAAACATGTTCTGCAAACTATCAGCCACCTCAATACAGAGGCCAAAGACGGTATGGTTATAAAGTTTAAACTACTCCATCAACCTCTACAACAGGCTTGATACACGAGGAAAGTGTGAGAAGTTGACACTGCTGTAACTGGTCAAGAGCTGGCACTGGTGGGCAGCGTAAAGCAGTGGCAGACAATGGCAGAATCCTGCATCGGTTGCACTGATGGGTAATGTAAGTAGTGAGGAATGTATAGGCAGAGTAAGCAACTGGCACTGCCCGGTAGTATGAGGAGCCAGAAGTAATAGGCAGAGCAAGGAACTGGCACTGGGGGGTGGCATGAGGAGATAGACATGATCAGCAGAGCGAGGAACTGGCACTGGGGGTGGCATGCGGAGATAGACATGATCAGCAGAGCGAGGAACTGGCACTGGGGGTGGCATGCAGAGATAGACATGATCAGCAGAGCGAGGAACTGGCACTGGCGGTGGCATGCAGAGATAGGCTTGATCTGCAGAGTGAGGAACTGGCACTGGAGGTGTTGTGAGGAGCCAGAAATGATAGGCAGAGCGAGGAACTAGCACCGCAGGGTAATGTGGCAATGCAGAAATGATAGAGTGAGTAGCAGTGCTTTATTTGAGCCGGTGCTTTCCGGTGCTCAGCACCAGCACTTAATCATCAACACTGGTGCTTTTCATGAACACCAGTTAAGGACACATTCATTTACGGGGACATTAAGTGATTCGCCCAGAATCACAGGATTTTGAGCTGATGCCGAGACTCAAACATGGTTTTTCAGCGCCGAAGCCTTCAGCTCTGGCCATTATGCCATATCCTATCCCCACTTTCATGAGTAATAGGTGGTTCTGTTTTAGGCGGCGCTAACAGGAGAAATGAGCTGATGCAAGCTGCCTCCTGATTAGAGCCCCAGCATTTATTTCTTTACAAATTAACCACCGGTGAGTAGTGTGAAGAGCTGGAACTGGCAGGCAGAATAAGGAACTGGCAGTGTTTGAGAGCGTGAAAGGTTCCCACTAATAGGGAGTTCTGATACATACACTCAATGGCATCATGCAAAATGATGGGGCCCCTCCACTAGTGGGTAGCTGGGCGTTGCACTGACATTGCTCAGCAGTCTGTGACCGGCAGGGCGGACAGGGGTTATGAGAAGCAAGGGTCTCTGTGAGAAACAGGCACCAGTGACAGTGTGAAGAGCCAACACTTGGGGCTAGTGAGAATCTGGCAACTGAGGAGCTGGTATAGTGCAGGGGCGGCTCCTCCATTAGGGCGGAGGAGTGTCGCCCCACTGCTTTCTCGTAGTGCGAAAAGCAGAAACATAAAATGGTATTTTAAATACCATTTTATGTTTCTGCTTCTCGCACTGCGAGAAGGCAGAAGGCAGGGTATGCCTGGTTGGGGGCGGGCGGAAGAGTATGCCTGGTTGGGGGCAGGTGGGTGGGCGGGTCAGGGAGGAGTGGCTTGTCCACTGTTGTGGGCCTTGACTGTTTGGTCGGCCCTCTGGGGCCAACCAAACCAGACATGCGCACTCTACATTTTCTCTATGCAGGCGCCTACATAGAGAAAATGGCCTCCCTACAGGCGCCTGGCTGGGCGCTGTCTGCACCAATCACAACGCTGCCATTGCAGCGTTGTGATTGGCTTATGGGAGGGGAGGGAGCATGCCTGTTCCTGTTCAGGAGCAGGAAAACACCAAACGCAGGACCTGGCCCAGGAGCAGAGGCGGCGCGGGACCCGGTCAGGTACGTTTTTTTCTTCTTTTAACCCCCCCGAAGCCCCGCGCGACCCTCCCCCCACCCGCGAGTATTGCGAGCTGCGACTGGTATAGTGGGCATTGTATGACGTGAGGTTGGGGCTGTGGGTACATAAGGCACTGGAAATATAAGGCACTGAGCCAGCTTGAGAAAATTTCACCATTGCCCAATGTTCTTCAACCTTCTATTCATGCCCATGAAGAGGCGCATAATCCCTTCATTATCAAGTTCCACTCTGGCCCCATTGCCTCCCTGGAGTTTCCTCAGAATAGGCAACAGCCCACTGGGAATTTCTAAGGAACTTAACTTATCTAACAATATTTTACGATTCACTAGGTCAAATGCAGCTCGAAAGTCGACAGAACAGCAAATTAAATAGGTTATTAGACCTACCAACTTCTGAGCTAGTGACCATAGGCTAAAAAAATGGTCGGGAGTAGAATGACCATCCCTAAATCCTCCTTGTTCCTTCGAGTTACGCCTCAAGTCAACACTCTCTGTAGCATCTAGGAGAGTGATTTGTTTTCTTCTTCCACCTTCTTTCGTCAGTAAACGTATTACCCAAAGACTGATCAGTAAGCACTCAAAGCATTGGTCTACTTCTAAACAAAGTACAATGAAAAAGCCTCACCGGTCAACGCTTATCGCACAGAGGTTGAAAATGGAGGCAGTGCACAGCATCACGTCCATCGTCATTAGTGCATCGCAGAGGATGGGGCCCAAGGTCCAGATTCCATCATGGAACTGCACATGAAGAAAAATGGGGATGGAGAGAGAGAGAGTTCGGAGAGGAAGATAGATTCAGTGATAAAGATGGGTAAGAGAGAGTGACACACATTGAGATAGACATCACGTGGGGTGCATAAGGTAGAAGAAAAAGCAGTGACCAAGTAGATGAAGTGATGCATGAAGCAACGAGGATGCAGAGAAAGGCAGAGAGTTTGTAGGTAGACGGTAGGAAGGTGCTGGCACAGATGGAGGGAGAGGGAGAGAAACAGGACAGTGAGAGAATACATGCAGAGCGCAATTAAGTGGGTACGTGGAAGAAACAGTAAGAGGAAATATGAAACCAGGACCATATAAGCTCAAGAGAAAGAAGAAAGATAATGGCAAGATGGTAAGAAATAAATGACATATGAAGAGCAAAGGTGAAAATAAATTTGTAGAAAGCCCGGAAAATTCATGTATTAATAAGCCACAGAGAATAAAGGCAGGATGCAATGTGTAATGAAGACCAGTGGAACAAAAAGAACAGGGGAAGGAAGCAAACATGGGGATAGCAAGACAAAGAGCACAGAGACGGAAAGCACGACGCAGGTGAGACGATTTGAAAATAAAGTGTGTGATGGTCAGAAAAGAAATAAATATGGTGGAATAAAGACAAGCAAGATGGCCGGAAATACCCAATCGGAAGAAGGAGAGAAAAGCACATTATAAAGAATAAGAGAATACATGATAAAGGAAGGAATTAATGTAGAAAGGATGAAAAGAGATAGATAGAGTCAAAGGTGGGTGTGGAATGTTAGGAGGGAAGAGAGGGAGAAAAAGAGAAAAATTTCTGTTAGCATTTCAATTTGTGTACAGCATCTGTAAATTGTATCATTTTACATTCAAATTGAGCTGTTCAATAGATTGCTCGAGACCTTCTGCTGGGCTGGGTAAGTGTTGCAGTGTTTGTTTCTTCTTTCAGGTTTCAAAGGTATGCGTGGGGTGTCTGGGAGGATAGCTGAGTGTTTACCACCAAACAAAACAATAGGACAGTAAAAATAGAGCTGTCCCTCTGAAAAGAGAGGCTTGGCAACACTGTGAGCAGTGGTGTTAATGACAGGTCCTGTTGGCATTTCAACGCCTGCACTTCTTTTTGAAAAAAACAACAGCTCCTGTACTTCTTGTTTTCAGAAGGTACAGCAACTGTACTTATCGTTTTAGCAAAGAACATGCACGCATTGTTTTGCAAAGAACATGCAGTACATGGGCACATATTTTTCTGAAGATTGTTGTCTGTGCAGACATTTAGAACATAAAGGATTTCAAAATGTTTCTCGCTCTTAATTACTTGCCAGTATTTAAATTGTACTGTATTTACATTGATACAGCGCCATGAACGTCAATTCACCAAAATGCCAGCGGTAGCGGAAGTGACATCACCGCCCTTTGACCTTCAACTTCTCTCGCACACACATGCTTACACATTATCCACTATTAGTGTGATGAAAAATTGAGAGAAAACAAAGAGAGTGCCGACGTCCATATGGACAAGCTGCCACTGTGTTCCTGGCACTACCTTTGCCACCTTTGAGGCCAGGGGTCACAAAGGGCGTTCCAGGGGTCGCAAGGGGCAAGCCAGTGGTCGCCGCTGCGACCCCTGGTGACCCCTAAATTATGTCTATGTGTAGCGCTTCATACCCCTGGCGAGGTGCCAAATGTATTATAAATGTTAAAACATGACTATAAAACAACTCACAATTCACCTTCAAGACGTCACAACCATTTGTAATGCAAACGTTCACTGTTGAGTCAAAGAGACATCATAATGTTTGATTTGAAAAGGACCATGACTTTAGTTTCAAGCCGTTTGTAAGACAGCAGCATGGACTGTTTTCAGCCCTGTCCTGGTGCCAGTGTCTGTGTAACAAAAGTGCGCCTTCTGTGCTAACGGCACATGATGCCATTTGCCATGCAGATTTCTATATTCCAATCCCGTCTGTTACAGCAAAGTGAGCCCGCTGCTGCAGAAGTCGTGCATTCACAAGTGAGCATTCCCTTACTTACAGAGGAGCATGCCTCTCTTACATGGTGGGTAAACGGCATGCTTCCATGACAGATGAACCACATGGGTCACATGGGCAGAGGGGGCCTAGGGATACCCTCTATGTTCACCCACCAGTAAGAGCAGACATGTAGCCCACCACACGACTCTTTATGGAAGAGATCATAGAACATTGGAGGAATCCTCCTGGGCTACCTGCAGAATCTGCACTACACACCTCGACCCTCAATTTGAGAATTCTGGAGAATTCGGAAATTACAAGTGGTGCAGAATTACAACACTTGTGATCTCCTGATGTGGTAATCCTGAAAGTGTTACCAGAAATAGATCCGCTCGGTAAAACGTGGGAGAATTTGCACCTGATTAAAAAAACACATTTATGGATTTACATGCAGGAATTGGTGCTGAAACACCGATTCCTGCTTATTCTTCCCAATTGCAACTTTTGATCCACCTGCTAATACTGGGACCTGGTGTTACTGTTACCCCCGGGTCAGTAACGCTGTGTCCCGGTCTTAGCATCTCATAACTATGGGCCACTAGTATTGAGGTTGTGTGTGGCTGCACAAAGACAGGCCAGCGAATAAGAGCAGCAGTGACACTTATGTTGATTTATCCCACTCTTTTATAATACTGCATCCTTTTTGATTTCCCAGCTCACTGTCATTTCAAAATGTTCCAAAGAAGATGCACAAAAACTGTGAGGTCCACTGGGTGGCGCTGATAGGCACTGATAACATTTGCAAACACAACAAGATGATGGACGGAGTGCTATAACTTTTTAACCACTCACCCACAGTCAAGAGATTTGGGTTTAGTCCATTGTTCTTTTGCTCACTATGCCACCCCAGTTTGGACCCAGCCACATGCAAATCAGTCTTGACTCTGCTCCTCATGGGAACAGTCCAGCCCGAACTGCCAGGCCCTCCCTGGACCGGAAACAAGCATCCTGAGACTGGTTTCAGGGTATCACCCCTCATTAGCCAGGCTAGCTTGAATCCAGTGGCACAGTGAACAAGGGACCCACGTCTGGGCATACCCTTGGCCACTTAGGGCGAACAAAGCAAACACAACAAGATGATGGACAGAATGTTGAACATTTTCAACCACTCACCCCCAGTCAAGAGATCTAGGTTTAATCCATTGTTCTTTTGCTCACAATGCCAACCCAGTTTGGATCAAGCCATATGTAAATCAGTCTTGACCCTGCTCCTCATGGGAACAGTCCAGCCTGAACTTTTCAACCACTCACCCCCAGTCAGACTGGGGTTGAATGTTAGATTTGTTCAGCATTCTGTCCATCATTTGTTCTTTTTGCTGATAATATTTGACCATGCACTTGAAGGCAGCCTGAGTGGACTGGAAAGAGTGGGTGCGGTCTGAAATCGCACACATGCTCAAGGGGTCCTTTGTGCAGTCTCTCAGGGGTCAGGGCGGTCTCACGCACACAGTGATAGAGTGCATGCTCCCCCACAGATCCATGGCTATGTCTTGCATACTCCTCTATGAAAGTGCACACACTGTCTGACCCAGGGTTGATTTGGAGACAGTATAATTGCATAGAAATGGGCACACAACCAGCATAAGTGCACACATTTATTGTAAGTGCTTGGTAAGTTCTGTATGATAATGTAAATTCACTCACCAAGGTCATATCTTACCTTCATTAAGATGGCCCAAGATATTAAATGTACTGAAGAGAACTGGTTAAAGCTTCAGTAGATTGTGTTATGGCATTATTATATATGTATGGACCAGACATATTTTACTAAAACATTTCCCGTATTTTTTAAAGTGGAACAATATGTCAGAAAAATCGGATTGTGTTTTTTCTTACTAAAGTCCAATTACAAATGATGTGAAATTCGTGCCTTTTTCATGCTTGAGACAGGGTTGAGGCCTGGCCTTTCGAACCACAAGTAGAATGAAAGGAAGTCATGTGATACATATGTGCATTAAGGACTCTTATTGTCAAGGGACAACAGGAATAGTCAGCTCACTTATCCGTCAAGCCCCTCAGGTGCACAACCACACTCCTACTTACAAAACTGATGTGTTTATCCATTTACCAACTCATTCACTCAGGTATATTCGCTGTCACTCACTCCCCTTATTCACATAGATACCCTCAGCATTCATTCACACAAGCACTCAGTCTAAATATAGCAGTAGCCAAGTGAACAAGCACCATGTTAGCATGCACACCACACTTGCCATTGCCTGTAGCTTTCCAATGATTATCTCAACACTGGAGAATCTGCAAGCACAAGCCCTGGTCTTGCAAAAGCAAGAAGCTGCATATCACTGCCAAAGACCAGGAAGGAACGAGGATGCATTTCACACACCTTCCTGATACTTACATTTGCTGCCAGTTGAATTTCAGACTATTGATAAAAATATCCTCTGACATAGATATCATGGCCTAACTATTTTTTTCAAAATTATTTCTTCATTGGGGTATATTTTCTATGATTAGCTACAAGGGGCAATATTTTTGAATGAAATTTAGGACATTATATTTTTATCAGACAATATTTAGGCCACACTATGCTGGTGCCATACTTTGCAGTCACTATTATACTCTCCATGCTGCAGCACAAGCTGTCATATCAGTGTATATTTTTCACACACATTTTCATTCTGTAACCAGGTGAGCTCCTCAAACAGGTGTGGAGAAGCCACTGAGGAACCCCTAAAAAATAAAATGCAAATTAAAGATACTGCCAGATAAAATTTTCCCACCATTGGATAAGGAATGTAGCTGCCATGCTCCTGGAGAAGGCTCACTAGCATATATCAGTAATTCCAATATAATTGCATACATTTCACAATAATACTCAAGAAGCAATTGGTCTAGTGTTTTAGGGACTACTTTGCATGTAGCATGTTATATTGTAATCCTTTGCCAATGGAGACTATAAATTAGTTCTATAGGAATTCAACAGTTTAATCAATATAAGCTACATCAATTACACAAGCAAAGGTGATCCTGTAGGCCTGGGTGCGTCTGAATATCCTTCAGGGTTGAATGCTATTGCTGTTCAGGATTCACGTAATGAATATTAATGATATGCATTTGCGTACATTCATCGGCTTTCCTATTAATCTGAAGTCCTTTGAGACAGCTGTTTACTAACCATGAACCTGTCACATGCTCGACATTCATTAACACAAGTAAAACTGACCCAGACCACTAAATAAAAAACAATTGATCATAATGACAAGTTCACAAGAAACCTGACAGTCAACCAACTAGAGAAAAGTACAAAACAACAACAAAATAAAGAGCGAAACGTCTCTGTCTCCGCACTAGAAAGTGGAGGAAGCCCTTACCTTCTTCTCCACCAAAGGAGCGCAGAGGATGAGGAGCGAGGGAGGAAGAGGCAGCACCAGCAGGCAGGGCAGGCAGTGCAGAGAAAGGAAGTGCCAAGGGGAAACCAAGCAAGAGGCACAGGCAGGATATGGCTGCAGGGAGGAGCAGGGGGTGAAGAGGCAAGAGACTGATGCAGGATGCAACCAGGAGGATGCTGACTGCTTGGGAGATGAAGAAGATGAAAGGAGGAAGCAGCAAAGACTGAAACTAGCAAGCGTGGGGCGGGTACTCCCTGAAAACACACAGAACAAAAGCTCACCATGGAGCCGGTGTATTCCTCCTCCTCAATGGGTGACATGAGCCATGACCAATACCACGGACTGTGCAGGAATGGGCGCTCTACGAGCCATCAGGGAGATCTGATCCATCTGATTTAAAGGTATTAACATTTATATTAAAGAAGACATTCTAAGGTAATGTAATATTCAGACGCCTCCTGATTTGTTTTTTCCTTTTTTGCCTGATAAATTAACATGTTTACCAATGCAGAAGACCATAACAGGCTGTGATGACCCTAACCGTTTTTATTGTTAACAGAATATATCCATTATGAGCGGTGCTTGTACAGGCATCTGGTGGCGGAACCCACTCCAGCATCGTCATCTAGGGATGACTTCAAAATAACCACATTTCTTGGAGCTACAAACAATCTGGGCCATAAGATATCCTAGCGTGAGTCCACAGCAGTGTCACGCAGAGCACGTGAGGCAGGGGATGAGCTTGGCCTCAGGAAGCGTCGTGCCTTCCAACGACAGACATTTCCACCTGCACATCAGCGAGAATACATCCAGCACCAGACAAAGATGCAAGGTCGGACTGGGACAGAAAATAGGCCCAGGCACCAAACTAAAAGTGGCCCTGTTAGTAAATTTAATAGCTTTAAAAAGTGCCCCTTATTTGCAAAATGGTGCAGTTTTGAATTTGTTAACACACAATATATTTTGTTTTGCAAGGAATGGAAGACTGCATGGATTTAAACTTGCTGCAGACAATGTTTGTTTTAATGTGAGGAAATTCAACAATAAACAACGTAGATAAAACAAGCATTGGCTTAGCCAATAGGTCTCGCCTTTGGGACCTTATAAGTGTTTAGCCATGCAACAGTTGATGTTGTTGCACTAAGGATATTGTGCTGGATAACTAAACACTTATAAGGTCCCAAAGGCGAGACCTATTGGCTATGCCAATGCTTGTTATTTCAAAGGCTTTATAAAAAGCTTGCAGATATTGAAGCGGTGTCTTCATGGTTCCCTAGCAGGTTAACATGCCGAGCTTCCGAAATGTCTGCCAGAGAGACCACTGCTAGTTGAAGGATGAGGTTTGCAAATAAAATAGCCCTCGCCATTTGGGAAGCAGAAACAAATATGCTGTAGGCCCGGCTTTTGTCATAGACAGATAGTTCTCTGGGTAACAGGCCCAGGAGTATTTAGAACGTCCCGGCAAAGTCCAATGGAATGTCAGCCCCGGCATGGCGCATCATCACTTATCGCCGGCTGGAATCGTCATCACTTACAGCCATCACCGCGAAAAATTGCCGATGATTGATACTGACGGCAAAGATGATTACTCTTGCAACGAGCTTAATTAAAATAATTAAGTACTTTTGCGCATTGCTTGCTTCTTGCGCCGGCATTATGTATAAGACGCGAAAAAAAGTCACCAGTCCACCGCGCGCTCATATTTCATCAGTGACACAGCTGGGGAGCTAGGAAAGCATTGTGTTGTGGGAGACATCAAGTATATAATCAACCGGCAGCACATATCTTGTAGCAAATACCTAGTGTAGAAATGGGATACACTGCAGTAACTGTGGGAGACAAAGTGGCCATGGATCCCCAGTGCTAATGACAGACTTTAAAGCATGCATGTATACGGGGAATCAGAATAACAGGGCGTAACATTCCACGTCCATATGGGTTAATGCCTTGTGATTGGTAATGCAGTGTTTTTAAAGAGATGCATTTTCAACTCTTTCCAAAACTGGTGCAAAGTTGGTGGCTGATATGCTTTCCCCATCAAATGCCGTTCCCATTCTCTGAATACCACAAGCAAAGAGCTGGGGTTTAAATTAAAAATTGACAAATTCACAGAAAAAAACCTGGACTGGAGCAGGCATCAGCATGGACCTGTGCAACTTGGCAGCGCAGTTCGGGTTAGAACAGAGTGTCTTTGGTGTCACCGAGAGACGTATGAGGGAGGAAGAAGTCCCGAGGTAAAAACATATATATTCATAGTTTTTTACAAGTGACAAAAATCCCATGCAGAAGAACTAAACCCATCAAGTAAAAGACGCAATAAAGGAAGGGTGGACGAGAGCACAGAATAACGAGACCGGCAGGACGGCTCCCGTTTCTAAGAAGGAGACACAGATCGAACGCTTACCTTGAGTGAGAGTAGCCGAAAGTATGACCACAAGAAGTGGAAGGGTGGGCTGCATTCTTCCTGCCAGGAAACGCTGCAAACGTTTAATTGGTGTGGAGGGCACTGGAGACCGGCTTCATTCAGGACTTTTCTTCCGCTCCTGCTCGTCAGCTGTTATTATCCGACGTTAGTTTGAGCCCAGAAGCAGATTGAATGAAATATCGACAGCAGTAAAGGTGGAACGGAGACGTTCCAGTAAACACCAGCCATGTCCAGGGTCTACGGAGGCCTCTGTTTCTGCCAACCAGGCAATCCTGACAACTTAAAAACAAGCGCGGCCGCGAAAAAACATATGGCCCCTGCGCGCGCAGCCGCGGACGCGAAACTAAAACAAGAAAAACAAAGATGGCGTCGGCCTGTCCACATGGGCCGTCCTAAAAGTGGACAAGGCGGTAACCCAAAAGCCCGATTTTCAATCACGCGCCAGCGTTTAACATAAACGATGACGCCTGCCAATTGAAAACAAGGGCGTGGCTTAAAGTTTGCTTCCAAACTGTATCGATTCCTAAAGGCCCTCACAGAGCGAGCAGCGCATGCGCGCTGCAACACCAGGCGAGACCTAAAAAAACAGTACAAATCGGCCCCCAGGCAGCCAAAAAACCAGCCCACACTCTGACATATGAGACGAGCCCCTTGGACACTGCCTGATTGCCTTACAGGCCAATCCTACCCTGCAAAGACCAATGCTTCTGCCTGCCTTTCGGTGAATGCAGGACAGCTGTGTTAAACCACACTCTAGTCAGCCTGTTGCAGGGCCCGGACCGGCTCCACAATGTCCCTGGTGTTGTCTGAAACTGCACCAATTCAGTGACTCAGGAGACACAGTCGCTCGCTCACTCACTGACTCACTCATTTACTCACTTTGAACATTCCCAGCATCACCATCTCTGAATTGAGGAACATGAACAAAACTCAGGGCCTAATTCACAACGATAAACATGCACTTTGTGTACGTTTACAATTGTTTAGTATTCACAAAAGGATTAACAAGTAGTATCTCCGCACATAAAAAGATAGGACTGTGCTATATTTTCATGTGCGGACAGTCCGCACTCATAAAGATACTACTCGTAAATACCTTTGTGAATACCAAACAATTGTAAACTTACACAAAAGTGTAAGTTTACCTTTGTGAATCAGAACCTGGGTCTGAAAAACAAGCCTGGATCACTATTTCTCCTAGGAATTCCTACAATGTATCTTAATAAATAAATAAATGATTGAATGAGTAAATAAATAAATAACTTAATGATTAGATAGATAGATAGATGGATAAATCATGCCTTGCTTTGGATTGTTATGAATTGCAGTCCGTATTGTTTTCCTGTGGACAGGAGAGCAGGCCACTGGAGACCCAACCACTGCAGTGTTGTATGTTGGTTGGAGGAGATGTGCAAACACCTCTTGAACAGTTCTTGGCTGACCTCAGCCGCATTATGCCCGCACAAGATTAGCCAGGCCATCAGCAGCACAAACACCCCCTGATCCTAATTGGCTAAGGATAACTGCTCTTAGTGAGTGAGCTATGAAGAATTCCCTCGTCAGGTTGCACAGGCTTCACAGCTCTGGCGAACACCAACAAGGTATCTCTTCACCAATAACATTTGGATTTCAGTTGTTAAAAACAACATCTTAAGCGTTGTTTTCTCCATTCAGCAACCACGTTTTCAACTTCCTGCAAAATGAGCATCCTTGCTAGAATGTGTGCCCCACACCTCTGGTCTTCCCAGAGGATGTGTAGCTCATGTGATTGCAGTTTTATAGAGCAATGCACCCGGGGTCGGCTTTAGCGCTGGTGGCAGTTGGTGCGACAATGTTTGTTGGCGCCCCCCACTAACCTCCTTCTCCATGGATTCCCTCACTACCATCCTTAACTGTGCCCCTCAAGTCTCCATAACCACTCTCTCTCTCATGCATTACTTTTGTTTTTAAGGACCACTCATACCAGTGTAAGGTGTCAGAGCACTTTACATCACATACACATTACACAGAGACAATGAATCATAAGTGTGTAAATCAGTGTTTAAGAAATGTTACATCAGACAGAGTACTACAAGGTGTAGGAGTCTCAAGTCATCCATACTGGTAGGCTTCACAGCTCTGGCGAACACCAACAAGGTATCTCTTCACCAATAACATTTGGATTTCAGTTGTTAAAAACAACATCTTAAGCGTTGTTTTCTCCATTCAGCAACCACGTTTTCAACTTCCTGCAAAATGAGCATCCTTGCTAGAATGTGTGCCCCACACCTCTGGTCTTCCCAGAGGATGTGTAGCTCATGTGATTGCAGTTTTATAGAGCAATGCACCCGGGGTCGGCTTTAGCGCTGGTGGCAGTTGGTGCGACAATGTTTGTTGGCGCCCCCCACTAACCTCCTTCTCCATGGATTCCCTCACTACCATCCTTAACTGTGCCCCTCAAGTCTCCATAACCACTCTCTCTCTCATGCATTACTTTTGTTTTTAAGGACCACTCATACCAGTGTAAGGTGTCAGAGCACTTTACATCACATACACATTACACAGAGACAATGAATCACAAGTGTGTAAATCAGTGTTTAAGAAATGTTACATCAGACAGAGTACTACAAGGTGTAGGAGTCTCAAGTCACCCATACTGGTAGGCAGTATAGTTCAAGAGTGCTTGGTCTGGAGCAGCACAAACTCAGAATTTAAAATGTAACACCATGGTTGGGGGTTGGCTTTACTAATAAGAACTGATTTCTACCCAAGTGAACCCTTTTTGCAACATTTGGATAATGGAAGACTAGGGAAAGAAATCATAACCTCTAATCTATACCTTGCAGTTTGCATGCAGCTCTTTGATGATAGTTATTAGCTCACTGTTCAATATTAGCATTTAAACTTATAAACTTCGAATAACAAAAGGGACTCCCTGACAAAAGCAGTAACGCCCTCACCTATTTACATTATATGCACTTTGTGATCTGCATGATAAGTGCTTTGCAGCAGGCATTTTAACCTACTGCGCTACTTTATGATGACTCAAAACTTCCACTAGACACAACTCTGATTTCTCTGCAGCAGGTCCATTAATCACCAGTTATCTTGACATTTTTATGGTTGCCAGAAAATTGTTGGAGGCCAGGAACGCGGCAGAAGGTGCTTTTAAAACCATATTGTACTTGAAAACACGGCCCCCCCCCCCAACAAAGTCAGCACCCTGTGCGGTGGCACTGATCGCACCATCCTAGAGCCGGCCCAGTATGCATCCACATGCTCCCAAAAAGGTAATCAGAATGTAATACTGATCAATCACAGATACCTGTAGGGTATAATCCATCAATAGCCTTGTGATGCTTGCAGACAACATATCCATGCTTAAAAGTATAATTTATGACAAATTGTTGTATGAGCCGGGCCAGCATTTAATTGAGTCACCGACATATGTTCTCGCAGGTTTGCAAAGGGAAATATTTGTCTTAAGAATCTTGCACACAGGATGAAAGTTTTTCCCTTGCCCTCTGTGAATTATTTACTTCTTGGGGACACAACTTAATGTGCAACCAGCATATCGTCCTTCCAGTTAGTTACCCTTGGCTGGCATCTTCCAGGCTAACCTGCCCTCTAGTGATGCATGGTGTACGTCCCAGTGTACAGAGGAGGTAAAATAAGAGGACTGTTTCTATCAGGCTCCTCCAAAGAGTAGCTTGTCAGCTACTGGTAGCTCTCCAACTATCTGCAAATAGCTACCCTGTGTGCAGCCCACGCTACTAAACGTGAAGCTTTTGTGTGGTTAAATTAATATATGTGTAGTGTGTACCAAAACTGAGAGTGTGAATTCGAGGCAAGTACGTTCGCATTTTCAGAACTCATAAGCTGATGTGTATAGAAAAATGGCTACATTTCTAAACTGTATTTAAAATTGATTTTGCAGTGATAAATCACGTGGCATTTGGGAGACTTATTTACTAACATTATTTCTTTGGTGCCAGGGGCATTGCAGCTACGGATGTCGGGGCAGATTTACAAGCCCTTTGCGCCACTTTTGCGTCACTTTTAACATGGGAAAAGTGACGCAAAAGTGGCGCAAGGGCCTTGTAAATCTGCCCCGCCATGTATTACCCATGTAGAGGAACTCTAAATTGACAAAGCCTTTCTGCTGGCAACCCTGTCTAATGTACTGAGGTAAACACTGCTAGTGATCTTGCATAAGGTGGCCGCTAATGTAATATTGTCTGGTGTAGTCACTATTGCAATACTAATAATATTAGTAGGTCTGGGTGATATTCATTCAACATAAGCAGCTCTTGTTACAGAAAAGGTTGGAGGCCCCTCTTCTATATTAAGACAAGGTCAGGCAAGCGACATAGAGCACCAATAAGTAAAGGCCTTGAAAAGGGCACACACCTGGGTTCAGGAGATTGTTATATAGCTGTTACCATCATGATTAATGCCTTCGCTTGCAACAGATTCTAAAAATGGCTGCTATAGTTCTTGCAGAGCTTGAAAGGTCAGTCTGCCTGACTTTCTCCTTCCTGGCTTGATATTTCCACGAACAGTGGGAGCACTGAGGTCACAAGGTCAGCAATTATCAGGAGCACCTTAACGCACATCTGCTAGTGACCTGTATATGACTTCTCTGCCCTTTTTGTTTTACTTCTCTTGTGAGAGGATACAAAAAAGTTAGGAGAGGAAACAGTCTCAAAATGAAAATGCTGAAAATTACGATGACGGAATTACTTTACTAATCGACAAGTTTACTTTGGCAATATTCATCAGATTTTTCTTGTCAACAGCACGATTTGTACTAGATTGCATATTGGATAGCCTCTCTCAACGTCTACTGGGGCTGTGGGAAGCTGATAAAAACTTCCCCAACTAAAGCATGTCACTCCTACCTCAGTCGGTCCTGTGACCCCATACTTATACTGGGAAACATAAAACTACAGGTCTAAGAATTTACTGCCATTGGTTAAAATGGAGAGAGAATGTGGCCTAACTGCTATGGCGGTCGACCTCGGAGCAGGGTAACCGGGTTCGAGGCTCGGCAGGGACGCTCAACATTCTGTGATTCTGGGCAAATCAATTAATCTCCCCATGCCTAACAAAAATGAATGTGTCCCTCTGTAACGTAACTGGTGCTAATGTAAAGCGCTCTGATACCTCTGGGTCTAGTTCGTGCTATATAAAACTCCACCAAATAAAAATACAAGCATTTGCAATGCAATAGGTCTCGCATTTACGCGAGTTTTAGCTATTGGCATTGTAAATGACAATGCGTTTTATTTATGTTTCAAAAACCAAAACATAAATAAAAGGCATTGTCATTTACAATGCCAAGAGCTCAAGTTCGCATAAATGTGAGACCTTGTTGCATTGTCACTTTTCTAGTTCGTTATGGATGCCACTATTCCAATTCTATGCTCAACAACTATGCTAGAAAAACAGAAATTTGAAGTGCGCATATTTGGAGTGTCGATGGTGTTGTAGAGTGTTCCATATCAAGAAACTGCCCTCCACTTAACACTTCCCTGCTTCCTTTTCGATTTGTTCATAGTATGATACTTGAAACTCAACATTGCCCTACCATTCCCATAGGAACGTGCAGTTCCACCCTAATCTCAAACATGTCTAATCTTGCAAACAATTCCCAGTCTTAAACTGAAATGCAAAATTACCTGTGAACGAGTTCGGCCAAACAACATTTTAAGTTACCACCTCCCCCTACACTAACTTGAAAGCAGTGTTAGACACACGCACGCACAAACGCACGCACGCACACACACACACACACAGATAAAAGCAGTGTAAAATGCCCCTTAATTGCTCAAACACTGACAAGCACAATGCAGTTTACACAGCACCTCACACAGACACCTGCAGCATGCTACAAAGACATGCTGGCATTTTTCGTGCACTGCAGTATGTGACCACTTGCAGAAGAATTTTCTTTCTGAAAAATGTTATCTGGTTTTATGCATACAGGAAGTCCAGGAAAGAAAGTTTATATAAAATTCCACCTAAGTGGTGATACCGATAGCTGAGTGAAAGACAACAGTATAACTCGTAAACAATAAGAGTTACATATCAGTGGGTAGGAGGTGTGAGCGTATTGGTGTGAGGTTCAATTGTTTAATGTTGGCGTGGTAATGGGTTGGGTGGAAGAATTGAGGGGTTTAGGTCAAACAACTAAAAAAACAGTCAGTGTTCCCTCTAGTCAGCCATCCAAAATCAAATAGGGCCGTACTTAGGCCTGGGGACAACTTAGCGGTGCAGTTCAGGCTCTGTGTTTGTAAGTACTCGAGTGGGTTAGTGAATGTGGATGGGTCAGTGTGGGAAACATGTGACTGGCTGTGGGAACAAGGGAATGAGTGAGTGGTAGAATGGATGAATGATTGAGGAAGAGAATGAAGTGGGAGAATGAGTAAGTGATTGAGTGAGGCAGGGGTGAGTGCGTGACTGCGTGAATGAGCAGATAAATGACTGTGAAGTATGTAAGTAAATGTATGGGTAAGCAGGTGAATGAGTGAGTGACTAAAGGAACACGTGGATAAGTCAGTTAATGAATTAGTGAGTGGGAAGTATAAGAGTGAATCAGCGGATAAGTGGGTTACGGGGTGACGGAGCGAAGATGTGAGTGCATGGGTAAATGAATGATTGAATAAAAGAGTGAGTGAGTAGAACAACTAGCAGATGAGTGAGTGAATGAATTACCGAGAGGGAAGAATGTGGGTGGGTGATTATGTAAGATAGTGGATGAATGAGTGTTCGGATGGGCACTACATGAGAGTGTGGGGGGGTGAAAAGGTGAGTGACTGAGTGAGCTAGTCACTTAGTGAGCAAGCAGTGCTTCCGTTGAGTGTGCAGTGTAAACTGAAGCGCCTGAGTGAAGCCTTCTGGGTGTGCGCGCCATGATTGAGGCGCACTTTACTCTATCAGACAAGTTGTTTTAACAGATGGATTGGACAGACTCGGGGTAAGCAGCGGGGTTCAGGCCACTTTGTGGAAAGGCACAGCATAGCAACCAGCAGTTCTATCCAAGTCTCCAACATGCCTGGACTCGCCAACAATTCCCAGGTGTGGGGCTGGAATGGAAGGTACGTGGCGAACAATTGAATTCCGGGCAACAAAGAAAACTCGGCTCACCCTCCGGTCACGGGATGCGAAGCAGAGCATTTATGTCTATGGTGACTGAAGAGTGGGCAGGGGAGGTGGGGGCAGTTTCCTAACCCAGTCAGTCTCTCTAAGCTCGAGTACTCCCCCTGATGTACCCTGACTTGATTCTGAGCGCCCTCATCCTTACATATCTGTTTATTTGCAATTTTGTTTATCGTGAACCAGGCCCTGTGCGCCATCAGGGCGCTTTAAGATATCAGCGACTAAAACAAATTTACCAACCGGGTCAGATTGAGAGAGAAAACAGGCCCGGGTAACGAAATAACAAGCGCGCGGTGGGAGCGTGTGAGCGCGCGGTGGGAGCGTGTGAGGCAGAGAGGAGACGCCATGCACGTGCACATCGCCTGTCCGTGCGCGCACATGGTTTGTCTCCCTTCGCGCACCAAACCGACAACAATAGTCTCGCCAAGGCGAAGCAGCGCATGCGCTGCTTTTGCTAGGCGAGACCTAAAAATTTAGGAAACCTTGCATGTGTCACACATGTCATGGGGGAGGTGGCAACATTGCCGTCGTTGTAGCCAGGCGCATGTCCAAGAAAGCCTGAATTCAGAGACAGAGACAGTCCGATGTCAGCATCTTACCGTAAGGCTTGAAAAGAGCATGTCGGGGAAGTCTGTTAAAACTCGGCACCACCAAAGAACAGTTCGCCACATATGAAAAATCTCCTGAAAGGCCAGTAGAGCTGAATGTTAGTCTTGTGAAATTGATAGATTCATACTACCCGACTGATAAATAAGGTAAGAATAAATGCTAATTTATTTAGAACACCTCATCCATTGACAGGCAATGGCAGCTGCCTCAAGAACCTGGGACAGGGCAACTGGCATGGAATGCATTACATCATTGCACTCTATATTCTCCTCTTAAGCATGTAATTCATCATAGGAACTAAGATGCTTAAGACATCACATTCCTCCCTTCCTTAATATCAACAGTAACATAACTTAAAACAATTTAATACATTTCCTCCAACCAATACTATCTACATAAACTATTTCTTACATAACATATCTGTGAATAAATCCTTAATAATGAAGACACAAACTAACCTTAGTAACGTAATCTTGAAGATAACTAGGACGCATAAGCTTTCTATGAATCACCCTAGTATTATAATGGTTTCCATTCTGGATTAAAACATTGTGTTTTAGTTTGTCATTTTGAATACCCTCCTTATTACCCACATAATGGGGCCGATTCCGATTCGGGCCGGAAATCTCTCCGACCGAGCCGGACTCGGAGAGATTTCCGACCGAATCGGACCCTAGCAGCCCGACCGAACGAGTACGACGCGCATGTATGCCATCGGACTCGATTCGGTCGGACTCCCATTGAAGTCAATGGGAGCCTGTCGTACAACGCGTACGCGGGTTCCCATTGACTCAATGGGTGCGAGGCGAACAAGGGCGCCCCCTACAGTGTGTACGCGGCGAAGCGACTCGCGCCGTACACGCACAGGTAGGGGGGACCCATGGGTCCCCCCTGTGTGCGACTCGCGCGGCTACGCGTACAGGGGGGTCCAACACGGACCCCCAAAGTACGTCTCTGACTGCTCTTTCGAGCCGGAGTGCGCAGCTCGGTCGGACTGCTCACGGCGCGCATCGTACTTACCCGGCCGGGGAACGTCTCCATTGCGCGGTGCGAGTCGAGTCCGAGCGAGTCGGTCGGTGCAGTTCGACCCGGGAACGAGTCGGTCAGAGCGGTCGGGACGCCCGGACGAGTCGGTCGGCGAAGTCGCATCGTACTCGCTCGCCCGGACGCGCGTACGAATCGGTCGGGAAATAGGGCTCCGAATCGGATCCGGTTAAGCCGAATCCGATTCGGAGCCCTACCGGCCGAGATCGGAATCGGCCCCTATGTTGTGAACTTTCCTTATGCTCCTTGCTGCCCTTCATAATCGTCTCTTCCTTTGCATTCCCACTACGATCTAGAAGTTCCACTCTATTTTTGTTCCAAATTCTTCCATCTTCCATTTTTATTGCTATACCAAATACGTGAATGATTTTTTGTGTCTTAGTGAACTTTGACCACATTGCACATCCCACAGGTGCTCTGATTTTAACATCGTCATCTATTTGTATATTCACATCCTTTACCTTCTTTCTCTCATCAAATTCTTTTTTCCTTTGACTTAACAACTTCTCCGGTTGAAATCTCAACTCACCCAGTACATTAAATTTGACTACTTTGTCCCAATTCAGCCATCCAGGACACAACTTAGTATTAGGTGCTCTGTCTTTAGGTAACTCAAACGGAGATTTGCCCGTTGTTGTGTGCGGAGATATGCGATATGCTGTGATTCTCCTTTGAAGCTCAGCTCTCCAATCCAAGCAGTTAACCCTTGCTAACTGAATACTCTCTTTCACGTATTTGTTGAACCTTTCAATAGCACCATTGATTTCAGGATGATAAATAGCACATCTCTTGTGCTTGATGCCACATGAAGCAAAATAGCCACCGATCTCTTTAGAGCAAAATTGAGCATCATTATCTGACAGAATACATTTTGGGAAACTTTCCCTTTTGAAAATGCTCTTCAAAAACTTTATCACACTTGAAAATGATATATCCTTTACATTTGTGACCTCAATCCACGTAGAATATAGGTCTAGAAGTACTATTAGGTAAGGTGTCCAATGTTCACCCTGCAAAGGACCTGCGGTGTCAATTGACACCTCTTCCCAAGGTTGACTTGGCATCTGATGAGTTCTTAAAATTGTATCACTCCTTGAACACTCAACACACTCCCTAACAATTCTCTCTATTTCCACATCGATTCCAGGCCACCAAACTTTCCAAACGTTCCCTCGTCTTAACAATCTCAAGATGTCCTATATGTGTTTGTCTTATTAATCTGTCCCTCAAACTTGAAGGTACAATTAACCTGGTACCTCTTAACAACAAACTGTGATTTTCTGACAATTCATCCCTTAAGAGAGGCCGTTTTTTTCCACTTTGCAAAACCTGCCATCATTTACTGCATTCATCACATCCACTAACTCTAAATCTTTACTTAACTCAACTTTCCATTCTTCCTCGGAAACCACACATAACGTCATCTCACACACATTATCTTCCTCTTCCTCACACACAACATCTTGTTTGCCTCTTGGTCATCTTCATCAACCAACCTGGAAAGACAGTCAGCTGTGACATTTTTTACTCCTGGCATGTAACTCACATTAAATTTGAACTCTTGTAGTACCATAACCCACCTACTAATCCTAGCTGAAATAAAGTCCAGACTATTTTTCTTGAATACTTCAATTAGGGGTTTGTGATCTGTGTAAACTCCAAATTCTGAACCCCAACAAAATTCCTGAATTTTTTAAGTGCCCATAAATCACAAGTGCCTCTCTTTCGATAACAGAATAATTTTTCTCCGAGACACCTAACAACCTAAAAGCACATGCAATCAATCTCTCCTGACCTTGGATCTTTTGAATCAACACGGCCCCCAAA
Source organism: Calotriton arnoldi (assembly GCA_963921515.1). Taxonomy (NCBI): domain Eukaryota; kingdom Metazoa; phylum Chordata; class Amphibia; order Caudata; family Salamandridae; genus Calotriton; species Calotriton arnoldi. Next base: position 2,239,651 of record CAWUFW010002236.1, read on the forward strand.
CCTTTGGCACTGGCATCTGTGACAGTATAAGTTTCCCTTCTGTAAATAAATGCTTGTAAACAGGGAGCAGATCTTAACTCATTTTTTATGAAGTCGAATTCCTTCTGGCATGATTCATTCCACTCAAACTCTTTCCCTTTCTTCAATAACAATCTTAAATTCAATGATTTATCCGCCAATTTCTTGATATACCTAGCATAATATTCTACCATGCCAAGAAATGAACTGATCTCTTCCTTGGAACAAGGTGCTTTCAATTTGCCAATAGTATCAACCAGTTCTTTCCTGGTTCTTACTCCCTCACCTGATACCCAATGCCCTAAATAATTAACTTCGCACATACCAAACGGACGTTTTTCTTTTTTTAAACACCAAGCCTGCTTCCAGTAGCCTACTTAGAACCTCTCGCACTCTGGTGTAATGCTAATCAATGGCGATACCAAAATCTAAAACATCGTCATGGTAACACTATACTTCTTTAATGTCCCGCAGCACTCTGCTCATTATACGTTGAATTACAGAGGCCGCTGGCACCAGTCCAAACGGCATTCTTTTGAACTTAAAAGCCCCCCATCGCTGTTATAAATACCGTAAAATCTTGTGATGAGTTATCCAACTGCACCTGGTGGTATGCAGAAGTTTAGTCCAACGTACTGAATAATGTTGCTCCCCCCAATGTCGAAATTATTTCTTCTATATTGGGAAGAGGAAACCTATCCACTATTACCTCCTGATTGAGCGCTCTAAGATCCACACATAATCCTATATTGCCATTAGATTTTTTAGCAGTCACAATCGGAGCCAACCATTCCGTGGCTTCAACTGCCTCTATGACATCTGCAGCCTCAAGCCTCTTTAACTCACAGCTCACTTGATCTTGCAAACATAAAAGAATCTGTCTATCCTTCACAGCTATGGAAATTGCATCCTTTTTTAACCTAATGTGGTGTTTGTAATTTTTTTAAACACCCTAAAGTTTCCTGGAACAAATCAGGAAAGTCTGAGACAAAGTCATGCTTCACAGGTTCAACTTCCAATTTTCTTGGTTCAACTTCCTGTATTTGAACTTGTGGGTTCCTGTTTGGATAAGTACTGCACCCAACAGTCGTTGATGCGGCCATTTCAATAAATTATCCTCTTTATTGCGAATCCATTGTGCTTTGCACGCGTGGGTTTGGATCTCATCCTCGTTGCCAGTGTGAAATTGATAGATTCATACTGCCGGACTGATAAATAAGGTAAGCATAAATGCTAATTTATTTAGAACACCTCATCCATTGACAGGCAACGGCAACTGTCTCAAGAACCTGAGACAGGGCAACTGACATGGAATGCATTACGTCATTACACTCCACATTCTCCTCTTAAGCATGTGATTCCACATAGTAACTCTCATGCTTACAGTATCACAAGTCTAAACTCAGTCACCTTCGCAAGTGACTGAGTCTTGCCCAGCACTAATAATTAGCACACTGACAGGAAAGCATAATAAGACTTTTGATGATTTAAATACCCATACATTTAAATGAAATATACAAAGTGCTTAAAATGCATTTTAATGGCCTCTACAAAACATGGTAGGTATCAGCAAACAGCAGCTTGAATGTGACTGCTCTCTAGGAATAGTAGGGGAGAGTTGCAGGGGAACTAATATATGTAGTGATAAGAGAGGGGGTTATTGTGCCACCACAAGAACAGATGGTTTATATCATTCTTGAAAGCTGTTGCTGTATTATGATGCCACTTTGATGAGACTTGGACACAGAGATAATGATGACGAGAGAGAGGATTTTGATTTATTACAATTGTGTGACCATTGTATGAACACCTTTGCACTTAAACAAAAATGCTGCACCCAACCACATTTTCCAGTGCTTAACTAAACTAGGCCCAAAACTAGGTCTAACCTCCATTTTGAATTCTAGCACAGCCATGGTGCATGTTTTCATTTCTCCTCTCATCATACATAGCTTAAGGTGCACTGGTATAATGCTCTGTGTTGATGTTCTTTTGCTACTTTCAAGGCTCTTCCTGCTTATGGTACAGTATAAAATGAGACTGTCACTGTTTTGAGTGTAACTAGATTTGTACTGACACATCTGATGACATTTGGTCAAAAGCGATTGTCTTAATAATCATTTTGGGGATGGTGTTGGGATTGTGTTAGATAATGCTGTATTACATTTTGTATTCTGATTTGTCAATGAGTGAAATAATGCAATCACCTTATGCTGACAATGCAATTTCTGCTGTGTATTTTATTATTAAAGGGGTCCGATTGGGAGGTGAGCCAAGACTGGTTTGCCACGAATTTATAGACTAAACCCATGTCTGTCTCTTACTTAGGACTTAGAGATATTTTACTTTGATTCCTGACTTCGTGACCATTCTCTTTGCTGTGTTAGATCGAGCCTTAGACTAATTTCCTACACTGATTTACCATGCATTTTGACTAACTATTATTTTTGCCTTTTGTATAGCACTTTAATTATTTAATAAACCTTCATGATTTCGATAAAAAAAAAAAAGGCTCAAGTCTCTTCATGACTTAAACTTTATTCACTTGATTACACTGATTTATTTGCTGTTATCTGTTGGTACACATTGCTTCATACACTCTTTAGGTTAACACCAACTCCAATCCTGCATTAGTGCTTCATCTCAGATTATCTGCTAAAGTAGCATCAAAATTGTCACTATGGCCAGAGAGGGTAGTGGATTTTGATGTTAGTGTGGCCAGAGAGTGAATTGTAGGTGGTCACTGTATTAATTGTAGAAACTGTATTATTATTTGAAGTGAGTGACTACCCTCCTCAAGGAATAGTCATAACCCTGGCCAGGGTTAATCCTCAACATCTCTAAATTAACCTGTGATCAACCGTCCTTGTAGCTATAGCACAGAGCAGGAAGGCTTAATTTAGGGCAATGTGGAAAGTATTTATGCAGTACCAAAAATGTAATGAAGTCAAAATGCAAAACAATAGCATCCCAAACTCATTTAGAAAATGTAATAAATCAAATGACACCAAAATGGCAAAAATCCAAAAGGGGAACCAGAGATATGACGTTTTAAAAGTCTAAGTACAGATAGTGCTAAAAAGCACAAAGCACAAATAATAGTCAATCGTTGTGATGGATTGAGACCTAGGTGCAAATTGAGGCTGAACGTGATGGAGCGTGGGTCGGATACATCAGCCTGGTAAAAGATTTGACCTTCTGACTTAGTCTTTAAGTCCCAATACACCACAGTGGTACATTTCTAAAGTCGTCCAGAGCCTCAGGGAAGGCACTTAGAGACTCACAGGGTGTCAGGGAGAGGTCAACAGCAGAGTCTAGTCCAGGCCCAGTTGCCACCGATCAGCAGGCAGGAGGCCTCTTGTAGCTTATTTTCTCCCTATAGCTTTAACAGGAGGCCAGCCTTATGACCCCCTGGAGTCCACTTCTTTGTCCTGGGTACAAGAGGGAGAAGTTCCAGTCCTTCAGTGCTCCTCTCAGGTAACACACAGAAGGTGTAATCACCTTCTGTTCTTCCTCAGGTCCAGCAGTGTTCTGAAGTGGCTGACTGGAGGTGTTACATGTATGCCAGACACTGGCTAGTGGGTCGGAATGACACTTGAGCACACCCTAAGCAGTGCCAACCCTACCCATTTTGGGCATTTTCAAGATGGCAACATTCTTCGGCTACATTAACCCCTTTGATGCGTCGGACGGCCCCCGGCCGTTCGACATCACAGTGGGCGTGTGCGGAGGACGCCCACTCAATAAATCACCAGCATCATGGCGGAATTCGCGCCGCGGTCAAGGTGTTAAACTTAGGCTCTGAGGGCTTGGGGTGTATGTCAGAAGTGTATTATGGTAATCCTAGTGTCCTCCCACCTCTGACACTAAAATCCAGTTTGAAGCAGCCACTGGACCCACAATAAACCCATCATAGAATCCTGGTGACACGATGGCTGGGATCCTCAGCAATCAGACAGTGGATACACAAAAATTGTCTTGCTATTCTTTTCCCTTCCTTTTAAGTGCACCCCAAGTGTTATATGTAAAAACCAGAGACAGAAGTCTGGTAGGTAGAAAGCAGGATGCTTCAGCAACCAGACAGTGGATACACGAGAATTGTCTTGGCATCCTGTCCCCTTTCTTTCAGGTGCACCTCAAGTGTTATATGTAGCTCAGCAGACCTGTCAAGCAGGGTTGGACACTGTGCTGTCAAAAGGAGGCCCCCAGCAACATCCTACATATTCTGCTGAGCTCAGAGGAGTCTTCTCTGTCCATTAAGGTCATCCTATTGCTTGTTCCTGAGAGGCATTCCATATCTTTTTCATACCCATTCAAATGTCAATCACTGTGTTCCAGAAGCTAGAGGGCAAATGCTAATTTAGCCTTCAAGAACTTCAGGTAGAGAAAAGGTAACTTCGCCATTGAATTAGATTTTTAAAAACCATTAAAATAGTTGTTTAACTTTTTTTTCTAGCTGGTCCCATTCTTAAAATACAGTATTTGGATTGTAATCTGTACCCTGATTTTCTACATGGGACAGCTAGTCTTGCCACAGTAAATAGCTTTTGCCTGCTAGTCACTGTAAGGTTATGTTGACATTAGATTACTACATGTCATACTTTTAAATGTCATGAACCCTGCCTTGTGGCCTACATACGGTGATTTATTAATATTTAAAAGGGAGGTTTAGATCTGTCAAAAGGGTTTATTTTGATAGATTGAATTGCCCTTTTTGTACTGCTCCAGTAAGGCTACAACTGTAGGCCTGAAGCCATGTTTGCACTGCCACCGTAGAGGATGGCACAATAGATGCTTCATTCTACTAGTGGCATCTAACTTCCAGGCCCTGGGTACACTTTGTACCATATACTAGAGACATATAGGCAAATTAAATATACCAATTAAGTATGCTAATTCAACCAAGTTAAAAGGGGGAGCAGAGGCACTTTACTACTGGTTAGCAGAGGTAAAGTGCACAGAGTTCTAAAGCATGCAAAAATATGGGACCCAGCAAAAGGCGAAAAAATCTGGGATGATCACACAGAAAAGGCAGATTTCCTGCAGTAACACACAACACTATGATCTTCAGCGAGAGAGTGTGGTGTGCTTTTGATAAGAAAGGGATTGCTATATCACTGTGCTTGGAGAAGAGTTGTGAGGTCACAGTGGTCTTCGTAGACACTGAGAGAATTGGGGGCTGGTGGTTTGTATATGAGTGAAAGTGGGGAAATTTATGTCACTATGGCTGGGGAGGGGATTGTGAGAAATAAGCGGTCAATTTGTGGATTTTGAGAAATGTGCCTATATACAGAGGGAATTTTGGATAGAGAGGAGAGTGGGTTGTACTTCACTGCACTGAAGGGTGTTGTGAACAATGTCCCCAACAATAGAGAGGAAAATGTGGTAAGAGGGGAAGATGCTGGTCAAAGAGAGGATTGTAATTTAACTGTGTACTGATGGGGGATGGTAAACAATGTTCTCTTAGTCAGAGAGCGGAGGGCGGACTAGCCGTTATCAGGGGATGGAAGGGTTGTAAATTATGCCACTGTTGTCAGAGATGTGATTATGTATGATATCATAATACATACATGAAATGTGGCTAAGCTCAGAGAGTAATAATAGAGAGGTCCTTTCGATAGCAAACTGCTGTGAACTCACCATTTGATTTAGTGAGAGACATCTTCAGCTGATCCGTGTATTGCATAGTTCTCACATCAAACATTTACCCAGGTATTTTAAACATTCCCTAAGTTTTGGTCTTTAAGGAAGCCTAGTATCCGGGGTCAATCAACCTCTGCATTGTAGTTGGAATGCTTCCAGTTATAGGATGAAGTGTGGCCAATACACATCTCCAGTAGTTTTCTGTCTCAGGACAAGACCTCATCATGTGATGAAAAGTTGTGGTGGTAACAATCCACCTCCTGTTGCCCTTTAACAGCTAATGGCTATACCATCATATCTGTTCTCAGTGCAGCCTAGAGATTCGTCACAGGTAACCCACAATGCTAAATTTAGCATCAGCCTCAACATTTCCGTAACTATACGATCTTCAGGGAAGTCCGCTCACATGTCCCTGGTTATCTTTGCTAGTTTAGCGAATTGCAAAAACAGTACTGACCTAACTCTAAAAGCCGCATGGGCTTCACCCAAAGTTATAAATGTACGATTGGAATAAAGATACCCTACTATCTCACACCATCCATCAGTCCACAGTATTATTCCCACGTGTTGTGCTGCCTCCCAAAACCATTTTTACCATTCCTTCACAAGTCTTTCCTACCTTCTCCAGTGTACAGGGATAGCATTTAGGTACACTTCTCTCATGAGCAACTCCCACAGCCATCGTAGGGAAGAAGGCTGATGTAATCAATATGCATACTGTTGGCTATATGACAGTGACCTGTGTTGTTGAATGGAAAAGTTGAGGTAGTAAAAAAAAACAAGACCTACATAAGGTCTTTTGTTGTTTTGACTATGTATGTCATACTGTGAATTAAGTCAACTAGTGTGACCGAGGGGGTGATTTGCTAAATGTAGGTTGATCACAAAGCAAGATCTGTGTATTTTTGTGAAGGCTTTCTTTCCTTCTAATTGTGCATTTTTACATTGTTGGGCCATGCTTACTGCATTCTGGCCCCAATTAAAACATTTCACTGTGACTAACGCTTGAAGTACTATTGGCTTGCTTCTGAATTCCAGGAGTAGTTCAGTGTTGGTAAAAAATGGTGAGTGGAACAATGAAATAAGTGAGGTATGAAAAGAGTCGGAGCACCTGAGGTGGACATGTGATGTATAGGCACATAAACATTTTAGCCGCAGTGGTAGAAAAGTGCCAGATATCATTGCATCAACACTTCCTACGGAGCACCTAGGCTTTTTTGACACAGTGATAATGACACAGTATGCCCACTAACCCTGATCCACAACCACCCTCAATGAGAATGCTAGAGGATTCTCTCAAAATAGCTAGATTTGAATGACAAATTTAACAGGGTTGAATTTTAGTTTGCATGAGCTGTTCTGCACCAACTGCAGCAAACAACAAGATGATGGATGGAATGCTTGAATTACTTGCAGCCACTGGCGATCGCTGGGGGCAGCGTTCCAGTCTATCGTTTTTCACCCACCATGCTACTCTAGCCAAATGACCACCTTATGCAAATCAGTACCAACCTTGCTCTTCATGGGAATAGTCTGTCCAGAACTGACAGGCGAGGCCCTCTCCAGAACGGACCACAAGCAGTGCCAGATCAGTTTTGGCCTAGTTGGAGCTTGCCAGTAGGGTGTAGCTTGAGTCCTATGGCACAGTGAACATGGGACCCACATCTGTCATACGAGTCGCATTTAGGAAATCAACTGCAACAAACAACAAGATAATGGATGGAATGCTTAAATTAATCACAGCCATTGGCGATGGCTCAGGCCATATTCCAGTCCATCGTTTTTTGTCTACCATACCACTCTAGACCAAGGCCCATCTTTTGTAAATCAGTTCCGAGCCTGCTCCTCATGGGTAACAGTCTACCCTGAAGTACCAGGCGAGGCCCTCTCTGAAAGGGACCACAAGCAACCCCACACCGGTTTTGCCCTAGTTGGGACTAGTAAGTAGGGTGTAGGTTGAGTCCCATGGCATAATTTACTTCAGTGCAACACCTTAAGCGTGACAGGTTTACTCAGATATGGGTCCTGTGCTCACTTTGCAACTGGAACCAAGCTGCACTTGACTGAAGAGCTGCAAATAGGGTGAAACCAGTCTGTTCAGAGAGGATCTGGCTTGGAAGTTAGGGCTGGACTCTTCCTATTGGAGCAGAAGCAAGGCTGGTTTGCATATGGCCAAGTCTAATCTGAGGTGGCATTATGGGCAAAATAATGATGGACTGGGATATGACCAAGTAATTATTAGTGGTTGAGATTAATTCAAGCATTCCAACCATCACTTTTTTGTTTAATTCTGCATCAAGAAGCACCCTTGTCATGTTACTGCATAACTGTAGCAAAGTAATATCAGATATGATGACCACTGATTCCCTATTTAGTTGTATTTTTGGATGTATCCTGTAAATGGTGTAAGCATTTTCCTTAATGAAAGTAATGGTGGGAACTGGAGAGAGGAACATGGGGCAATTGTAGTGTTCTTATTCATTGCATTTAATGTCCCACATCTCAATATTGGAATGTCTCCATGTCATCTGTGGGATGTTGTTATAAATAGAATGGGATGAGACAGTTAGATGCTGCATACTCCTGACTGGCTGCACCAGGGAGCTTACTGAATAAACTTACTTCCCTTTTCATCTACACTGCGTTCCTGGTTTTCTTCTGTCTGCAATGGAATGGATCATAACAAAGTGGCGAGGATTGCTCCCCAGCTGTGAACCTACGTGCTTTTCTAAAGGCTAGTGGAGCTAGCGTACACATTGACCTGAATACAGTAGTTGCCTTTCTGGCCTGCACCTGTACAAAGCTAAGTGGCTTTAAAATCATACCACAGAACCCTGATCCTGAGCAATATTGTAGATTTGTTACATCTTGAGACTATTTGTGCTGGTTTTGCTGTGGCAGTGTACAATATTGTATATAGTCTGGATTTGGATATTCTAGTCGGATTTGGAGTTGGATTGCAAAATAAGAATATTTTCATCATTTCAACCATCATTGCTGAACTTGCCATTGATTGCGGGAAATTACAGCTCTTGCACCTTCAAAGCTCATTCAAACACAACTCTGTGTTGCATGCATGCATTTCTTTCTGCACGAGTCGCGTCATGCAACATCTCCACATCATTGAATGGACACATACCTTTGAGTAAATGTGCATAGTAACTCTTCTGTGCTTTGCTTTAAGAAGCAAGGAAGGAACATGTCTGCAGGCTGCTATATTCTCTTGTGTGTACAAGTCATTAACCGTTTCATATCTGCAGGGTGATAAGTTCGACAGTGTAACATATAAAGGAAAACCCGCACATGTGCATTCCTACGTTACAAACCAACCTATCTATACACTGGAAATTGATTAAATCTATTTCATAGGTGTTGGACTTTGGAATTAAAACCAAGGCAGTAGAATATAGCTCACAAGAAGCTAACAGTGACTACATTTATTGTCTTAACTTATTTTGTTATTCTAATTGTTGTGCCACGACAATGGTGACTATATTTGTTATTTTAATTTATTGTTTCATATTTAGATTGTAATCTATTTACATACCCAGTCAACATGTTGGATAATTTGTCCTTTCCACCTAGTTTTTTGCCCTTTCCAGGGGAAGCTGAAATTACTTGGGAAGAAGTAGTTGATGTATTTAAAATATATATGCTTGCCTCGGGAAGTGAAAGAAATGATGATGACAGAAAACAGGCTATTTTACCACACTCATTGAGCTAAGAAGGATTAAGAATATATTGCACACGTCCTGATATACAAATTTCAGAAGAGGGTGATAATATGATATTGTATGCCAAATCAAAGAAACAATTAGAATTATATTTTGGAAAAAAACACAAATGCAATTTTGAAACTAAACAAATTCTTTTCAAGAGTTCAAGTGGAGGGTGGGCCCATTGATGATTTTGTTATGGGTCTTAGGGCCTTGTTACTAAGGGGTCTATTACGATGGCGGTCGGATGTCCACCGCCGGGACTGCGGTGGCGCCCGCCGTACTGGCGGTGGACATTCGCCTGCCATCGCAACCAGGAAAACCGCCGGTCACATTAGGATGGCGGTGGTGACCGCGGCGGTGGGAAATTCCGACCGCCGCTTTACCGCCGGTTGCCATCCGCACTCCTGGCGTACGGAGCAGGACCGGGATAATGGTGGCGGTGCAGAGCAGGCTCCGCTGGCAGGATTATGATGCCGGCGGTAGCCAGCCTTTCCTCAGCGGTCAGACCGCCATTGAAAGGCATGCGGTGATTGTCTTCCGGGGGCCCGTTGTGGGCCCCTAATGTGTTGGGGGGGTGTGGGTACACTGGGGGGGTACCCATGGTCCCCCCCTACATTTCCCTGTACCAGGTGGCAGGCACTGTGCAGTGCCTGCCACGCAGGGCAGGGAAATGCAGGACATGCTCCTTTCGACATCGCGGCTGTGCTGCGGGCAGCAGCAACCGCCACAATGTTAATGCCCGCGATCCGACCGCCGCGGTCGGATTTCGACAGTGGGTCATCGTAATTCGACCGGCGGTGATATCGCGGTACATGCGGGCGGTCTTGTCCCGCTACCATGGCGGTCGGGGAGGTTTCCCAACCGCCATCGTAATAGGCCCCTTAATTTAATTGCGTATTTACTAGTACATTTGGGACTAAATGATGATGCATACATCGTATATATCCATTCAAAATGAAATTGTGGGGCACTCGCAATCCCACATTATTGGAAGATCTTGATATAGCGGGGAGAGGAACTGACAACAAAGTGTGTGAAAATAATGAATGAGAGCAAGAGGTCTAACATTAATGTCATGGACAATAAGAAAGAAAATTATATCAAACACAAACAAGTTAACAGTGTTAAATCTAAAACTAACATTGGAAAAGTAAACTCTAGTGATAAGTATAAGTCTAAGGCATCGGGCTAAAAATTGCTAAATAAGATGTGGTCGCACTAATCACTGGACCAACGATAAGTCTTGTCCAGCAAAGAGTGTCACATGCATGAAGTGTAAATAAATAAGCCACTATGCACGGATGTGTAAGAGTATTTTTTGTGACCAATAAGTCTTTTAGGGCATTATGTGAAGAAACACAAGGTGACACTTAGTTTGAAGGTAATGACTCATAAGCACTTAGTTTGGTTGATGAGGTCATCAAAGATGAACTTTAGAATGACTACATTTTAAATGTTGATGATGAAGTTAAAGAAAGACAATGGAAGGTTAAAGATCCCAAGTGTAGAATTGAGATTGATGGTGAAGGATTTCAGATGTTAGTGGATTCTGAAGCCAGGTATACCATTACTTCTCTGTAAGATTTTAGAAGATTTGGGGAATTGGAATCAAAGTGTTTGCTCAAGTCTGTCATATGTTTTTTAGTTTTTTAACACAAACTTTATTCATTTTCATGGTTTGTAAGTTCACATTGTAGTAGGTAGTAATTGCATTTATGTTATAACATGTTTCGTGAGCAAGATTTATAAGATTCATTGCATTTTTAAGACAGTCATTTGATTCTTTGCGTCATATTTCTAACATTTGTATGCATGATCATAGACTTACATACAGTTGTCAGGATATATAGTCATATTAATAAAGTTTTATAGCTCTAAATTGTCCCCCCCTCCAGCCCCCTCCCACAAAAACACCCTCCCAAAACCAATAAAACAAAGCTGCTATGGTCAGATCTCCCAAGTCAAAGTTTACATCCATAAGGGATGACATTGCTGGAGCAGTGGGGGTGGGGGGTGGGGGTAAGCAAGCGAACATGTCTTCCTACTTAGAATATGGGTCACAAACCAAGCGCTTCAGGCAGGGACGGTCCGAACAGTCTTTCAGTCTTCAGGCTCATCTGCGGCAATTATTCTAAATTGTTCTACTAATTGGGCCCACTCCATGGAAATCAGCTTTTTCCTTAGTCCCCTATACTCTTCGCGCTGCAGCGCCTCTTTCAGCAGTGGCCCATTTGATAACCTCTTCCATCCATTTTCCTTCACGCGGGGCCGTGCGGGATTTCCAGCGTTGTGTAATTAGTCTTTTAGTCAGCATCAGGGCAAGCCCCGTAAAGAGGCGCAATATAACCGCCTTTTTTGGGAGAGGGAAAAGGCCCAAGAGGCAGGTCTCAATAGTAGCCCAAGGGGAGCGCTCAGTAATTTGGGTAAGGAACAGTGTGACTTCAGTCCAAAACCCTTTCAGTGAGGGGCATGCCCATAACATATGAATAAAGTCAGCTTCCAGATGGAAACATCTAGGACAATCCGAGGATGCGGTAGGGTACATTTTCTGTATCGCCCGTGGTGTTAGGTAAGTCCTGTGCAGGATTAGTAGCTGTATTGTTTTAAATCGGATATTGCGAGAGACTCGTCTAGGATGCTCTAGGATTTGTGCCCATTCTCTGTCATTTACTTCCCTGGCTATCGCAGTTTCCCATTTTTGACGCAGGATCAGTAGTGGGGTGCCCAAATGTTCCCGTAACTCACGGTATAACCATCTGACCAGATGGCTCCCGTGACCCATTATGTGAAGTGCCTGTAGCAATTGGAAAGTAGGGGTTTCCTTTTGGTCCACCAACCAGTGCCTACGTATAAACTGTGTGATAGCAGCGTGAGTCAGAAATAATGTATCTGGAACAGTATTGGTTTGTACAAACTCATCATAGGGCATCAAATTTCCATCTAAACCTAAGTCGCCTACTGTCTCAACCCCGGCCCCCGTCCAACTCCGTAATCTAGCAACTGATAGTATTCCCCGCAAGGTCGGCAGGCCGCAAAGTGGAACATTCAGGGCATATGGGGTAGGTATTTTTGCATATTTTAGTGCCATCTTCCAATAATGGAGTGCTATATGAAGAAGAAAGGGAGGGTCTCTCACTCTTCCCGTCCCGGAGCAAAGCAATGCCTGTAGTGTTCCAAGTTGGAGCTGCTCGGGAGAGTAACCAATTTCGAATAGGTTGTGGCCGGCCAACCAGTAAGCCAACCTTTGCAGTTGCTCGGCAATGCAGTAGGCCTTAAAATCTGGTGCCCCCAAACCCCCTGTGGTGCTCGGCAACTGCATCTTGGCAAGAGGCCAGTCTATGTCGACCCGTCCCCCAGGGCAGTGACGATAGTAATGTATCAAGTGCTTTAAAGATCCATGCTGGGAGGGCTACGGGGAGGTTCACAAACTGGTATAAGAGTCTGGGCAGCATGACCATTTTAGACACTGCCAGTCGGCCAGCTATCGTTAATGGTAAGGTGTTCCAGAACGCCACCTTTGACCTGAGGGAATTAAGCGTTCTAACTACATTTCCATCTATAGTATCGGAAGTGGCCCTGTAAATATGAATCCCTAGGTACTTAAAAGTGGTGGGTTCTAGTTTAAACTGCAGTGAGCCAAACTACAGATTGGGTATATTATAAGTATCGTAAAAGGAGTACGCCACTGATTTTGAGGCGTTGAGGTGTAGGCCAGAGACTTCCCCAAACTGCGTGAATAGAGAGGCTACAGGTTGCATGTCTGTATTCAGGTCCTTAAAATACAACAACATATCGTTGGCATAGAGTGACACAGAATGAATTGTCGGTCCAATCGGGATGCCATATGGTGCCATAACATAATGTAGATGCTGCGCTAGAGGTTCTAAGGCCAGTACAAACAATATGGGCGATAGGGGGCATCCCTGTCGTGTACCACGATAAATATGATATGCGGGTGAAATGGTGGCACCAGTCTTTGCACATGCCATGGGTCTAGTGTAGAGCAATTTTACCCATCTGCAGAACTCTGGGGGGGATCCCACACTTGGCGAGCGCAGCCAGCATATATGACCAACTCAGGGTGTCAAACGCTTGACGAATATCCAATGAAAGGCTGCCTGCTCACGGAGTATGGGCTACGTGTAACAGAGCATGAAGTCGACGAATATTTAGTGAGGTGCTACGCTTTGGTATGAAACCGCTTTGATCTGTATGTATTAATTTGATGGGGGCGGGGGAGCAGTCTTGATGCTAGGATTTTACTGAGAATTTTATATTCTATATTTAGAATTGATAGGGGCCTATAAGAAGTGAGATCAGTCGGGGGCTTGTCGGGCTTCATTAAGGAGGTTACTATTGCCTCCCTGGTAGTGGGCGGCAGGGCGCCTTCTGTGAGCGAGGTATTATAGAGCTGTAATAATTTAGGAACTAGTTGTGTCGCAAATGTGGAGTAGAATTCAATGGGAAGCCCATCTGAGCCTGGTGTTTTATTATGAGCAAGTCCCTTCATTGCACAACGGATCTCCGTGAAGGAGAGAAGGGCTGCCAAATCATCTGCATTTGCGTCTGAAATAGTATGGAGCTCTACAGATTCAAGAAATGCAGCGGTTGCTTCTGTCGTGGAGGGGCTGCATAGAGGTTCATGTAGTAATCCTGAAATGCCCTATTGACTTCTGCCTGGGTGGTGACCAATGTGTGGTGACTATCATGGACCGCAAAGATTGATGTGGGTGATGGTTGTGGTTTTATCAGACACGCTAGTAATGTACTGGCCCTGTCTGCTTCTGCATGCGTGCACAAGGTGTATGCATTTAAATCAATCATTCGCATTCGTTCTAGTAATTCTGCATATTTTATTCTAGCTTCTTGTAGTTCCTCCGCTCCTCTTATATTTGTCCAGGCAGCTACCTCCAGCGCTTGCAGTGGACCTTCCAATTCTGTAATGTCTCGAGCTATCTCCCGTCTGGCACCTACCAACATCCCCATGGAGACCCCCTGTATCGTCACTTTTAGGGCTTCCCACTCTACTGACCTAGTCGTTGCTGTACCTTCATTTTCGTCAAAGTATGTAGTGATAGCAGTTGCCAACGTGTTATGAAATACTGGATCTTCTAATTGCAGGGGCTGTAAATGCCAAGTTGGAATTGGCGAGGGGATCCGGCCCCAGTTAAGCATCAGCTCTATTGGATTATGGTCTGAAATGGTTTTACCCAAATAAGTGCTCTACGTAATCGATGGAAATAGGTCTGGTGTGCAAAGGAAGTGATCCAGGCGGGTGTATAAGCCGTGCGGGTGGGAATAATAGGAGTATTCACGCATACCGATGTGTTGCAATCTCCAAACATCAAGTAGCCTCCACCCATGCGCCCACCTAGACAAGTTAGTGGCTTGCGCTAAAGCAGTCGTATTCGATAGGGGAGGATGGGATCGGTCTAGTTGCACATAAAATACCGCATTGAAATCTCCTCCTATCACCCACAGAAATTCAGACCAGTCTAAGACAGCATGAGACAAGAGGGACAAGAAGGCATCTTGGTCAATATTAGGTGCATAAATGACCCCAACACTACTTGTTTGCCATCTAAGGCTTCTCGTAGTAGCACGTATCTACCTTGGTCATCTATTCTGCTCTCAACAAGGGTTAAAAGGAACCCCCGCCCGCAACCAGATCGCTGCCCCTCTTGAAAAGGCGGAATAGGCAGTTGCATAAAGCTGACCCCTCCAACGTCTCTGCAACTTACTAGTTTGTGGATATCAAATGTGTCTCCTGCAAATACACTATTTGAGCACAACAACGGTGTAACTGAGCTGCAATTCTATGTCGCTTGTGTATCGAGCGCATCCCCTGTACATTCCAGGAGACTATAGTGTAAGACTTAGCGACCGACATCATTTAAAAAACATAGGAGCATTTTTAGCCAGTCTCCCACCCCCCGACCACACCCCCCCCAGGATGAAAGCAAATAGACCAGCAGCAGTTTAACTAGTATAACATTATCCCAATACTGGGTCAAACGATTGAACTTCGATCGACCAAACTGTGTAAGAAACAGTAACATAATGCGCTTACACGGAAACAATTGCTTTCGCTTGTAGGGTAGGCTGCTTACGTGGTTTACTTATGTACCATGTACAATGGGTGGATTAGCCCAGGACAAGCCGGGCCACAGGACTTTTCCAATTGATCTTACCATGCTGACTCTTAGCACATATCCCAATCGTGGCATATTATGCATCAGCCGGGACCTAAAACATTGAACCAATTTAGTGCCTTCCTCGGTGCATGCATATATTACCTGAGTGGTGAGGGGCCACTCTCTCAGTATGCCCACAACATTTTCAGCCCAGCGGGTCGTTGCTTAGTTGCGTGGACTCTGATGGAAACAATGCTACACTCACCCCCGAGTCTGAGACGGAATTCGCCTCCTCTGAGGGACTGGAGCTAATTGGTGGGCGGGGAGTCCGCAAGGCAGAGGCAGACCTGAGGGCTTCTCGCCTACCCTCCAAAACCACCTGTTGGGAAGGAGGGCTAGTCCCAGTGCTCTGAGTCATAAGTCCTTTCCTCCGCCTTCAAGAAAGTCGCTGCGATTTCCGTTGCGAGGTCTCAGGGCGTCTAGTGGTTACGGTGTCAGGGAGATTCCTGTCCAGCCAATCCCATGCACTCTCTGGCGTGTCGAAGAATAAGGAACGCTGGTTGTGGATGATTTTCAATTTGGCCGGGAAAAAAAGAGCGAATGTGAGGCCTGCAGCATGAACCCGAGCCTTGACCTCCATGAAGGAGAAACGTTTGCGTTGGACCGCTAGGGTATAGTCCGGGAAAAATTGAGATTTTTGCATTATCAAACTGTATTGGGCCGTTGTCTCTAGCTGCTTGCAGCACATGGTCCCGGTCTCTGTAATTCAGAATCCTGGCCAGTATCGGTCGTGAGTTCGCGCCAGGTATGGGCCTACGTGTGAGGACCCAGGGGGCCCGCTCCACCGTAAAGAGCGCCGACAGACTTGTAGGGGCCACACTGGTTTTAAGCCCCCCTTCTATGAATGTTGTTGGGTTTTGGCCCTCCGATCCAGCAGGGAGACCCACTATTCTAAGATTATTGCGCCGGGCTCTTCCTTCTGCATCATCTGCGGGGGCCTGTAAGGATTCGATTTGTTGGCGCATATGTTGCATTTGCTCATCGTGTTCTTTCACCGGCGGTACCATATTGTCTAATATCTGCTCAGTTGATTTAACTTTGTCAGCCAGTTTTCTGTGGTCGTCTTTGAGCAGGCTGAGCTCCACCGAGATTGTGCCCAGTTGCTGTGCAAATGCAGATCTGGAGTCACGAATTTCTTGCAAGATCATGTCCAGCTTATCAGTGGGAGGGGTAGATGCGGCCCCATCATCAGCCTGTCGGGGGCACACAGATGAGGTTTCTGAGGGTGGTGAGCGGGATCCAGCCCTTCCGGACCCCAACACTGTTTTTGTCTTTCCTCTGCCCATGTTCACTGATGCTAGGACTAGTTGCAAGTTAAAACGCACCACTCCAGTACAAGCCTCCAATTAAGCCTCCGGATCCAATGGATGACGGATGAAGGTGTAGGAAAAGACAAAGTTTAGGAGGGTGTCAGGATGGTATTCGTGGGTTTTCGCAGCCCCCTCCCGACTGGTGCCCGGGGTGAAAAAAATGCAGTTCTTTGTACTCAACGCAGGGGCCCCTGTAGGTTGGAGACATGCCAGGGGCCACAAAGTACATAGGGGGGGAGGGGGGAAGAGGCCACTCTCATTACGTGCACAGTGTCCAAGCTCCTGCAGCCTCCCGTGTCTTTCAGCACCTCACGGTGCCACACAATCACCAGGAAGAGGAGAGTGTGAATACAGTGAAATAATTGAGCTAACAAGCCCTTCGCTATATCTGTTAGAGGGATCCGCCCTGCATCACCTTCATGCAGGTAGTACTTGGTATAGCTGCAGAACCCCTTCCCAGAGGAGGGCCAGGTATATCTGGTGGGTTAAATAGATGTCTATATTGTGAGGGGGTGGCAGTCTGCCTCGGAGGACTCTCGATACAACAGGGGGCCCCAGAATTACCCCCGTCAGCAGGGCTTCACGAGATGTAGTCGCAGATGTTGGTGTGCCCCGGACACCCCACAGGTTCGCTGTCTCCCCTATTGAGGATCTCCTTATGCTCCCTGGTATGACGGGAGTGGGGAGAGGAGGCAGTCCGAGTTCTCGCTAGGTATTGGGGCCCCCGGAACCCCACACAGGTGATGTCGGCCCTCCGGGAACAATCAGGCCAGTGTTTTGGGCCCCTGCACAACCTCATGCACCCAGGAGTTCAGTGCCGGTCCGGAGAGGAGGCCGCAGAGTAGTCTGCCACCCAACAACGTACCTCAGAAGCCAGAGGCTCGCTTATCCATGGGGGGGTGCCACAGGCCCCCAGCTGTCCCCAGACCCCGGGCAGGAAGAAGTACCGCCATAGTCCTGCGGAGTTCAGAGCCGCAGCCAGGGGCTTCTCAGTGTCGTCGCCCTCATCGCAGCCGGGCCCCGGCAGCAAAACCACTAGACCAGGTTCTGTGGAAGGTCCGGCTGTTGTCCCATTCTACGCAGGGCTTCCGATACGCTCCTCAGTTGTCGAAGCCTCCAGGGTACACCCAGGCCAAGATCCGGGGTCTTGCGTGCAAATACACGCCGCCGAGAAGCGCACCAGGCTGGCGCGGGCCTCAGGAAAGTCTGCCGCTGTGGTGCTCGCTCCTCTAGACGTAGGCCTGCTACGCCGTAGGGAACCTCCGAGGCTCCGATCACAGCCAGCAATGCCCAATAACACCTTTCTCTGTCAGCTTTCAAAACCTTGGTTTCAGGCTATATGTAGCATCCGGCTGATGTCTGGAAAGGCCGGGATTGGTAATAAATGGACGGATTAGGCGTCCGGGGCCCGGAGCACGTCGATTATGCGACCACCATCTTGGGCTGCTAGCCACGCCCCCAGTCTGACATATGTTTGAAGGGTTATGGAGGAGAATATGTTGATTCACA
Source organism: Calotriton arnoldi (assembly GCA_963921515.1). NCBI lineage: Eukaryota > Metazoa > Chordata > Amphibia > Caudata > Salamandridae > Calotriton > Calotriton arnoldi. Next base: position 2,258,044 of record CAWUFW010002236.1, read on the forward strand.
TGGGTTTTTTATTGCCAATATTTGTTACAAAGATAGAAAGATTAGAGGTAGGATATATTTGGCAAATAAGGTAGGACATCTGTTGGGTTTAATTCATCAGGCTGCGATAGGCATGCAGTTACAACCGGGTACTGAAGAACAAATTGTCTTAGTAAATCCTTTAGTGGATTTGAATAGTATTGTTAAATGTTTCCCTAATGTGCTCTTCAATAAATTGGGAAAACTTAAGGGGTGTTCAACCTAAGGTTCATAAAGTAAGAAATCTACCATTTGCTGTAAAGGATGCTATTAAGGCAGAATTGAATAGATTAATGGATAGTAACATAATAGAAGAAATTGAGTAATAGAAATGGGTGGCGCCCATTGTGGTTGTACACAAACCAGATGATTCGATCGGGATGTGTGCTGACCTGCAGGACTTGAGTAGCGCCATATGGATTGATAGACACCTGTTACCAAACATAAATGAGATGTTAGCCACCAATGGGACAAGTAAATGAATCTCCACAATAGACTTATCATCAGTATATCATCAGATAGAGCTACATCCTGAATTTCAACATTTAACATCATTTAATACACCCTTCGGTGCATTCCGGTACAAATATATTCCATTTGGGTTGGGATCTGCCCAACATGTCTTTCAGATGCAAAAAAACAAGATGATAGTTGGAGTGCTTCAATTAATCTCCCGGGTTTACTGTGCCACTGGAACAAAGCTATACCTGGCTGAAAAGCCCTAACTAGGGCAAATCCGGTCCTAGGTTGCTTGTGTTCCTGTTCAGAGAAGACCTCGCAGGCAGTTTAGGCTTGACAGTTCCCATGAGGAGCAGGGTGGAGATTTATTTGCATATGGCTGGGTCCAAACTGAGGTGGCATGGTAGGCAAAAAACGATGGACTGAGATGCGGCCCAAGCGATTGCCAGTGTCTAAGATTAATTTGAGCATTCCATCCATCACCTTGTTTTTTTTTTGCATATGTCTTTCAGAGATTTATGCAAAAATGTATGAAGGAATTAATGGGGTGTGCTACTTTCAAGACGATTTAATAATCTTTGCCAGAGAGGAGACTGAAAACAGATTAAGAACTTTATTAGAAATTTTACATACTAAGGGATTAACTGTGAAATCTGAAAAGTATAAATTAAAAGTGAACAGTATAACTTATTTACCATTGATGCAGATGGTATAAAACCTAGAGAAAAGTTAGTAGATTACAATTTTAAAACCCTGTTACCTAATAACAAAGACCATCTCAGGTCATATTTAGGTGTCATTGAATTCTACTCCAAGTTTATTAAGAATTTTGCCTACTAAACCAAAGCAATGAGAGAATTGTTAAAGGAAAATAAGAAACTTGAATGGAGTGAAGATTGTCAATCTGAATTTTCTAACATAAAACAAGAAATCATGAGAGCTCCCCATCTGGGTAATTTTAAATTGGCATGCAAAACCAAAATTGCATCTAATGCTAGTGCCTATGGTGTTATCCCAAATTCAGGATGGTGAAGAGGTGGTCATTGCTTATGCCTCTTGTACTTTGACAACCACTGAACAACGCTACTCAGTGATTGAAAGAAAAACATTGGCAGTATTCTGGGTTGCAAGACATTTTAGAACACATGTTTGGAGTATACCGTTCATAATAAGATCTGACCACAAGCCTTTAATTCATTTGTTGTCTACCAAAGGTTCTGGAATTGTGTCTCCAGTGATTTCTAGGTTGTTAGCAAATATGGAAGAATTCAATTTTAGATTGCAGTCTGTATCAGGTAATAACAATGTTTTTGCTGTTGCTTTGTCAAGAATTAGAGTTGAAAGTAAATTTTGCAAATATTCTTGTGATGATCTAGCAGAATATGGTTGGGTAGCAGTCATGGACTGCTGGATTTCATTATGAACAGATATAGAAACTATTTCAGATAAAGTGTGGAAAAAAGCTATTAGACTTGATGTAGAATTAGCAACTTTAAGTAAATGGATCAAACAGGGATGGCCAATGGAAGTTGATGGTTTGGAAAAGTATGTGAATGATAAGTATGAGTTGAATGAAGATGAGTGGGGGTTGAGGAGAGGTGCACAATTGATACCCAGCTGTGTGTTTGAGGGGTAGAGTAGCACATTTTGCTCACCAGGGTCATTTGGGCAGGAGCAAAACCAAGAGTAGAATTAGAGAATCATTTTGATGGCTAGGGATGGGAAAAGCAGTAGAAAACGTTGTGAACGAATGTCCTTGGTGCACCAACAGTGATAAAGTACACAGAACGGTGTGTTCAATCGTTAAAACCTGTAAGTTTTCCAATGATACCATGGGAAAATCTTGCTATTGATATAGAGGGGCCATAGGATGTCATAAGGGTCCGTAACAGATTTACTATTGTAATTGTTTACTATTATTCTAAATGGTTTGAATAAGAATTTGTTGGGCAAGCAGATCTGTAATAAGGTTTATGGAGAAATTGTTCCTCAACGAAGGGTATCTGGAAGAAATAGATAAAGACAATGGATCGCAATTTTGTTCTGAAGAAGTCAAAGAATACTTAATGAATTGAAATATAGCTCATTCCAGAGCTGTTGTTTACGGTAAACACCCCTTACCCCGCATCCGTCACCCCGCATGTTGTTACAACGCGGTCGTTACAACGGCCGCGTTGTAACAACGCATACCATTATCCCGCAAGTCGTTACAACGACTTGCGGAGGGGGGAGAAGGTGTTGGATTTAAAATCCAACACCTTCCCTACTGTCCGCACAGACTTGAGTTGGAATAGTAAATTATACTATTCCAACATCCAGCGCCCCCCTCCGCAAGTCGTTGTTACGACTTGCTGGGTAATGGTATGCGTTGTTACAACGCGGACGTTGTAACGGCCGCGTTGTAAAAACATGCAGGGTGAGGGAAAGCGGAAAAAAGAGGCATATTCGTTGTGTACAGCCCAAGGGCTAATGGTCTTGTGGAAAGAATAATTAGGGTGATTAAGGGAAGCAGTCAGATGGCTGTGGCCAATAATAAGCCTGTAGTAGAACATGTAAAGCAAATGATGTGACCGAATAAAACCAGTAAACACTGCACAATGGGTTAATGACCATTTGAGTTGTTGCGCAGGAGGAAACCCAAGTTGACTGTTTCAGTGGGTAATAGGATAAAAACATAGATAGAGATGAGTTTAAAAAATAAAATTTTGGTCAAGCACGATGTCTATTAAAGGAGTTTTGATAAGGTGTTTAGAACAAAAGTATTTGTGGTGAGTATGGGCCAATAGGTTAAAATTCGATTATCATGGAATGTTTTCAAAGGTAAATCTGTATTTTCCAGTCCTAAGGTGTTCAAGAAAGTTAGATAGAATTATTCAGAATTGGAGGATGTTACAAAATGGAATAAAAGTACATTGGTGAAGTATGATGGCGTAAGTGTAAAAGAGCTGTATGGAAATGAACAAGAAGTGAATGAGAGTTTAGTAAATGACAATGTGGTTGTTGGAAAGAAGAAAGAATCAGATAATGTAATGATGAGGAGTAAGAGGGTAACAAGATTTCCTGGTAGGTACAAAGATTACATGTATTGTTGAACCTTCAATTTTGTCAACATTACAGCGTTGTTACTTTAGCTTACTTTTAGTGATGTTTCTCTTTTCATTCACATCTGTGTATTACATTATTGTTGTATTATTGTAATCCTACATATATATTTATATACTGCATTATAGTTTACTATTGTTTTGTCAATTGTTCCCAAACCATGTGTATACTGATATTTGTTTTCACTTATGTATATTGACGTATAGCATAGTATCATTCAGTTTTATTAAACCACATGTATTTTTGTTTTCTATAAGAAAGAGAGATATGTAGTGTTCTTATTAATCGCATAGAATATTGCACACCTCAACATTGGAATGTCACCATGTCATCTGCTGGATGTTGAAATGCCACCATGTCATCTGCTGGATGTTGAAATGTCACCATGTCATCTACTCTATGCTGTTATGAATAGAATGGGATGAGACAGATAGATGCTGCCTACTCCAGGAATAAACATACTTCCTATTTCATGTATACTGCATTCCTGGTTTTCTTCTGTCTGTAGTGGAATGTATCATGACAGCAATGAGCAGATTAATTATGTTCATTCACTTTTTGGTTGGTGTGTTGGTCCGTCTTAGAAGTGTATGCATTATAGAGTGGTGATGAATACTTTGGAGCATGTTCCTCTGAAAGTGACCCTGGATGGACTAGGAAATTCCTGACCAGAACGTTGGTGGGCGGCATTCAAAAAAGGATACACCTCTATCTAGTTTTTTTAAAGCTGTCCATGAGGAATTTTGCTAGTGTTAGAGACTATGCTTTGGGCTAGAAACAATGCCTACCCAGAGGGATGGACATGCATTAGTGAAGGCGAACTGGAGGACAAAGCAGGGGATTTGTCAATGGATCAGGCTCAAGTCATTTTTGAATGGCATTCTAGTGGGCCTTTAATGCCCACTACTGAAACTATTTGCCTGTAAGGAGCTGCTTTGAAATGAAAAAAGGAGGACGTTTTCCTTGCCTGCTGAAGGAAGTATGGCTTCTACTTTTAACAGGAGAATTTGAAGAGTTGCATCTGACCTGCATATCTACAGCACAAGACTGCATTTCAGAAATGCTGAAAGGCAAATTCCCAAACAGCCTACTGGAATCTTTGGGATAATGGCAATACCCAGCGGGCTTGCACCACTGTGTTGAGAGACTTGGTGTGCTATGAAGGCTGCTGCAGAATTTGTTTTGAAAGTTCAGAGAAGCTGAGCGGATCACAGGAGCTGCCCACAGATTATTTGGAGGAATTCCATATGATTGATCAAAGGATCGGTACCTGGGGCCGTATTACAGAAAGTGCCCCAGGGTTGCAATGGGCATGTGCGCCCTCTTTGTACACCCCCAGGGCACTTTGGTATTACAGAAGTGGAATCAGATGCATGTGTGGCCCCTTCTGTAATAGAGATAATACTGGTGCACATGTTCCGCCAGCGCTATAATTAGAGGTTATTCCCGCATTAGCATGGCAGCGTGGTCACATGCAAATGAGGGTATCACTTTGCCTCTGCGCCCACGCCATATTACTGATGTGGGCACAGAGGCGAACATGCCCTTAAGAGGCACACTGATAGTGGGCCACAAAACCATGGAGCACTTTCAGTGCTCCTCCTAAAAGCCTCTGGAGGGAGAAACGGGATCTCATGAACCCACAGACATCTTCCTGCAGGCGGGTGCAGTCACTCACTGCACCTGCCCAGGACCGGACTGGCCGTAGCGGGCACCGGGCATTTCCCCGGTGGGCCGCCAGGGTGGAGGCTGGTTTTGGGCCCCTGGGGGGCTGTTTTTGTTACAGGACCGTTTTTGCAGCATAGCTGCAATATCGACCCCTGTAACAAAATCGGCCAAAACCGGCCCTGGCAGACAGCTCGGCCGCACCCCCAACCCCCTGGGGGGCCGGCCGAGCACTTTGCCAGGGCAGGTTTTTGTTCCCAGTCCGGCCCTGCACCCGCCTGTCAGGGTATCTCTAATGTCCCAATGAAAGAGCAGGCAGGTTGCCGCCTGCACAGAGAAACACAAAGCAGTTTTTAAACAGCTGCTCTGTATTTCACTTGAATGCTCTGCCCTGGGGCCAGCGCACGTTTGTTGCTGCCCTAGGGGTAGCGCTTTCTTTCTAATACGGTGTGCTTTCCTTGTGTGCGCAGGGCACACATTTTGAAAGGTGCACCGTGGTGCAATTAAGGAAAGTGCGCCGTATTTATAATACGGCCCCTGGTGTCTAATCTAGAAGCAACCCCAAAAAACACATTTTTGGACACTCCTAAAATTGCTGGCATGACCGCATGTACAGCTGAATGCCTGTGCAATCCATAGACTGCAGTATTCATGTACCTGACTTTAGCCAGGCTCACCCTTGGAGTGTGTTTTCCTGTTGGTTATTCTTGGTGGGCTGCAGACTTCCAGTGTACACTTTTCATTCAAGAATCTTTTTTGAATTGTTGCTAATACATACTTTTTCATACTGGGATGTTCCGTTATACGCTTTGATATCCTGGCTAAATTGCTAGATATTTTTCATATTGTTTTCTTTTAAAATAGTTTTTTGTTTAATTATCTGGGGGTGTAGGTTTTGTTCATTTGTTTGAATGTAGTTGTTAATTGGTGGTTACACACCTACAAGTATTTCTCTGATGATTGCTTTGTTGCTCCAGCCAAGCTACTGGTAATGCAAAGGTATCATTTATTTGCGCTTAATAATATGTTAACTTGCAGCATTCTTAAACATTACTTATATGTTTACACGTTATTTTACATTTGAAGTTAGTGAAACAAGTGATTTTTATGTTTTCGGTATAGCTATAATTGGGAAATATGCATCTTTACATTGACATGAGTGGGCCTGGGTGCCTGATTCCATTTTTAAAATAGATGTTGTATTTTTGCTTCGTCTGCTTCACTTTCCTTTTGTTTCAGGCACCAGAGTCACTGTGTTTATTTTCTTTTAGCTTGCTGAGTTAAGGTCATATTTATTGCAATTAATTGGTCAGACAATGATTCTCCGCACCTGCATGGGATGGGAGGTAGAGGAGGTGGATACTACTTCCTGAGATATCATGAAGGCCGCGATGATGAAAGACTGGCATTTTATTATCCGTGAGAAGTAGGCTGACACCTAGCATAGCGGGAACACTGGGTTTTAATAGGTTTCTCCTCTGTGAGTCATGTGGAATCCCCTGGAATGTATCTCTTTGGCATAATTTCATGCTTTAACTGTGTGAAACTGGTTTTAGTTAGACTTGCCACTGCCGACATTGCAGACAAACGTCCCCTCTCTCTCTCTTTTAAGACCCAATGATCCTTATATTTCTGTTCATAGACTTACTTTCTAGAGCATCTATATTTCTCCTTTTTAGGTCGAGCCCTGAGCCATCACATAAGCGCTGCTCTGGGGATGATCTGTGGTAGTTCAGTACGGGAAAGAAGCCCCTCCCACTCCCCCGTCCATATTTTTCATTGGCTTGTGTCTTTGTCCTTCCTAAATGCTGCCTTCAGATTCGTTTATAGGCTTGTTAGTCCCTCCTTAGTACGGCCGTGTCGTCATTTGATTCCTCCCATGGCTACTGGCCCCTTTACTTGGTTGTTACACCGGACCTGTTCTATTTCCTTTATTGAGTTTCTCCTACCTCAAGCACGACAACGTGCTGTGCTAACAGTCAGCGGGCCACGTCCACTTTCACTTTGCAGCAGCCGCGACAATGCGGCCGTTTGCCCGTCAGTGCTCGTTTGAGCTGCAGTAACGCTGGTACGGAGGAGAAACGAGCTGAGCCAGGAAGAGCTTCCAAGAGATACATGGGCTGAAGGTGCAATCTATATAGTAATGAGCCAGACGCTCTCGAATCGTGCTTGTATTTTGTAATGATTTTAAAAAAAACACAGCATCCAAAGCACCTTTGTGACTATTTGGTGAGGTATAGGTTATACGCATAAATACGCTGTTAAGCAAAATACAAAACGTATTTTCTCACATTTCTAATCTATACACTTCTGCGATACTAAGTGAGGAAATAACGTATTTTAAAATGTAACATGCTGCGCGACTTGCCCGACTCTTGGTTTCCACGCGCTGCACTGCGAGGTGAGGTGGTCATCTCAAGATGGCCGTCACGCGTCACCTCCTCTACAGGAGTCCAGCCCTCTTGGCATTCCCTTGAATTCGCAGACTGAGCTGCACGGAAAGTATAGATCAGGCCCGCCTTCCCAAAGCACACAGGAGAGGGCTCCTGGCAGCGCCGACTCGTACGGGCCCAGCTCAGGGTGTGTAAGAGGCAGAGAGGGGTAGCGCCGTGGGACAGGGAAGCACTTTAGGAGATGCCCGATACAGCGGCGAACTTTGCACTGAACCATCTGGCCAGAGGTGAGGAGGGTGGGCACAGGTACCGCTGCACGTGCTGATTTCGGTGACCGCCCCCTTTTCCCAAATCTTAAATTGAGAAACTAAACTAAATAACCATTTTACATCGTAAGTGCATGGCATCACCTCGGCGCAGTCACAGTTAGGATGTGTTATAATGGGATTCCAGGCTGCTCTGATCCGCTGACATAACTTACTCCTGACCTTCTACATTAAGTACACGGCTGCTCATTTTGCCTCAGTGTTATTTCAGTCATCATCAGGGTTGTTAGGTTTTTTATTATATTGGTTAGCTGCCTCGCAGAGCTGTAATTAATCTGTTTTAATGTTCCTCAATTTAACGGTACTCCAAGCAGTTGTTAAATGTTAACAATAAACATTGCCAAGGGCTTATAAGTCCAAGTATGGCGTTTTCAACTCCTACATTTTTCAGGACAATACAAACATTTTATATTGGATGTTGTTTCTTAAGAAATTCGAGCTGCCATCTGCTTTGTGTTCACAATAAACCCCTGCAGAATAACAGTACGGCACAGGTGCAGAGGAACGTATCACCACAAAAGAGTATTTGAATCTAAGTATAAGGCTTTGCTTTTTTTAATACCTCCCAGAATCGACGTTTGTGTTTTATACAGCGTCTTAATTGTATTTTTCTTATAAATGTTATAGAAGTTGGATTACCAGTACTCTCTGTCTGCATTGTGCAATAACCACGTGTTTTTCTGAAGTGTTAGTCATGTGCTCTCTAGCCTTGTATGAGGGTAAAGGAAAATGATCCACTTTTTCAGTCGCTACTATGTCACTGGTACAAATGCCACTAAATTTCAGCAGGATGGTTGTATGTTCCATTTTTTTTAATTGATATTTTTTCAGAAAGCATGTGCCTCTCCCCCCACTCCCCCTCAGTCTTAGACTTCTCTAGCCCACACCAACATACAATAAATACTTTGGAATTCAATTAAGCAGCTGATTTGTTATATATGTCTGGCTATGACATAACTGCATGTCATACACTTTGGGGCATATTTACGTTCCCTGGCGCATCCCTGCATATCAGCAGGGATGCGCCAGGGAAAATGCGTCACACAAGTTTACCCTTGCGCCACGTCCGATGCGCCTCATTTACAATGCGGCGCATCGTGGCGCAGGATAAGCAGATGCGTGACGCATCTGCCGGCGGAAGGTTGGCGCAGTGCTGAAGTTGTGTCGCAAGCGCGACGCAACTCCAGCACTGTTCCAACCTTCCTATCCCTAACATGGTGCGTCAATCCTTACGCCTGCTTGAAGCAGGCGTAAGGATTTGACGCACCAGCGTGCCGAAAAGTGACTGCGTGAAATCTTGTAGATTTCACTGCGTCACTTTTCCGAGGCGTTCCTGCGCCGGAACGCCCCCCCTGCGCCGGTACGCCCACATGAAACCTGACGCAGGTTTCATGTGGCGCAGGGGTTTACTACGTGACGCATCTCCCTAGATGCGTCACGTTGTAAATATAGCGCAACGCGGCGCATGGTTTGCGTCGCCGCTGCGTCACATGCGTGACGCAACGGCGGCGCAAAAGTGGCGCAAGGGGCTTGTAAATATGCCCCTAAGTCTGAAGTTTTCTTCTACGCATGAGCTATAATCGTGTACCAGTTAACTAATTGCTGCTTGTGTCTCCAGTCATATTGGCGAACACACAATTTGTTTTTTGGGATGCTCAGATAACACTAAGTCGCCTTCAAAATACATTACACGCCAAGGTGTTTAGCAATCTTAATGGGGAAGGCTTGCAAAGACTGCATCTTATTAACAGTATTGCAGGTAAGTTGATCAGATGCACAGCATTTGAACTGCATTCTTGCTTCAGTGAGAGACAAGGGTACATGTTTCTTGTTAAAAATAGAAAGACATTTTAAGTTTCATTAAGGTGTGCATTGTTAGCTTCACCAGCTTTGTGAAAAAGCTGATGAAAAATTGCACACAATATTGCTCATGTAGGAGACAAAAACACAAAACCTTTTTTGGCTGTTGAAATTACCAGAAAAAATATCTTTTTGAAAGTAAGATTTCCTGCAAACCTCCATTAGCAGGACTTTTGCGTGTAGGCCAAGCTTCCATTTTGTTTCCTTTGCAGACATTTGCCAGTTACAATTCTATTTTGGCGCATTCTTAATCATAGCTTTTTCCAAAACTATACTTTGTTCAAATTTAGTGGTTGGTGATTTTGGGGCTACTCTCCATTCTTGTTCTGTTTGCTGGCACCACAACCTACTGCCTTTCTACCAAAGCAGTGGGACACCTGGTTGGGAAATAGTGATGCCAGTGATGGAAGTAAAGAACCCCTTCTGGTAGGCAAATGTGCATTTATCTTGTTTGTCAAGGCTCCCTGTTTCTGCCTCTCTGATGCTATGCTGTTTGACGCGCCTATGGCCCACTGTTGCCCGTTAGCATGGCATCACAACATATCTGGTAGTCCAGGTGTTTGGTATCTAAGCAGTTCTGATATTTCCATCACATTTTGGAGTCTGGGTACGTTTGTTGAGATATGGTGTCAGTACGGTAATAAATGTACCTTATTGTTTTGTATTATTTTTGTTGCTCTTTCAATACCTCTGGTGAGGTTGTGAAATCCTGTGATTTGTATTGGATTCCAGCGTGCTATTTAGAGTGCTTAGTTTGTAACTTGGCCTAAATGGGACATATTGAATATGGTTTGAACAATGTGGTGGAATCATAGTGCACCTAATGCTGTGAATAAGCATGGGGGTTAGCAGAGAGTGTAGATGTCGTTACACATGCAGGTACTTACTGTGAACCGTATCAAGGTAGAACGTACTGTTGATGTGTGCCAGTTGGGTAAGTAGGGATAGGGTTTCAACTTACTGGCATCAAAACCCAAACGATTGGAAGCACTGGTAAGCAAACAAGAGTGTGCTACATGGAACCCACACAGGATAAACAGAGCTGTTAAGCAACTAAGGGAGTGCTGTATGGAGTCATCCCAGGAGCAACAGGGAGCCCACTATTTAAAAAAAACAAAAAAAACCAGACCCCTTAGGAATCGTGTTGGTGGGGGTTTTTTTTTTTTCGGGATAGGCATTTTTAATGCTAAAACTGGACGGAGATTTTTTGATTTTGAGCATCCTGTGGGTCCCAAGTCAGTGCATCAAAGTAAAGCTCTCGTTTAGTATCCGTAGCTATATCCAGTCAGTAAAAGTCCTTGTGATTTAGAGAGACGTGAACATTTCTTAAGTTAACAGTCCACTCGAGCATCCTATCCATGGGATCATTTTGGCCACCTGGCTCAATGCCAAGGTGTTGGACTTGGCCCTTTTTGCAGGGTCATCCCAGGACTTTTTGCCTTTCTCCTGTACTTTTTCTGACCTGTTGTTGGTGGTTTTATGACTCTGTGCACTTTACCACTGCTGATCAGTGCTAAAGTGCATATGCTCTCCCTGTAACTTGTTGTTATGGATTGGTGTTTCCATGATTGGCTATTTGATTTACTAGTCAGACCCTAGTACAGTGCACTGTGTGTGCCCAGGGCCTGTAAATCAAATGCTGCTAGTGGGCTTGCAGCACTGATTGTGCCACCCACAGAAGCAGCCTGTAAACTGTAACTCTGGCCTGCCATTGCAGAGCCTGTGTACAGTCTAGTACTGCCATGTCGACTTGGCAAGTGCACCCACTTGCCAGTCCCTAAACCTTCCCTTTTCTACATATTAATCACCCCTAAGGTAGGCCCAAGGTACCCCTGTGGGCAGGGTGCATTGTATGTGAAAGTCAGGACATGCACTTGTGTGTGTGGCATGTCCTGATAGTGAATTACTGCCAATTTCGTTTTTACTATTGCAAGGCTGCCTGTTCCCATAGGACGGAATAGGGAGTTTGTTTATAACATCTTATAAACATAACCACCCCTGGGAACGAGGTAGAAAAATAAAGTTTGATATGCCTGAACTTTTAGAAAGTAGGTATTTTCTTGCTTAGCCATCCAGTATGCCTCTGCTAGGTTTGTGTATTGCATGTCTGGCTTTGGATGACAGGGGCTGGAGAGGGGCAGTGGCTCCAGAGAGCCTGATGAGTCAGGGTTGGGCTGAATAGGCCTGGTCTGCATTTGGAGTGGTGGGAGGAGTAGCACCTGCACCTGAATAGGGCTGTGCCTGCCTTCCACAATGATGGCTCCGCCCCCCTGTGGTGTGTCTGGAGCCAGGGCTCACACAGACAATGGAGGTTGTTGTGCACTTGCAAAGTGCCCCACAGAACTGGTTTTGGCTGGTACAGCCACTCTCTGCCTTCAGAGAACAAGGGATTTTTGGGTATAAAAAGAAGGGCCCAGACCCGAGACTTTAGATCACTTCTGGGAAATCATGAGGAACCTTTGCCAAGGAGAAGAGATGGAGAAGCTGAGGAGGAATACTGCCCCTGTGCTGTTTGCTGTCTGGGGTTGGTCTGCAGTGGCTACTTGCTGCCAAGGAAAGGAGAAAAGGACTTTGTTGTTTGCTGTGTCCCCTGCTTGAGGAAGATCTCCAAGGGCTTGAAACTGATCTTGCCTCCTTTTCTGAAGTCTCAGGGACACAAAGACTTCACCACCAGCTCCCCTGAACTTCTTTGCTGGGAGGTCTGACCTGCAAAGATGTGCCTTCTGTTGTTTTGGACCTCTAGAGACTGTTTTCCACTGGGAGCTGGAAGAATCCATGCATCGTTCTGGATCGTCGCATCGCGGCGCCAAGTTTGTCGCATCGTTGGGGGACGCAGGAAGAAACCAATGCATCACCTCCCCGTGCAGTAAGAAACCGACGCATCACCTCCTCTCCGGTAAGGAACCGACGCATCACCTCCCCTGCGCAGCAGTAAGGAACCAACGCATCACCTCCCCAGGAGCAAGGAACCGACGCATCACCTTCGCTGAGTGTAAGGAACCGACGCATCACCTTCCCTGCGGCCCGTTTTATTTGTTTGCGTGATGCATCCCAGGTACTTTGTATGAAAAGTGTCGCATCTGCAATTTGCTTTGAACTGAACTATTTCTACCATCTGAAAGTCATATTTTTATTACTGTATTTTGGATTTTTGTCGTTTGGTCTTGTTTTCGTTTAGATAAAGAGTACTTATTTTTCTAAACTGGTGTGGTGTCCATTTGTAGTGTTTTCACTTAATTACTGTATGTGTTCACAAATGCTTTTACACACTGCCTCTGAGATAAGCCTGTCTGCTCGTGTCAAGCTACCAAGGGGGTGAGCAGGGGTTATTTTAGAAGTGTATCCCCCTTACCCTGACTAGAAGCAAGGGTCCTTATTTGGACAAAGGTACCTACCTCTGCCAACTAGAGACCCCCATTTCTAACACTTCCCTAATGGGACATTTGGGGTTCTAGGCTATATGGTTGTTTTTTTAGGGGTGGGTGTAACTGGCATAATTTACTGTAGCATAATTTGGCATAATTACAGCAAAATTCCATTAGATTATGCAGCATTTAGCCCTATTAGCGCAAAAGGAATCAGAGGATGCATTTTGAGCTAATAAATAATGCTAAATGCAACACAACAGGAAAAACAGTAGGCAGCAGCAACTTGTGCTCTGGTCGTGTGCTCTTGGGTAGTCATTGTTACCCCAAATTACTGCAAATTACACCAATGGGAGTATCAAGTAATTTTTGGCAATTTTGCATCACAAAAATAATGCAAAGCTACCGAAATTACTCCAATTACTTTAGCATACTTAAAATTTTGCCCAAGCCTCTTGTTATTACCACAAATTAATCATTTGCTTTTTTGTGTATGCGCATCTTTTATCTTACAGACCTCATTAGTATCGGCGAGGTTGTTTACATCTTCACAGGTTTGAAAGGATTCAGAGGACAATTCATTTCTTGTATACATATTGAAGTGTGCTTTATGCTTTTGGCAATGTCTATAGTCTCTTGTAGGTTAGGGTTCACAGTTAACAATCTTTCTCGGATTTGAGAGTTGTTGGTACCTCAGCTTTTTGAGTTGTTGGTACATCTGGCTAATAAGTCACAAATCAGTGAGTCAGTAAAGGGGCCAAACAACAAGTGGCGGACAATCCCCTTAGCACAGCCAAATAAAAAACAACTTTTTCATTTTTCCCTCGAATCCTTCGAAAGAACTTATGCCTCTCTAGAACAACATTAATTTTCTCTTTAAAGTAATCCTTTAACATTTTTAACATTATCTGATAAACAACCATCTCCATCTATTGCCAATGTATGTTCAGGTAGGTCTTCAAAGATCTTTATACCTTGTATACTCATATTCTGCAATAGAATCTATTGCCTGCACACTGGGCTAAACCTTTCTACCTCAAGCGCTATGAAATATGTTTCAAATGTTTTACCCACCTTTCCCATGGTAGATCTGTTTCCCCACCTCATAAAAAATGGTGGAGGTTGATTCATGCTAGTGGCTGCTATAATGATGAGGAGATATGCAATATTAATAAACAAATTAAGATACAAATTTTATAATACGGGTGAAAAACTACGACAGTAAAGTGAAGATACTGCATAATAACTGTACAGTAACAGTAGAGGAGTCTAAAATATAATCTCTGTATAAGACCAGCAGAGGCGGCTACTCCGTTTTAGCGGAGGAGTGTCGTCCCACTGGAATGCCTCCAGAGACGAAAAATAAAACGGTAATGAAGTTAACTCATTACCATTTTAATTTTTTGTCACCCCATCCCGAACGGAGCGTCAGGACCGGGCTGCTGCTGACTGGCAATAGCAGAGAGAGAGCAGGGCACTTTCAGTTTAAAGTGCGCATGTCTTTTTGTTCGGCCATCTAGCGACAACCAGCCACACATGCGCGCTTTAAACCTCTTTAACCCCGAGGAGAAAAGATCATCGAGGAGGACATCGCGCTCGCAGGTAAGTGGTTTTAATTTAATTATTATTATTTTTTTAAATGTCCCACCCATCCCCCACACTCGGGACATGCTAGCCGCCACTGAAGAGCAGTGATACTTATAAAAAAGTTAGTTAAAGCAACTGGTACTGCAAAATGTAAATGACTACCTAGAATGGTTGCCAGTCTAGTCTCTATATTTACGTTTTCAACTGTCCGGTCACATGGGTCCTAGTCATTAGGGGGAAGGAAACAGTGTTGAACAAACGAAGGAAGAGCTAGGTGGTGCTTCTGTGAGAAGAATGGTCCTCCAGGCAATCTTAAGATTTGTTGACCATTGCGTGTCCTCTTGACTCTGGTAAATAGACAAGACGACTAGATGACGAGAGCAGAAACAGCCAACACTCAACCAGCAATGCCGTGATCAAAAAGAGGTGCTCGCCAACAGCAGGAGCGGGTGTCCTTGAACGCCTCAGCTGCCTGTCAGTGAGAATGCTGTAATGCCAGAAACAAATGCACTAAGGCGGTTCAAGTGTACTTGGCACCCTTGACTCTGGTGGTTAAAGATAGACAGCAGGGGCACTTACTGTAGTCCCTCAGCTGCCCCACTGCCTGTTAGTCAGCATACACACACATCACAACACCAGAGTGAAGGTCCACATTCAAGTCAACAATGTGTCCAGGGTCAGTTTGCCGCAGTGATTCAAGCATACTCATCAGCTGCAAACTAAAGCAAAACAAATGCCGGCAACAAGAGTGCCTTAATAAATAGTATCAGATGCCCAATGGTAATAGTTTAAAGTGGCCAACATGAAAATGGCAACAGGATAGGCACACACCGGCAGCAGGGCAAACACCCTTGGCAGCCAGGAAAACCAGGAGGCCAACCAAAGTCTTGCGATGCACCAGAGCAGCGTGTACCTTGTAAAAAGTAGTTGGGGGTTACCAAACGATGTGCCGCTTGAAGAGGAGGTCGGCTGGAGGCCCACAGTCATCCAAGGAATTGGAGTCGCAAGGTGGCACCAGTACTCACAATCAGACAGATGGACGTGTGGAGTACTGAAGTGACAAATACCAACTTAAAACAACCGGCAAAGACAAGAAAGTCAACAGTAGAAGATGGCAAGTTAGATGGCGAGAGTTCAGTACTCAAGGGGTGAAGACACAGCGCGACCCCTTGCTTAGCATCCCATCCTCATCGCCGATGAAGAAGGCACAGCCACTGAACAAGGTAAGATATTTATTCCAGTCAAGATTAACAGTGTCTTCAGTCTCGCCTACCAGGGCTCTCCAAACAGAACATCTCTCAAAGTTCTAAATGCACTTTTAGTGGAACATTCCAAACAGGTAGGATGGCGGAGATTAGAACTGGACTAGGAAAATGAGGAACAGTGGCGGCTCCTGCGCTTAGGCGGAGGAGCGTCGCCCCAATGCTCTTAGAGCAGTGAAAGAGGACAAAATAAAATGATAGTAACTTAAGTTATTATCATTTTATTTTTGGTTGCTGCGGGGCTGGGTCAGGGCGGGCGGGCTGGTGGCTCAGGGAGGAGGAGTGGACTGTGCACACCAAGTGCTCATGACTGCTTAGCTGGTCGTTTTGGCCTGGCCAAGCAGTCATGCGCACTTTGCATATTCCCCACCAGGTTGTAATGGATAGCCTGGTGGGAAATATGCACAGGCTTCCAGTCCTGATCTGAGAGCCGATGCACAGCGCTCAAACCAATCACAACGCTGCATTGCAGCATTGTAATTGGCTCAGGGGAGCCTGTGAGCTTCCTGCTTCTTCTTCCGGACCGAACTGGAGAAGAGAAGCGGAGACAGGGGCGGCGGAAAAGGTACGTTTTCTTTTTAAATATTTTCAAACCCACCCCCTTGCCCCCCACCCCGGTTGACTAACAGCCGCCACTGATGAGGAAGAGAAGTCTTACAGCACAACTTCCTTAGTAACCATGTAGAAGTGCACATTTTAAGTAGGTGTGCATCTCTTGTCACACAGTCTTTAGCTCGCCTTTGGGAATTACTCACAAATTCTTTCCTTGTGTGGTAAATATATTCTTACTCCAAATTACTTTTCCAATCCAATTTCTTTATTAAGTTCTCCTTTTCCTGGTAAAATCCATAGATTATGATATTTAAAGTGTAGCTCGAAATGCATTTCGGGGGACTGCTCTTCTTCAGGGGACATATATGCCATCTAAGTTTGTGCAAATGTCCCATGGTGGGTGGTCATGGTAATTCAGACAAGCACCAGGACCACCCGACAAGGGATGATTGTTTGGAAAAATAATTTGGAGCAAGAATATACTTAGAGCACATGCAAAGAGTTTGTGAGTAACACTCATGGGATGTGTGATAAGATAAACACTTGCTTTTATATAGGATGCATGACACCCACCAAAAAGTGGCGTATGTCCTGTTTGCTAAACTCTTGGTCCCTCCACTCAACTCACAATAAGTGGAATAGCCACATTTACGAGAGTGAATCCTCTGCTGGCTCAGGTTGCAAAAACCTTTGAGTAATGGCCCGTTTGTCAGTCAGTGTACAACATATCTTAAGCCTTTTGAGGGTGTTTGTTGTTCTGTCATACATTTTTCTGGTTCGGGCCACCCTGGCAGTCCCAAATAGGAAACCAAAAAAAAAATGACTCCAATGTGATGGGAGAAAACAGGTTAAGCACATTTCTTTTTTTGTTTTTCAATAACAAACTCCTGTTTTGCGAGTTTATTTTTGACAAAAAAAAAATCTGTGTGGGAGTTTTCAACACGGCGCCCGCTCAGCAAAGCGTCAGTGCCTACAGCAGAGTCTCGTTTGGGGCTCTCCTGAATGGCGAGCCATCTTCTGCCGGGTCTGCAGGGGACACCCTCTGACATCCTGGTGAACTGGCTCACCGTTGACGTTCTCTAAATGAGGCCCTGAAGAGTTTTTGTGGATTTAATTTTTTTGCAATGAGCTAACCTCCTGTTACTCTGAATTCGAAGACTCTCTGTACCTGTCGTAATGAACCAGTGGGACAGCCGGACAATGTTTTGGTGGGGAAGTTGTTGGTCTGCAAAACTGAGATCTGCATCCACTCCCTGGCCTGACCACGACCATCTCTGATCCCCCAAATGACTCGAGGGTGAGGCAGGGTTGGGTCGCGAGGCCCAGTGCTCTGTTATGATGAGCTCGTGCCCACGGGAGCTCGAGGACGCCTCGCGTCCTCGAGGTCACGTGGTCACCTCTTGGTGGAATGCGGGGTTTGAACGGAGAGTGGCGAGACGGTTGGATTTAACGGCGGAGCGGTGTTGCCTGCCAAGTGTTGGTTTGCTTTTCTCCAGTGTTTCCTGGAATAAAAGCTACCTGTTATCACTCACTACGTCTTGAGTGTTACGTACCTTCACAACAATTTTGCCGACGAGGATGGGATACGAACCCACAGTATAGCCAAAGTTTTAGAACAGTCCAATTTGTGCATGAAGGAGTTAGAGAAGAGTGACCAGAAAGTATATGTTTCTGAGGTGGGTGCTGTAAATAAATTTCCCAAATCAGTACCTCTCGAGGTAAACATTTTGTTCAAAGGGGTAGGTCCCTACCTCCTGCTGTTTCCAATAAGTGTTGCAATCGTTGTGGCAGCCTCAGCCATGGTTCAGATGCTAAGTTTTGCTTTGCACAAAATAAGGAATGTTTGAGGTGTGGTCGCTTTGGTCACTTCGCAAAGATGTGTAGGTTGGCTCGAAGGAGTAAAGTGGCTTGTGTCACTGAAGATGATGCTCAAATGGTTGAAATTCCTGACAGGCTTTTATGTGTTGATGGAGGTGTGCCTGAAGATGGTGAGGATGATCCACGCAGACACAACAGACCCAAGGCGTTATTTAAAGTTAATGGTAAAGAAGTGTCACTCATTGTAGACACTGGTTCCAAATACACGATTGTTCCCAAAACCTTATTCACACGCTTATGGTGAGGTACAGTTTTGGAACCCAAGGATATTACACCCTCTGGATATCAAGGGGAAACGATTGACATCATGGGGTTTATGTTATCTCAGATTGAGTTTGGAGGGAGATCGGTTTCTGGGAAAGTTTATGTTTCAGAAAGTGGACCTGCCATTCTCGGTTGGGTTCACCAATTTGACTTACACATTAAAATTGACCTAAGGGCTCCCATGCAAGTCATGGTTGTTGATGATGATTCTCTTGAGAATATTTTGAATTCCTTTAAGCATGTGTTTAATGAAAAACTTGATCTCCTTAAAGGTTATGTACATAAGATTGTGTGAAAGGAAAATGCAAACCCTATACAGCACACACTGAGAAGAGTTCCTGTTGTTTTAAGAGAAGGTGTTAAAGCATTATTGGAAGATATGCTCAAGAAGGGGATTATCGAACCAGTTGAGGCCTCTGATTGGGTTTCACCCGTCGTCATTACACGCAAGGCAGATGGCCGCCTGAGATTTTGCGTGGACTTGAGGTCGCTCAATCCGAATATCGTGGCTGACACCTTCCCACTGCCAAACATCAATGAACTTGTCATGTTATTAAAGGGTGGTACATTTTTCTCAAAATTAGACCTTAAGAGCGCATACCACCAAATCAAGCTTCACCCGGGCTCAAAACCGCTCACAACTTTCATTACTCTTGAGGGGACTTTTCAATTTACCCGCATGCCATTTGGTCTCTCGTCTGCGGCCAGCGTATTTCAACGTATGATGTCTCAAATTTTTAAGGGTGTTCCCAACGTCTTGTATTTCCAGGATGACATCCTGGTCTTCGGTGCATCTGTTCAAGAACACAATTCAATACTCAATCAGACATTACAGAGAATTGCTGATGTTGGAATAACCCTGCGCAAGGATAAGTGCTCATTTCTCTCTGAAAGTGTTGACTATCTAGATCACACGCGGTCTTTCGAAGGTGTCAGACCCAAATTAAGCCTTCTCTGAGCCATCGAACAAGCCCCAAGACCCATCGACAAAGATCAACTAAGATCCTTTATGGGTCTCATTGAATATTATGCCAAGTTTGTAAAATCTTTTGCTGGCAAGACTGAGAGTCTCAAAGCTCTTTTGAGAAAAGGTCAAAGTTTTGTGTGGGGAACTGAACAACAAGATTATTTTGATGGTATTAAGAGAGAGATGTGCAATGCTGGCATCTTATCCCCTTTTGATATCAATCTACAGTCAATAATAACTGTTGATGCTGTTACTACAGGTTTGAGTGCTGTCCTCTCTCAAAAACATTGTGGAACGGAGAGGACAGTAGCCTTTGCTTCCAGGATACTGTCCAAGTCGGAAAGGAACTACTCAGTTATTGAGAGGGAGGTCTTGGCTGCTGCTTGGGGGGTGGAATACTTTTGCAATTTTGTATGGGGTGCTGAATTCTCATTACGCTCTGATCACAAACCTCTCCTCACTATACTTTCTCCTGGTGGGGCCGGCAAAGGTTCAGCATGCTTGGCCAGGTTAGCGGCCAGGCTACAAGAATATCATTATGTTCTTGAGTACATTCCTGGTTGGAAGAATAAACGAGCTGACTGTTTATCTAGGTTGTCTATAGATAGTGCACAGGTGGACAACCAACATGATGACCCTGTTGCTTCTGTGGAGGATGTTGTGTGTGATGGGGCAGGTGCGTTTTCCCAGGAGGAATGGAATGCAGAAATGTCTAGAGACGATACCCTCAGTGAAGTGATGCGCCTTGTTGCTTATGGAAGAAGATGAGATAGTTGTGTCTCTACACCGGTGCAACCTTTTCTTAAAGTGTTGGATGAATTTTCTACTTGTGGGAAAAGTGTACTCATGAGGGGTGACAAGTTTGTTCCCCCTTTTGGTGTGAGAAGAAACATTATTCAAATAGCACATGAGCGTCATCTTGGCCAAGGTTTGACTCAACGCTGTGTCAAGGCCCAATTTTGGTGGCCGGGCATGGATAGTCAAATTACGAATTTTGTGGTCTATTGCAAAGTTTGCAAGGAAAGTGAGAAGAGACTCAAGGAAGGCAAGCAAGTGGCCATGGGTCACATCTCCAATCCTGGCAAGCCCTGGCATAGTGTTTGCATAGACTTCATCGGCCCGATGTCTGATCTGGATGAAGATTGTAAATTCGCCCTGGTTTTGGTGGATGTGTTTTCCAAGTGGCTTTCTGTGGTGCTTTTGAGGGAGATCTCCACCATTGTAAGTCTAAACAAAATTTTTCAGGAAAAAGGTACTCCTTCTCTTCTTATGACTG
The DNA here is from genome assembly GCA_963921515.1 of Calotriton arnoldi. Lineage (NCBI taxonomy): Eukaryota > Metazoa > Chordata > Amphibia > Caudata > Salamandridae > Calotriton > Calotriton arnoldi. The sequence continues at coordinate 2,279,018 of CAWUFW010002236.1, forward strand.
ACAATGGTACTCAACTTGTTTCCCAGGATATGGAGATTTTTCTCACAAAACATGGCATCACTCACCATCACACCACTTTATACAATCCCCAGGGTAATGACATGGTCGAGAGGGCCAACAGAACTGTGAAGGGTGCCATACAAATGTCAATATCTTCAGGCTTGGATGTCAAGAAGGCTGTGCAAGACCTAGTGTGGGCCCATCGCATAACCATACACAAAGCTACTTCCAAGTCACCTTTTAAGATCATGAGAGGCAGGCCCCCTGGGAGCAAGATGGTTCCTTCCTGGTTGAAGGAGTTGGTACATAGAGCTGATTCTCTCAATCCGGAGGATTTAAGGTGTGCACGCTCCAAGGCATATGTATTAGAAGGTGACTGGGTTAAAATCAAATCTGGGCGCACGGCTAGAGGTCTATCAAAATTCAAAGGTCCCTACAAAGTCCTACGAGCTTTTGACTTATGTTATTCTTGAAAATGGCGAACGCTTGAATCGGCGTAGAGTTGCGTTGTACCAAAGAGGTGGTTGTGGTTCTAGTGTGGATAAAAGAGAAAGTTGTGGTGGCTACCTGTTCATGGATGATGTTGAGTTTAGTCAGTGTGGGGAAAGTCAACAAGTTCCTGTTGCGTTAGAAGAATCTGTTTTTCCAAGTTGTAGCAGTGAAAGAAGCACCACTGATGTTAATTTTGGGAATGGTGCAACCTCGAGGGTGGGTAGAGTTTGTAGACCACCCAAGTATCTAAAGGATTATACTTCGTAATCTTTCATGTGCTTGTCTTCATTTGTACAGTTTCTCCTTAGTCTTTCATTTCGGTTCTTCTTCTTCCTTTGACTTATCTGTTCTTTCTCTTCTTTCAGCCCTGGGTCCACTATGCCTTTTCTTTTCTCTTGCATTTTCTGTTTTGTCATTGAACAGGAGAGGATGTGTTATGATGAGTTCGTGCCACGGGAGCTCGAGGACGCTTCGCGGTCACCTATTCATGGAATGCGGGGTTTGAACGGGGAGTGGCGAGACGGTTGGATTTAACGGCGGAGCGGTGTTGCCTGCCAAGTGTTGGTTCGCTTTTCTCCTGTGTTTCCTGGAATAAAAGCTACCTTTTATCACTCACTTTGTATTGAGTGTTACGTACCTTCACAACATGCTCCTGTGAGCTTGTGCCATAAACCACTACATACGTTGAAGGATACACAGATCTTGCACAAGCAGGCACTGGCGACTGAACAGTGCCAGAGACAGTTTCTTAAAGGGCCTGTACATTAGGAGAGAGAGACTGATTTCTGGATCACCAAAATGCAGACAAGACCCTCAGTGCACCATGGATGAGCCTGTACCTGTTTAGGTTTCCCTGAGTAATGCTTTCACCAAAGAAGTGAGTTGAATTGGGAGATAATAAAGTGATTGTGCTTGCATTCCATATCATCTATTCATGCAGTATTAATTACTAGTGTAATAAAATACTATTTCTTTATAAGTAAAAGTATTGACTGGCTCATGCATTATTGAGGGCCATTTGGTGGATTGTTGAGTTTTGAGTCTCTAACCCCACAGCACCTCCTTAAGTAAGCATTGCACTGCTTGATTCTTTACCCTGAGAGTCAAATGCTAAAAGGATGTACTTGGTGCTTAGTTTTCAGAACACTAGCACGTTAGCCCCAATACGCCAGAGACAAACAGTCTCAGTCACTCTGATTGATGCCTAGTAGTTTATGAGCGCCAAGTGACTTGCAGAGTATATCTGACAACGCTTTCTGGATTTCCTGAATATTTACCATTAACGTATGTAGGAGTGGTAAATATATGGGTTGTAAGTCAGTTCAGTTCAGAAAAGCTTTATTCGGTTATAAGAAACAACCATAAAAGCGAATGTACATACACATATATATAATGACATCCTATTACAAAAAAGTTACTTTAAAACGATTCAGCAATACGAGAATATAATTCCATTAAAATACTTTAAAAACCATGCTTTTCCGTGCATAAATTGACTTTAAAATGAATGTTGCTACAAAAAAACATATATCCGGCAATTTAAGTGTAAACATTGGACTCATAGCTGCATTAAAAGTTGTAACATTATATTTCTTAAACAATGGTTTTAAGTATACAAATCTATAATTAGAATACAGTTCACAAAAAAGTAAAAAGTGCAGAGTGCTTTGCTTTATGCGATTATCACACGGGCATGGAGTGACTGGGTGCTGTTTCATTTCTGGGAACGCCACTAAGTGATGTACAAGACCCAATCTCATCCTTGTCAGTACAAATCGGTGGGATGATCTTGATACTGATGTTAAGTAGCTTTGAAACCCAATGGTGTCTATGTGCAGTTGGTATTGCTGGTAAGTAGATTGTAACTCCACTTGTCTCAACCTGCCCTCCTTCCTTTGTGCCAAAAATATATTCCTCATCTCCTGTTTAGAGAAATCTAAAACCTCCATTGGGTTGTCCAGGGTTCTTAACTTAAATAGTTCTCTAGTGGTATTTACTATGTATTTTAACCAAGGGATCTTGAGACAGTTATCCAGTCGCATGCAGTCCTTAATAATTGTTTGTGTAAACAGGGTTTCTTCTTTCGCCCAAATAGACCTCCAAAATAAAAGGGGTCTCAATGCAATCAAATCTGTCAGATATTCGATCCCTGCCTCCCGATGGACTATCTCAGTGGACGCTGATTTAGGGAGGCATAATAATTTTTATAGGAAGGTATTTTCCTCTGTTTGCAGATCTGGACAGGGGTAGTAGCCCCATAACCCTGCTCCGTATAATGCAATGGAAACACATCGGGCTTTATAAATATCAATCATGTCTTTAATACGTCGGTCCCCTAATTTGGCAGCAAATCTAAAGACCCCATATATACTTTTGGTCATTTTCATTTGTACATTGGATGCTTCACATGACCACTTGCCATTAGCAGATAGGGTTATCCCTAGGTAACAGAAGGTATCAACCTGTTCCACTCTTGTGCCCTCTATAAAGAAGTGTTTCATTTTCTTTGGTTTTTTTCCACAGACCATAGTATATGTTTTGCCCTTATTTATTAACAACTTCCTCCCCTTAATAAAATCAGTAAACCCATCCAATAGTCGTTGTAGACCTAGCGGTGTCTGGGATAGGAGCACCGCATCGTCTGCATAAAGCAGTACTGGTATATTCTGTCCATCTACTTGAGGAGCATCTGCCGGTATTGACTTAAGGGCTGCGTCTACTTCATTAATGAATAGAGTAAAAAGTAATGGCGCTAAGATCGCAGCCTTGGCGAATTCCTCGCTTGACCTTGAAATTGGGGTACATACACCCTGTTGGCCATACCGGACTCTGCTTGATAATTTTTCATACAATCTGGCAAGGAAGTAGATAATGGACTCTGGGGCCCCTAGATTGAGTAGAACTGGCCATAGCAAAGTATGATCCACAAGATCAAAAGCGCTGCTCAGGTCCAGCAAAACATAGGTAAAGTCCCCTTGCTTTGCGCGTGTGTATTTTCCAATTAAAAATTCCAAATTAATACACTGTTCTTAACGTACCCAGCCCCTTTCTAAAACCATATTGTGATTTAGCTAAAATATCGTTATCCTTGACCCATTCATCCAGTCTTACCAAAAGGACCCTGCTCATAACCTTCACTGAAGAGTCCAGTAAGGAAATGGGTCGGTAATTTTAGCTTCCGATTTATCTCCTTTTTATAAATAGGGATTATAACAGATTGACCTCATGACCTCGAGAGGACCCTCTGTGACTGCTGCATTAAAAACTCTCGTAAGTATCGGACCCCAAAATTCTGGTACTGATTTGTAAACATCTATGGGTACCCCGTCCGGGCCTGGTGCTTTGCCCCCTTTACTTCCTCTGATACCTAACTCAACCTCGCTAAGAGTGATATTTAACGGAATAGTGGGCCATTTGGTGTAATCTGTGGGCTCATCCAATAGTTCATTACATGGGTTAAAAATGTTAGAGAAATGTGTCACCCATTCTTCACAATTTACATGGCAAGTAATTTCGGGTACGGAGTCATCTTTTCAGAAATGTTGAATTAACAGTATCCCAGAACAACTTATTGTTGGATGTTGCAGCTGCCATAGAGAGGTTGCCCCAGGCTTCCTCTTGGAGTTCCTTCTTCCTCTGTTTTAGAGCTAGTTTATAATCCAATCTTAAATTCTTCACTAGCACTTTGTCCCTTGGTCTGCTAGTGAGTGCTATTTTTAACATGTTCAGTAAGTTAGTACAAGAATGATTAAACCAGCCCCTGTTCTGCTTTTGTGTCCCATTTACCTGGGTTGTAAGTCATATTTGTTGTTTCAACAATGTCTTGTTCTTGATATTCGGGTCAATATAATTGTATCTGTTTATTTCAGTTTGAAGTGATTGCACCAGTTTTGGTTCAGTGTTTTGTGTCTTTCAAAATTAATTTTGAATTTTCTATTTTTAATATGATATTTTAATTTACCCTTCATAGTCCCTTTAGAACTTCAGGGGGTTTATTTCTGTATCCGTACATTTCTTCTGCCCTTAATGTTTGCCTGTGTTCCCCATCCCATGTCCTTTTAAATCCCATCAGTCCAATTTCCTTTCATCCTCTCCAGTATCCCAATGCCCGTTTCTGACCTCTGTATCTTTATTCCTCCATATTGCCCCCATTGGGTGCAGCTACTTGTGTCTCTCTTCCTGTTCTAACTCCAGCAATGTTCTCATAGGGGCATATTCACAAGGATTTATCGCCGAGTTATCACCACTTTAGCGCAGCAAAAGTGGGGATAGAATTACCGCCCCTTTCGCAAGCTGGTGCTAACTGCACACATCACCACATTACCCGCGATAGCTGCCGCAAAAAACATCGCCACGGTTGACACCGCCAACTAACGCTAATGAGATGCAGAATAGGCGTGTACGTGCAAAAACACACGAAAAGACAACACCGCGCGATTCTCTACGGACAGCCAGATCTGCGATGCGAGGCAAAAACAGGCGATAAGCCGCGTTAGCAGCATAGATTGTACACCTGTTTTTTGCTGGTGCTAAGCAGGACGACTAACTGCACCACAAAAGGGAGAACAGCCCACAGCCACACCTAAAGAAAAACAGATGCCATGGAGCCACTGCCCATGCAGCTCGGAGACCCCTGAGGCCCACAACACCCACCGCCACCACCCCCAGGACCCCCCACACCCCTGGCCCACCCCCGACCCACCCACCCCGGACAAAGATGTGCCACAGCAACTTACGAAATCAAGAGAAAAATAAGAGCCTGATGTCGCACAAATACAACAAACCCACATGTGTGGGCAGAATAAGGAGAAACAAACATACAACTCCGAAATCACACAACAGAACTTTATTTATACACAACCCAAAACAACAATTCTGAAGAGTCCATGCGGATCCACTCCGGACAATCCTGAAGTCACAGCCTGCAAGAAAAAACCGAAATAAAAAGGTGTGTCATGCGCTCAGCAAAGGAAAGAGAGAGAGAGAAATAAAGGGAGCGAGAGAAAGAAAGGGAGCGAAAGAAAGAAAGGGAGAGAGAGAAAGAAAGGGATAGAGAGAAAGAAAGAGAGAGAGAGAAAGAGACCGCTGCCCATGCGCACCCCGGACCCACTGCTCACCTTCCGCCACCGGTGTGTCTCCAACCACGTGCTGGTGCACGCTCTGAGGCCGGGACACGCGACCTTGGCAGCCTCCACAACACGTGGACCCGCCCCGCGGCCCACTAGGTCACACACCTGAATCTGGGCCTTGAGCTCGGAATGGGAGAGTCCATTACAGTGCACAGGTCATCATCACAGGCTGCACACCCGCTCAGCTCCATAGGTGCCACTAACTCTGTGGACCTTGAGGCAACGCCACGTGGCAGTAGGCCCGCGTCGCACACAGGCTCTGTCCAACACTGCAGTCCACCAGGTGCCCTATCTGAAACGAGTAAACAACAAATAATTGCAGAGTCCAAATCATTGCACACGGCATCATCGCCTGTCCGACCCTGCGCACACATGCTGCTGCACCCCAGCCCCTCTCACCGCCCAGCGGTGAATGTCCGCCCCTGCGCACCCAGGCCCCACTGCTCACCTGCTGCCACCGGTGTGTCCCCAAGAGGGCACACCACGTGCCAGTGCCAACTCCAAGGCCGGGCCCGCAGCCTTGGCAGTCCCCACATCATGCGGTACCCCCCCGCGGTCCAGCAGGTCACACACTTGATACTGGGTCTTGAGTCAGAAATGGCAGAGACCACATCAGTGCACACGTCATCATCGCAGGCTGCACACCGCTCAGCTTCATAGGTGAGACTAACCCTGTGCAACTCAAGCCAGCGCCACGTGGTGGTAGGCCTGTGGCGCCGCCGGACGTCGGGGGTGACTAACCCTGTGTGCCACAAGTCATGGAGCCTCCATGATTGAGCCACGTTGCGCGTACGTCATCAGGTCACCTCCAGCAGTGGGGAATGTGACGTTGCAGGCACCTTTTATTGGCGGTGTCACATGGCCCGTGACGCATCTGCTGGATGGGTGTGGTGTGTGTGCAAACCTGCCCTCAGGGAGTGGCCGTGGCATGCTGGCAACTAGAACAGGGACCAGCAGATCCCAAGCGTGGAATCCTGGGACATGTAGCTATGTCGTCCCTCCTCGGAGCATAAGCGCAGTGGTCTGGCCTGGCGTACGCCGGACCGGCGTCGGGCGTGCAAGGATGATCCCGGGGCTGTGTGCGCTGGTTCAGTCCTTGTCCGGACAAGGAAGTGACGGATGCGTGTGTCCCTGATGTCGTGACTATGCCGCACGGAACGCAATCGGCAATGTAGCACCCTGTGACTCATGTCCCACGACGTGTGCAACATGGACGTCAGGGGGAATTACTGGCCCTACACACATCCACACTCACATACTTGACATGACACAACTGTGCATTAGTGAACGATTTATTGTCATCCAGTGGAGTGTTGCAGCTTGAGCAGTACAGGGCCTGGCAGACCCCACTTCACATCATTGGCACGTGGCGGCCCAGCCAGAGTCCTTCAGGGCATGACAAGTACACCGGAAGAGGAAGAGTCCAGACCGCAGTCTGATCGCTGTGACATCGGTCATCTAACAGAATATGGCAGTCCATGTCGAGGTCCAAGGTGAGAGTCAATGAGTGCATCGGGGGGCAGTGGAAGGTCATGATGCCAAGGGCAGAACCAAGATGAAACAGGCCAAATGGGTGGGAGGAATGCTACTGCCGCCTCATGATCAAGAAGTCTGGATCATCCACATCCTCGTCCTCTGATGTGTGCTCTGCCTCACCTGTGGGTGCTGCAGTTCCGGCTGCAGCACTGTGTGCCACTGACACATCAAGGGCCGGAGGTGGATTTTCGGCCGCACCGTGTGGCAGTGACACATCAGGTGCAGGAGTAGAACTGTCTGCCGCACTGTGACACACCAGGGGGCGCAGATGGGGATGGTGTAGGGGCAGCAGCATCCATCTGCGCCAGGCCTTGTGGCAGCAATGCCATGACGAAGATCTGCAGGGTATGGTATATCCCAGCTACATTTTGCTGATGTGCAGCAGTGACAGCCAACCTTTCCGCCTCCATCCGCACCATGTCCTCCATGAGCCTCCGCATTTGTGCCAAGTCACTGCTGAGATCGCTGGAGCCACTCTGACTTGACAGGTGTTCTGGTCTCCGAGTCAGGACTCCAGCGATGTCGGCCAGCGCTCGTTGGAGGCCATGGAGCGGACTGTGGGTGTCCGTCATGGACTGTAAGTGGTCCCCCAAGGGACGTAGACACCCATGGATGGCATTAAGTTTGGCTGCCAGGAGGTCAAACCCCACCCGCACCTGATCAGCCAGCTTCTCCTGGGCCTCCAACACATGGGTTTGGAAGGCCAGGTGTGTTCCGTGGGGGTCTTGGGAGACAACCGGTGTGGCAGGTGCTGCCTGCTGTGTGGTCTGTGCAGGGGGTGGGTCTCCTCAATGCAGCTGGGCTGCCCTGATCCAGGAGTTGGGGAGCTGATGCGGCCGATGAGCTCTCTGAGGGCTTCGGTGTCGATGATGGGGTTGTCATCCTCGTCATCAGTGTAGAGTTGTTGGGTCTGCTCTGCAGGGGGTGTTGATGGTCCCTCTGCAATGTTAAGGGGAGATGCTGCATTACATCGTGTTGACATGTTTGTACAGGCATTGTACAAGTTCACATACAGACTGCATGACGAGATACATTGTGGCTGTGTAGGTGGAGATGCCTGTTGGATGCGGGACAGTTGACATTTCGACACCATCATGGATGTGAGTTTGTACTTGTGCAGTTTCATCTCACATACCCCTGCTATGCCAAATGTCATTGGCCAGTATCTTCACACAAGCGGCAGCAGTTTCGCCCTCTGTCCTGTTGTTCACGTGTTGCAGTTTGACCCACACTGTTGTCTATGCTGCTGTGCTCTGAATGTCATATGTGTGTGCTGCAGTTTCGTGAGGGTCGCCCCTGCAGCTCTGAGTCTGCTGGCTCTTGTCCCTTGCAGGCGGTGTGCCTTTGACTTCTGTGTCCATGCAGTGTTGAGAAGTTACCAGTCTTGGGTGGGTGGGTGTCTTGGTGGGAGTGGGGACTCGGGGCATGGTTTGTCCGCAGCTGTGTTGTTGACGTCAGGAGTTGATTGTGCAGGTGGATGTGTCAGAGTGTGACCTGCTCCTTTACGGATGTGGTCCACACTCAGCCACCTCAGTGTCGTTGCGTGCACCATGTCATGGTAATCGGACTGCAGGCATGGGATTCGTCATGCAGTGTCACTTACGTTGTCAGTGTGGCTCACGGACCAGCAGCTTGGCTGGGTTCAGCACATGTGCATGGGTTGTATGTGAGCTGTGTGATATGTGGGGTGGGCCCACTCTGGACAGATGGTCGAGGGTGACGTACTTGGTGTTTCTATGTGTGCTGCAGTATGGCAAGGGGAGCAGGGACATGATCCGTAGTCATTGTGGGTGTGCAGTGTGGTCTGCTTATTTGTGCATGTGTGCCATTGTGCCCATCTCCCCATGTCCCCCCAGTCTCTGGTCGCTACTCACCCTGTTGCTGTTGTGTCCGGTCCTGTAGAGCAGTGTCCGGGCCCCCAACTCCTGCCACCGTATCCACACTGATGACTGTTGACACCATCTCCTCCATCTCATCCAGCTCCTCCTGCGGCGCAGGACTCCCACCTCCAGTCTGCATTGCTGCTTTGAGGTTGTTGGCGAGTTTGCTCTTGGTTTTGCGCTTGATATCAGTCCATCACCTCTTGACCTCGTCCATTGACCTCCTCTGCACTCCGACAGCATTCACCTTGTCCAAGATGGACTGCCATATTCTATTCCTTGTGCCCAATGACACGGTGGAGGTGATGAACAGTTGTTGATGGTGCCCTATCACCTCTGTGACCAGGATCTGATTCTCCTGCGGACTGAACCGCAGCTTCCTCTTCTTCTTGTCCTTCCCTGTCCCCGAGGGCCCTGGCTGGGGCTCCGGGGGGCTTGTGGGGTTCCGATCATCCCCTGTGCCTGCTCCGCCTGACTCCATCATGCTTCGCAGTTGGTGTTTTTTTGTTTGGTGTATATTTTTTCTGTTTTTGTAGTGGTTTTTCCCGCCTGACGTGTGTGTGTTGCAGGCCGTGCGCGCCTTATCGCGGATTGTCTCTTCGCGATTGGGCCCATCACAACTTTTTTCACGTTAAGGTTTGAATTTTTATCGCCGTCGCGCTAGTTGTTTCGCGGACATTCGCCGCGTTATCGTGCAGTTATCGCACGGTATCGCCGTGTTGTGAATGCCACGTTAACACAGCGTTATTTTCACGCGATGGACTGCGATGTGAGAAGTTGCGGTAAGCTATTTTGGCGATGTTTAGCGCATGTTCTTGTGAATATACCCCACAGTCTTTCTACTGCAGGTATAGATGCCAGCCACTGCCGAAAGACTCTGAGAACAACTTGTCTTGGTACTCTTGAAACTCTACATGCGGCTGGTCAAAGAGTTTATATGCATCCATTACAGTTTATTTACTATAATACAAGGTGAAGGCACTGATATTTACAATTATCACCCCGGAGTAAATTGTGGAACTGCAAGCAGCCAGGGTGGTGAGCGGGCAAGGAAGAGCAGGATAACAAAGAGAGTTGGCACCAGTCTCGCTGCCTATACAGTATCTAAGGTACAAGAATCTCTATGACTGACTTATTTTAAGTTAAAAAAAGGTCCCACCAGTTTTACCTCTAGCATTAAGGTAAGACATACCATTCAATCTCTTCAAGGTCAAAAGATGGTGAAGTTAGATGATCTTGGCAACTGGTCCCATTGAAGTCAATTTTAGGGTTCAGTTTATTTGGAGATTCAGGACCGTTCATCCAATAAATGTCTGTGGGTGCCTCTGGTTGGTTGGAAGGGGAGGGCGATTCCAATGTGGGCAATGTTCTCTAGTAAATTTGCATGTATGACTTAGATGAGGAACTCAAGAGAGCTCTGAAAATTAGATCTTAGTAATTGTCGAAGGCCAAGGTCTCGACTGCCCAATTGGTATTTGCGATAATAGAAATCGAAGTGAGGAGTAAGTAACAGGAAGTGAGTCATGCTACTTTTATTTTCTTGTTAAATAGTTGTGATTTTTTGCCTTCCTTTCAAAGTTTGCACCTAAAACAAACCTCTAGAATTGCACAGTCGAAATGATACCTCACACTTGTTTAAATGTTCTCCTGCTAATCTGAGAGGGTTCGAAACTGTATTCTGCTGTAACCAAACCACGCTTGCTCTCAGCATCTCCCTCTTTCCCATCCATCACTGTGCCATTGCCTCAAACGCCAGGCCGTTTAAAGAAGGATCACACACATCTCAAGAGACAAGTCTTTTTGTCTTCTCTTACTCTCCTTCACTCACACTTTACAATGAGTTTGAATCCAGTGTTCACAGAGTGCAGAAACTGATGGGAGCATATTTTAATAACATCATGCAGTTAGTTCAGATTTTAAATGGCCCGCAGATGACAAGATATTGAATAATGAGATCCTGCAAGCCGCCTGAACTGTATAATGAGACATGACGACCTGTCTAACGCGGGCAGGCTCCGAGTCTGCTGGGTGCTAATTCGGCATCAAGAAGTGATTCCAGGAAAGAAGAGAACAGCGAGCGCGCGTCTGTAAGGGAGTGTCTGTGTCAATATTCGTTATCTACACAATAATAGACTTTGTGAGTTGATCAGGTGGTCTACAGTGCCTCGAAGTGTGTGACTAATTTAATTTGCTGGTAAAACTGGAAATTTCACACTTGATGAAGTGGCATAAAGATTTCATCTTATTTTGTATAGTCGAAGACACATACCCTGGTCTAGTATCAGTGACGAGTTCCTGCTGCATGATGTCCCTTGTCCAGACTAATTGCACTGCGCTGCTGTGCAACATGTTAAAACAAGCATTGGTAAAGCCAACATGCCTTGGCAATGCCCGAGCTATTAATTGGCCTTGTCAATGTGAATGTCTTTTAGCCATGTTGTCTAGCAGCACATCTGCTGTCCAGCATGGTTGAAAGTTACTGAAAGCCCAGAATCAAAGGATGTTGAGCTGACGCCGAGTCTCTTTGCCCCCCATCTTGAGCTTATTGTCCTGCCCCTCCTAACACGAACAACACTATGACATGGCCTGCAATGGCCTCATCATAGCACTTTTATCAGTGACCTTCAGCCATGCTGAACCGCAGATGTGCTGCTATACAACAGGGATAAAAGACATTCACACTGACAAGGCCAATAGCTTTGGCATTGCAGAGGTCTATTGCCTTTGCCAATGCTTGTTTGGTGTTGAAGGGGTCTTGCTGAAAGAAGTGGACGTGATAGTGAGAATCAGTTGAGGAACTTTAAAGTGAGGATGTGGCGTAATGGCCAGCGCTGCAGACAGGGGAACTAGGTTCGAATTTCGGGGTCAGCTGAACAGTTTGTGATTCTAGGCAAATCACTTATGCTTCCCCCTGCCTACGACAATGAATGTGTCATTGTGTAATGTAAGTGGTGAGCGCTGAAAGCGCTCCAACACCATCGGCTGGTGTTAGCACTATTGCAAGATGGAGGACGGAACAAGCGCTCCAATACCATCGGATTGTGCAAAAAAAAAAAAAAAGCAGCAGTGACGAAGGAGGTAGTGGGGGGACAGGTCAAGTGGGAGGGGATGAGGAGATGGGCAAGCAACAACAGAAAAAAAAACTTTAATTGAAGCAAGCTCATCAACAAAAATGAATGTATCATTGTGTAATGTAACAGGTGAGCACTTAAAGCGCTCCAATTCCATAGGCTTGTGTTCGGGCTATGGCAAGACGAACGACAGAGCGAGAGTTCCAATACTATCGGATTGTGCAAAAAAAATTAAAAGTACTGTTCGTGTTTTGCCAGATTTTCAAGAAATGCATTCGTTTATATACACGCGCATGCATTTTAGTGGTGTATGTGTATGTGTACAAGGGAGACGGCCTGAAAACACAAGTACTCTTATGGAGTGCTTGAAAACAAAGAGAAAAATAGCTCCACAAACCTGGAGCAGTGTACTTGGCCCATGTGCTATGTGAGGGCCAAAAACAAGAAGAGGGCATGATGCCTGCATGTCATGACGAATGGCATTAAAGAAAATGAGAGCGACTCCGAAATTTACCAACGGTAGGAGATGGGAGGCCTGTAAGCCCACAGATAGAACACAACACATTTCTTCGAGACAGCGCATGCGCTGTCTAACCGAGACCTAAAAAGCAGGGGGAGGGGAACAACACAAGGGAGATGTTAGCAGCAACAATGGGAGAGGGGAAAACCAACACAAGGGAGTTGCAGGGGAGGAGGGAAGGAGCACGAGACGGGGGGCATCAACACAGAGAAGGGATCAGTGGGAGGGGAAGGAAGAAACAGTACCTCAATCGCAGCACGAGTAGCGGACGGGCCCTAATTAAGTTCAATCAATCTGTGCTTGGTCCATGCACCACAGAAACTAATGGAAGTGATGCTTGGCCTGGACTGTCCAATCGGGAGGCAGCAAAGTAGAGTGACACTGAAGCCAACAAATGTTAAGCAATGGGCGGGCTCCAAGCCCTTTATTGTAAACAATATGTCTCGCAAGCGAGAAAGCATATAGCGTAGGTGCTGTCCCAGGCTCAATCTAAAAACCACTGCTTGTGACTCTGTCATCCTCTTGCGATGTCCAGGCATAAGTTGCCGGGGAAGGTGCAAGAGTCAGGAGACAGTGCGCTTAGGGGAATAGTGTCACTAAAAGCTTAACAGTGCAGGGGCAGGATAAAGCAGGAAGCAGGGCAACAGGGCTTGGCAGTGCATGCGGGCAAGAGGAGGGAGTTTGGAGTGAGGCAAGAAGGCACTCGAATCAGTCAAGGACATTCCTAGTGGGAAAGTTTAACAAGCATTAGCAAAACCAACATTTTTGGCACTGGCTAGCATTCTGCTAATTTCTTTAATGTTTTTGTACATTTTATTTAAAAACATTTTTAAAAAATTGGCTATCTATGCATTTATGAATGTCTTTGAATATTTTTGTAATAAAAGTTTACAAAGGATAAAAAAATGGCAACAGATGAGTGCACATACGTGCAGGCCCGTACATGGTGTCAGTCTTGGAATGGGTTAGAGGTCTAATCCACAACGGCTGTAGTTGCTTGTATACATGTACAAATGCAGACACAATGACCAATCATTTTGGCAAATGTAAAAAGTCCTTTCAAGTACATGGCAGCTGCAATCAGAGGCCGCACAGGATGTGGCACACCACAGCTGAGACTGACAATGAGGGCCCAGTAGCATTGCCTGGGGAGCAGAAAAATGAAAAAGTTTAAAAATATTTTAGAAATAGCACTCTGGCACTGAAGGGGACTCTCTGTGTTGGTGAGGACATTGTGCTTCAGCAGAATGGAATTCCTCATCACCCACACAGACACAACTATGGCTGAAGTGGGTGGACCCACTTGTTCGTGCTGTGGTGAACATTAGCAAAATTTGAATGACACTGCAGTAGACCAATTGATGAATAGAGCTGGCTGAACGCCCCCATTCATATATAGTTAGGACCTTGTTTCCTTATGAAATAGATTTTTTGGTTTAATAATAATGTTGACGCCGTTTGGTGCATCTTCACGAAACTTGTAAAAAAAAGTCTCATCCACCTCAGCTTCTTTCTGGAAAGTTTCAGGGTGATCCACTAAGCGGGGCCTGAGAAAAAGAGGGGTCCCAAAATGTGTTCTCCATGTAATTTTCCATAGGAAATTGAACAGTGATACCGCAAAAGCAGGTGAACGGAATCACATTAAATTTAGCAGAAAGCTAGATCTTGGTTAAGAAAATGTGCCTTTTGTGATTTGGTGTAAATTGGTTCAGTAGTTTTTGAGAAATTAGGGTTCACAGGCTGCTGAGGTTCCATGGATAAAGATAAGATCTGATTAGCTGCCGCCACAGCAACAAAGAAATGGTGGCAGCCATCTTAAGACTCTGGGACTCAGTTCTTTGTTGTGGAAAAAAAGTTCAAAAAAACATACATATGGGGGGGGAGGGGTAGGGGGGTGGTAGTGTAGGGATACCCTAACCCCCTAGGCCTGGTGTGGCCCAAATCATAATTTTTTTAGTGTATAATAAACCCCAAGGATGAGCCAGGGCCCGTGGGGTCACCAATGTCTTTTTATGTAGGGGAGGGTGGACTGCAGCCTTTCCCCCGAACCTTTAGGAGGTCGTGGGGACCGCATCACCCAGGCCAGATTAAGTTAATTATGGGTAGTGTGCCCCACTTTCTCAAGCCTCTTTAAGGCCCCGGAGACTATTTTTTTTTTTTAAGGAGCATGCAGCCCCCCTCCTCAAGCCTGTGTAAGGCCAGGGGGCCCCATCCCCACGGTTAATTAAATATTTGTGGGGAGGGGAGACTTGCGTCCCTCCTCCACAAACCTCAGATAGGCCTCAGGGGCTCCATCCCTGGGACAGTTTTTTTATGGAGGGGGGATATGGGTCCCCCCTCCGCAAACTGTGGACCCCATCCCCCGGCGCTCGATCAAAGCAGTGTCCCGCAATCCCATCCCTTGGGACACTGCTATTCCATGCTCGGGAGAGTGCGAGCAGGGAATACAAATTTAATTATCTGTCCACACTCTCCTGGGCAGGTAACACAATTTTGCTCCCGCCCTTTGGAAGCAGAGAAATAAGCTGCTCCCACCCAGGCAGGTGTAAAGGAATAGAGCCAGCTCCCTCAAGCATCCAGTATGAGTACTGGTTGGGGAGCCGGCAGGGGCTGCAGGGGCTTGGATTTCCTCCTGCGGCCACCAACGATTAGCCTTGTTGTGGTTACTTGGGATAATTATAACTGGTGAATTTCAGTGGTTTTGTTAATTTAAAACAGTATGTTTTACCTGTGATTTTCACCTAACTATAACTTCGCTTCGGCCTTTCTTTCAGTGAAAAAATATGTAGTTGAAAGACATCACAATTTCACCCAACCCTTGATGCTCATCAGTAGGTATGTTGTGCAGAGACATCTTTGGGGCAGATGGCAGGTTTACATTGGTTATGCTCTCGTTAGCCTGTCAGAGGTGCCATGCACTACACAAACTAAAAGAGGCTCTCGGAACATGCCAAGCTACAGTGGTAACTTGACATTTTAAGTGCCTGACCCTGAAAGTAGTGGAAATAACATAATTTGTATTCTTCATTTTGCAATTGGACAGTTATGTTTATTTATTACAGTTTATTTTCAATAATTGCTTTTGAAGCAGATACACTTTAGCCAGTAACATTTGCTACAGAGCAACAAGACAAAGCAAAATAGTTTGAGTAGTTACATTTAGATATTGTCTACGGAAGTGAGGAGTGTTGCATGGTTATCGTACCAGAATATTGTTGTCAGAATATTGTCTGCCGAAAAATATTGTGATCTAGTTATTGTTTAGGAGATTGGAGCCTCATGTTGTCACACCTCCAATATTAATCCAGTTGTAGGACAATTTAATAAAGTAGAGCCGTGCTGCCTAGGTATGTTCTCCAAACAAGAAGCACGTTAGACAATAACCTATTTGCTGTACTCCGATAAGCACAGTCCCCATGTGCACTGGCAAAAGATGCTACAATGAATATTCAGACAAATAATTTGGGCATTACACCAATATGAAAATGTATTTCTTTAATTGATTCCTTCATTCATCATTAAATCTCTTCTCTTCATGAGCAATAATGAATTCTGTAGTGGTAATACATTTATAGCTTGATTTTAAAGATGACAACTGCCTGATGGAATTGAAACAAATCACAAGGATTTATGTAGGAAATATTGGGAATAAGTTTTATTTTTAAAGCGTTTACCTACTTAGTTCACATTTTGATGTAGTGTCATCCGTGATGTCATCAATTATGCCATTTGAGAGGTCATGAGTTGTGCAATATGTGATGGGGCGCAAGTTATAGTTAGCTCAGTAAACCTTTACTGGTGAATTTCAGTGTTTTTCTTTTAAAATGATAGTTTTTTATCATTACAAGACCTAACTTTAACTTCACTTTAACCTTTGTTTTTTTCAGTGAATTTCTAGTTTTTTTTTTAATGGAAGGTAAAATGTTATTGTTACGAATTAAAATCAGAAAACTGTTCAAATTCACAATTAATTCACAATTAATGGTTAGGCGCACAATCCATAACTTGCACAACAGTCATGCAAACTAAAACATGTATTCAGTGCTAATGATCTCACCCTTAATGAAATAGATGCAATTACAAATGTAAACCATCATACAGATTAGATTACTTATCACTTTACCTTTTCCACTTTGATAGAGAGTGTGTAAATGTAGAATAATTCATTAGTTTGAGTAAGTGTTATTTAATTACATTTCCCTTTTAGGTTTTGATATATATATATATGCAAGTATAAACGGAGTTCCAACAAGCACTCGGGTTCATACAAAAACAACAGGGTCCGTTCTTAAGCCAAAGTTGAGAGGTTTATTAACAGCATAACCCAGTCGTGGCGCGTTTCGCGCTCCAAAGAGCGCTTGTTCACACAACAAAGTTAATAAAGTTTGTCTCTTAAAAGGACTTTCAACTCCGTGAATTCATCAACATGAAAATAAAAAGTGGACTGTGACGTAAACAGTACATAGACGCCATCTTGGCATCGGCAATTTGATACACCATACAAAACAGTTCAACCTTCTATGTAAAGGAAATGTACAGTGTAAAGGTCTAATACCGAGGAGGGGCAAGGGGCTGGCACCGCTGTGTGCCACTGTGACAGACAAGGTTCTGCATTCGCGTGTATTATGTTCACATTGGCCTCAGGTTGTGAAGCTGCCTGAATGGTGTAACCTCAAGGGTGCATTGTGGGAACCGTAGTGTGTAAGCGCTAGTGAGAAGGTAGCTCACGCGCATCATGGAAAACCTCACGTGTCTCTAAAAATGTGTACTTTAAGAGTATGTGAGCCCTTAATTAATGCTGGTTAGTGCTTTAAGGGCCATATAATAAACTCTCGGCATCGCGAATGCCCGGATATAAAGGCAGATAAAATCAGGCGAGCCATAGGGCCCAAATGGGCGCTGGGTATAAACATCAATAGCCGCTTAATCGGCCTGTGTGTCGTGTAACTACACTCCTGACAGTTAAAAGTGAGTATAAACAGCCAATGGGAATACATGTATGACAGCTATGCTACCCTCATTTAGTCAAACTCGCCCCTTGGATCCATCTGACTTCTATGCATGACTCCCTGGTTAATGGGAACACAGTCCAAAAAGGGACGAACAAAGAATTAAACCTCATTATCATAAACAAAGTGAATCAGAATAAACAATGCGTGAATGTGCACATATGTACAAGTGTTGTTAAAACCATATACATGACAATGTATGTTACTTGACATGGTGGAGAGAAGATAGAGGATGAGTCACGGAGAAAGGATTAGGGTACAGGTGCCGCAAGCCTGAGACAACGTCCCTCCCTTCCTTCCTGTGAGAGGGAAAAAAGAAGAAAAATAGAGCATATATGTTAGAAGAAGTCCAATCACCAAAGCATGGAATCAATAATTTAAACATTAAGTACAGAGCCCTGTGCATCATGTCATTGATAATGTTCCATGGATTTAATAACAGTGCTGAGTCTTGCTTACTTTGAGTGTGCTGGCTGCCCCCTTGTGTATACACACTCGTAGTCACACCCGTTAAGGTAAGAAGACAACGTACTGAAACTTGCTTGACAGAGGTACTGTGTGTAATCCAAAGGTGGCTCTATTCATTTTGCAAATGTATGGCCAGCTCTTCATCCATATTATGCCCTTTAGGGTATCGGGTGCACATACTTATTATATATCTAGATTCTTTCTGTCTAAGTCTCAATGTGCGGTTGCCACCCCTCTGATTCTGATTCACCTGTTCTACAATAAAAAATGAGAGTTTGGTTTGGTCTGAGAAATGATAGGCCTCAAAGTGACGGGCTATGGGGTATTGTTTGTCATTCTTGCTTATGGCTCTAGTGTGTTCAAGAATACGTTTTTTAGCCATATGTGTTGTGCTGCCCACGTACTTAAGGTCACATGGGCATACTAACACATATATTACAAATGCGCTAGTGAATGTCAAAAATTGGTTTATTTTGTTCATGCTGTTGGTACTGGGGTTCCAGTATTCTTTGACCATGTGGCTGTTGTTACAGGCTTTACAGTGACCACACTGATAAAAGCCATGAAGATCTACCCCTCTGTTCAGACTCCTACTACCAATGTTGTTCTGTACTAGGATGTCTTTCAGGTTGCGACCACGTCTGTATGTTATACTTGGGCGATCAGGTAAAGTGGCCCCAATAATGGGGTCCCCTTTAAGAATATTCCAATTTTTTGCTATACATTTCCGAATTTGATTAGAATTACCATTGTAGTTGAGTATGACATGAGTCTGAGATGTATCAGAGTTCTCTTTTTGTGTGGCCAGAATGTTACTAAGTACATTTTCACGTTCCACCAGTTTGACTTTGTCGGTGGCTTTCTTTACTACCCATTTGGGGTATCCCCTTACCAGAAATCTCTGTGTCATAATATTCTGTTCTTTGATGAAATCTAACTCAGTACTGCAATTTCTTTTTGCTCTGAGCAGCTCACCATAGGGAATACTCCATTTGAGATTCTCCGGGTGGCTGCTCAGAGCATGTAGCAATGTGTTGCCTGCCGTACTTTTGCGGTAGAGGACAGTATGGAGTGTATTGCCCCTGATCTGTACCTTAGTGTCCAGGTATTCTACCTCATCCTTACTTATGTTGCATGTCAGAGTGATATTCATCTGATTCTGATTTAATCTGGATATGAAGTCTAAGGCTTGCTCTTTTGTGCCTCTCCAGACAACAAAAATGTCGTCTATGTAACGTAGCCATAAAATAACTTTGGTAAAGTCATTTTGAAAAGTGCTACAGGTCCTGATGTCATCCTCCCACGCCCCCATGAACAGATTCGCAAAACTGGGCGCGAAACATGTCCCCATTGCTGTGCCATGTGTTTGTACATAAATCTCATCATTAAAAAGGAAAAAATTATTAACAAGACAGTACATGATCATATCTAAAATCATAGTTGTATGTCCCAGGTAACCTATGTGTCTTCCTTTCAAGTATCTGCACAAGCCTCGGTTCCTTGTTTATGTTCAATCACCGTATAAAGGGAGTTTACATCCATTGTTATTAGTAAATAGTCACTCTCCCATGTCAAATTGTCTATTTTCTCCAGAAAGTCTTTCAGTATCCCTTACGTGTGAGGGTAATGACATTACATGATCTGAGGAAGTGGTCTACATAACGAGAAACATTTTCTAAAACACTTCCCTAGAAGAAATTATGGGTCTACCAGGTGGGTTTACTCTGCATTTGTAAATTTTGGGGAGTAGGTAAAGAATGGGAAGTATAGGATGATCTCTTTTCAAGAAACAGAACTCCTCCCACTCTATCAAGCCCCTATCTTTCCATTCCGTCAATTTTTCCCAAATGGAATTGATGCTAGCGTTATACTCAGAACGATTGGATTTTCTGTAAGTTCTGGTATTTTTAAGTTGGCACTCAGCTTCCTTGATATACATATCTTTGGGGAGAATGATGATGTTACCGCCTTTATCAGCGGGCCTCACCACAATGCTGGTGTCTGCAGCAAGTTCACTCATGGCTTTTTTCTGTGATAATGTAAGGTTGTGTTTGAATTTCTTCATTTGTTTAGGCCAGTTGTTGCTTCGGAGGTCTAATAATTCTTTTCCTACCTGATCCTGGAATGTGTCGATGTTATCGTGATTCATTCTAGGTAAAAATGTCGATTTGGATTTGAAATCTGAACACGCAGCTTGATCATGTCTTACCTCCATAGCGTCAAGTATGCGGAGTGCATCAAAGCTCAGGTTAAGACCATTCTGGTCATTGCTTAATTCATCAAGTGCCATCATAATGTCAATGTCACCTATAACTAGCTCTTCCTCGGGTAAGCGGCGTTCGTCAGACTGAATAGCCCTGTTACTGGCCGGTTTCAATTTATGCCATTTTTTAATTTGAGCTTTCTACAGAATTTGAAGATATCAATTCTGTCATCTACATAATTCATAGGTACAGACGGGCAAAAGGATAATCCTAAGCATAAAGTTCTCTTGTCTTTATTGCTAATTTCCTTAGCAGATAAATTAACGATGGTTTGGTTTACCTGTTCATCATCCATGGTTAATTCTTCCTGTATCGAGCCTGTCTAGTTCCCACGTGCTCTTTTCCATTCTCCTTTTTGTTTCCGCCTCTGTTTGCATTTCTTCCGCCTCTTGTTCTTGTACCCCTTGGTCTTCCTCTTACACTCGGTTCCGCTGCGTCCTTCTTCTCCTTGAGTCTGGATGAGGATCTGGTGGCTTGCCGGCTCTGCTTCAAGAGCCGGTACTCGTCTAAAAAAGTCCTGCGTCGTGGTACAGTTTCCCCTTCCGAATTAGAACTTTCTGATGTCCTAGTTAGTTCTGAGTTCTCTGTGTTTGAATCACGTGTGCTTGCCACTTCCTCTTCATGTTGTCTATGTGGCATGCTCTCACTTGAACCTGCTGCCTGAGATGATTCATATAGATGGTCATATTTTCTACTATGTGTCAGAATCCGTCCTGATTCATAGTCACCACAGTCTCTGTGAAGTTTGTATTGTTTTCTTTTCTTTATGTCTTCTTCCATTAACATCAATCTTTTTCTCATCTCTTCAATGAATTTAGTAATGGTATCTTGGTCAGGATGTTTATTGAGTTCCTCTGCCAGAGTCTCAATGTCTTTTTTGATGTTTACTCTGTCTGACCAGGCATATTTTACTAAGATTTGCAGTAAAAGATGAGAAAAAGATTGAAGTTAATGGAAGAAGACATAAAGAAAAGAAAACAATACAAACTTCACAGAGACTGTGGTGACTATGAATCAGGACGGATTCTGACACATAGTAGAAAATATGACCATCTATATGAATCATCTCAGGCAGCAGGTTCAAGTGAGAGCATGCCACATAGACAACATGAAGAGGAAGTGGCAAGCACAAGTGATTCAAACACAGAGAACTCAGAACTAACTAGGACATCAGAAAGTTCTAATTCGGAAGGGGAAACTGTACCACGATGCAGGACTTTTTTAGATGAGTACCGGCTCTTGAAGCAGAGCCGGCAAGCCACCAGATCCTCATCCAGACTCAAGGAGAAGAAGGACGCAGCGGAACCGAGCAGAAGAGGAAGACCAAGGTACAAGAACAAGAGGCGGAAGAAATGCAAACAGAGGCGGAAACAAAAAGGAGAATGGAAAAGAGCACGTGGGAACCAGACAGGCTCGATACAGGAAGAATTAACCATGGATGATGAACAGGTAAACCAAACCATCGTTAATTTATCTGCTAAGGAAATTAGCAATAAAGACAAGAGAACTCTATGCTTAGGATTATCCTTTTGCCCGTCTGTACCTATGAATTATGTAGATGACAGAATTGATATCTTCAAATTCTGTAGAAAGCTCAAATTAAAAAAATGGCATAAATTGAAACTGGCCAGTAACAGGGCTATTCAGTCTGACGAACGCCGCTTACCCGAGGAAGAGCTAGTTATAGGTGACATTGACATTATGATGGCACTTGATGAATTAAGTAATGACCAGAATGGTCTTAACCTGAGCTTTGATGCACTCCGCATACTTGACGCTATGGAGGTAAGACATGATCAAGCTGCGTGTTCAGATTTCAAATCCAAATCGACATTTTTACCTAGAATGAATCACGATAACATCGACACATTCCAGGATCAGGTAGGAAAAGAATTATTAGACCTTCGAAGCAACAACTGGCCTAAACAAATGAAGAAATTCAAACACAACCTTACATTATCACAGAAAAAAGCCATGAATGAACTTGCTGCAGACACCAGCATTGTGGTGAGGCCCGCTGATAAAGGCGGTAACATCGTCATTCTCCCCAAAGATATGTATATCAAGGAAGCTGAGTGCCAACTTAAAAATACCAGAACTTACAGAAAATCCAATCGTTCTGAGTATAACGCTAGCATCAATTCCATTTGGGGAAAATTGACGGAATGGAAAGATAGGGGCTTGATAGAGTGGGAGGAGTTCTGTCTCTTGAAAAGAGATCATCCTATACTTCCCATTCTTTACCTACTCCCCAAAATTCACAAATGCAGAGTAAACCCACCTGGTAGACCCATAATTTCTTCTAGGGGAAGTGTTTTAGAAAATGTTTCTCGTTATGTAGACCACTTCCTCAGATCATGTAATGTCATTACCCTCACACGTAAGGGATACGAAAGACTTTCTGGAGAAAATAGACAAGTTGACATGGGAGAGTGACTATTTACTAATAACATAAACAAGGAACCAAGGCTTGTGCCAGATACTTGAAAGGAAGACACATAGGTTACCTGGGACATACAACTATGATTTTAGATATGATCATGTACTGTCTTGTGAATAATTTTTTCCTTTTTAATGATGAGATTTATGTACAAACACATGGCACAGCAATGGGGACATGTTTCGCACCCAGTTTTGCGAATCTGTTCATGGGGGCGTGGGAGGATGACATCAGGACCTGTAGCACTTTTCAAAATGACTTTACCAAAGTTATTTTATGGCTACGTTACATAGACGACATTTTTGTTGTCTGGAGAGGCACAAAAGAGCAAGCCTTAGACTTCATATCCAGATTAAATCAGAATCAGATGAATATCACTCTGACATGCAACATAAGTAAGGATGAGGTAGAATACCTGGACACTAAGGTACAGATCAGGGACAATACACTCCATACTGTCCTCTACCGCAAAAGTACGGCAGGCAACACATTGCTACATGCTCTGAGCAGCCACCAGGAGAATCTCAAATGGAGTATTCCCTATGGTGAGCTGCTCAGAGCAAAAAGAAATTGCAGTACTGAGTTAGATTTCATCAAAGAACAGAATATTATGACACAGAGATTTCTGGTAAGGGGATACCCCAAATGGGTAGTAAAGTAAGCCACCGACAAAGTCAAACTGGTGGAACGTGAAAATTTACTTAGTAACATTCTGGCCACACAAAAAGAGAACTCTGATACATCTTAGACTCGTGTCATACTCAACTACAATGGTAATTCTAATCAAATTCGGAAATGTATAGCAAAAAATTGGAATATTCTTAAAGGGGACCCCATTATTGGGGCCACTTTACCTGATCGCCCAGGTATAACATACAGACGTGGTCGCAACCTGAAAGACATCCTAGTACAGAACAACATTGGTAGTAGGAGTCTGAACAGAGGGGTAGATCTTCATGGCTTTTATCCGTGTGGTCACTGTAAAGCCTGTAACAACAGCCACATGGTCAAAGAATACTGGAACCCCAGTACCAACAGCATGAACAAAATAAACCAATTTTTGACATGCACTAGCGCATTTGTAATATATGTGTTAGTATGCCCATGTGACCTTAAGTACGTGGGCAGCACAACACATTAGGCTAAAAAACGTATTCTTGAACACACTAGAGCCATAAGCAAGAATGACAAACAATACCCCATAGCCCGTCACTTTGAGGCCTATCATTTCTCAGACCAAACCAAACTCTCATTTTTTATTGTAGAACAGGTGAATCAGAATCAGAGGGGTGGCAACCGCACATTGAGACTTAGACAGAAAGAATCTAGATATATAATACGTATGTGCACCCGATACCCTAAAGGGCATAATATGGATGAAGAGCTGGCCATACATTTGCAAAATGAATAGAGCCACCTTTGGATTACACCCAGTACCTCTGTCAAGCAAGTTTCAGTATGTTGTCTTCTTACCTTAACGGGTGTGACTACGAGTGTGTATACACAAGGGGGCAGCCAGCACACTCAAAGTAAGCAAGACTCAGCACCGTTATTAAATCCATGGAACATTATCAATGACATGATGCACAGGGCTCTGTACTTAATGTTTAAATTATTGATTCCATGCTTTGGTGATTGGACTTCTTCTAACATATATGCTCTATTTTTCTTCTTTTTTCCCTCTCACAGGAAGGAAGGGAGGACGTTGTCTCAGGCTTGCGGCACCTGTACCCTAATCCTTTCTCCGTGACTCATCCTCTATCTTCTCTCCACCATGTCAAGTAACATACATTGTCATGTATATGGTTTTAACAACACTTGTACATATGTGCACATTCACGCATTGTTTATTCTGATTCACTTTGTTTATGATAATGAGGTTTAATTCTTTGTTCGTCCCTTTTTGGACTGTGTTCCCATTAACCAGGGAGTCATGCATAGAAGTCAGATGGATCCAAGGGGAGAGTTTGACTAAATGAGGGTAGCATAGCTGTCTAACATGTATTCCCATTGGCTGTTTATACTCACTTTTAACTGTCAGGAGTGTAGTTACACGACACACAGGCCGATTAAGCGGCTATTGATGTTTATACCCGGCGCCCATTTGGGCCCTAGGGCTCGCCTGATTTTATCTGCCTTTATATCCGGGCATTCGCGATGTCGAGAGTTTATTATATGGCCCTTAAAGCACTAACCAGTATTAATTAAGGACTCGCATACTCTTAAAGTACACATTTTTAGAGACACATGAGGTTTTCCATGATGCGCATGAGCTACCTTCTCACTAGCGCTTACACACTACGGTTCCCACAATGCACCCTTGAGGTTACACCATTCAGGGAGCTTCACAACCTGAGGCCAATGTGAACATAATACACGCGAATGCAGAACCTTGTCTGTCACAGTGGCACACAGCGGTGCCAGCCCCTTGCCCCTCCTCGGTATTAGACCTTTACACTGTACATTTCCTTTACATAGAAGGTTGAACTGTTTTGTATGGTGTATCAAATTGCCGATGCCAAGATGGCGCCTATGTACTGTTGACGTCACAGTCCACTTTTTATTTTCATGTTGATGAATTCACGGAGTTGAAAGTCTTTTTAAGAGACGAACTTTATTAACTTTGTTGTGTGAACAAGCGCTCTTTGGAGCGTGAAACGCGTCACGACTGGTTTATGCTGTTAATAAACATCTCAACTTTGGCTTAAGAATGGACCCTGTTGTTTTTGTATGGACCCGAGTGCTCGTTGGAACTCCGTTTATACTTGCATTGATTTTACCGGCTGCTCCGCCGGCACCGAGCTACCCCGGGAAAGGCGAGAGATCTCCGGAAGGAGCTGTTTCTCGCTTGGATATATATATATATATATATATATATATATATATATCCAAACAAAACCTCCCTTCACTTCAGAGAGGCACCGACGCCTGCATGGAGTTTGTTCAAAAGTGCTTTATTTCACGTGGAAGACTGCATGCAAGTAAAAACCCAACGCGTTTCTCCTCTTTCAAGGCTTGATCACGGGTAATGAATCTCTGCCTTTTGACTGTCACGTGTTTTTATAACTGCGGTTCAGTCGTCACACAGAGTGCAGCCACAAACAGGTGTGTCCCTTAAAAAGACAGCATCGTTTAAACAACTTTCTCAGTTCACTTTCCAAAACGAAGCTGTAGTAATACATTTGATAAAGGCTGTTTGTGAAAAGCAATGTCCATTTTAAACCTGCACATTATTGCCTGTTGCGTCTCCACACAGTCTTTCTCACTACTCCAGCCAGCCAGAAAAACCATCTCGCTGTGCCCTTACCACCGCTCTTTGCAATTTTCATATAGAATAATATCTGTTTTTGATTGTTCAGGAGCAGGGCGGGCCGGGCTCAAGACATCCATAAACCACTCACTTTCGCTCCAATAGATGAGCCTCAGACCCTGCAGGGCAGGTCGGTGTGCGGGATCGGAGCTCCCCGTAAAAACATCCAAACAAAACCTCCCTTCACTTCAGAGAGGCACCGACGCCTGCATGGAGTTTGTTCAAAAATGCTTTATTTCACGTGGAAGACTGCATGCAAGTAAAAACCCAACGCGTTTCTCCTCTTTCAAGGCTTGATCACGGGTAATGAATCTCTGCCTTTTGACTGTCACGTGTTTTTATAACTGCGGTTCAGTCGTCACACAGAGTGCAGCCACAAACAGGTGTGTCGCTTAAAAAGACAGCGTCATTTAAGGCGAGGGATCTCCAGAAGGAGCTGTTTCTCTCTTGGAGATATATATATATATATATATATATATATAACCAACAAAATGCCCTGAAGCATCGAGAGATCACTCGACTGTGCTCAGCCCTCCGGCATCATCATGCAGCCTGCTTGCTCCCTCCGTCTTATGGTTACCACTGCCGACGCGTTTCAGGGCTCACAGCCCCTTCTTCCTGGGCAAGAAAGGCACACCTGAAACCTGCATACATCGTTATCCAGCTTTATTAAATACCATTTCCGCCTCCCGTGGGCGTGTTTTCGTTGCACTATCCCTCGGTGCATTCTGGGAAATGGAGTTCTGAATGCAGGTAAGATCCCCTTTGAGTAAGTTCAAGCGTACTCTCCCAATTAATATTGTATTGTTACCTCTGAGTGAGTCACAGAAAAAAGCAGGCAGACTAAGTACGCATATTGAGCATGGTGCTGTACAAGTCCTGAAAAGTTTCGAACCACAACCTCAATTAGCTGGTGACTGGCGTCTTCTCCAACTAACGATGGTGCTCTCCCCACGGCCGGGCAGCCGTGCGCAAATATGAAACCAACAAAATGCCCTGAAGCATCAAGAGATCACTCGACCGTGCTCAGCCCTCCGGCATCATCATGCAGCCTGCTTGCTCCCTCCGTCTTATGGTTACCACTGCTGACGCGTTTCAGGGCTCACAGCACCTTCTTCCTGGGCAAGAAAGCGACACCTGAAACCTGCATACATCGTTATCCAACTTTATTAAATACCATTTCCGCCTCCCGTGGGCGTGTTTTCGTTGCACTATCCCTCGGTGCATTCTGGGAAATGGAGTTCTGAATGCAGGTAAGATTCCTTTTGAGTAACTTCAAGCGTACTCTCCCAATTAATATTGTATTGTTACCTCTGAGTGAGTCACAGAAAAAAGCAGGCAGGCTAAGTACGTATATTGAGCATGGTGCTGTACAAGTCCTGAAAAGTTTCGAACCACAGCCTCAATTAGCTGGTGACTGGCGTCTTCTCCAACTAACGATGGTGCTCTCCCCACGGCCGGGCAGCCGTGCGCAAATATGAAACCAACAAAATGCCCTGAAGCATCGAGAGATCACTCGACCGTGCTCAGCCCTCTGGCATCATCATGCAGCCTGCTTGCTCCCTCCGTCTTATGGTTACCACTGCTGATGCGTTTCAGGGCTCACAGCCCCTTCTTCCTGGGCAAGAAAGGCACACCTGAAACCTGCATACATCGTTATCCAGCTTTATTAAATACCATTTCCGCCTCCCGTGGGCGTGTTTTCGTTGCACTATCCCTCGGTGCATTCTGGGAAATGGAGTTCTGAATGCAGGTAAGATCCCCTTTGAGTAAGTTCAAGCGTACTCTCCCAATTAATATTGTATTGTTACCTCTGAGTGAGTCACAGAAAAAAGCAGGCAGGCTAAGTACGCATATTGAGCATGATGCTGTACAAGTCCTGAAAAGTTTCGAACCACAGCCTCAATTAGCTGGTGACTGGCGTCTTCTCCAACTAACGATGGTGCTCTCCCCACGGCCGGGCAGCCGTGCGCAAATATGAAACCTACAAAATGCCCTGAAGCATCGAGAGATCACTCGACCGTGCTCAGCCCTCCGGCATCATCATGCAGCCTGCTTGCTCCCTCCGTCTTATGGTTACCACTGCCGACGCGTTTTGGCTCTCTAAGGAACTTCAGTGTCCCTTCAAAGGAACTCCAGTTCCCAGCATGCAACAGAAACTTTGCATAAAGCATACACCCACTTAGGGTAGATGAAACCACCTGCGTGCCGATAATAGAAATAAAAGAGGGCCGATTCCACTGCCAATGTGACAAGCAAGCCTCTGATGAGATGCGCCATGCATCGAAACGCGTCAGGCACAATAGGTAACTGAGGGACACTGTGGGGAGAAAGAAATGCAGACCGGATGGTGGACTTAAGAGTCGTGTGCCCTCCCGAATGCTCCAGGGCACCTTGTTGATTTGTATTTCTAGCGGCGGCCTCGTCGTGGGAGGAGCACCATCTCTAAGATGGGTTAAAGAGAGGCTGTGCCATCGAACTGGTCTTTGGCATGACAGCGGTTGAAGTCCGGATTATACAACTCTCCACGGTGTCCCGAATCCTACCAAGGACAACTGAAAGCTTTTTAATGACATTTTCAGTGGAAACCCACTTAGGGAATATTGTTTTGGCTCTCTAAGGAACTTCAGTGTACCTTCAAAGGAACTCCAGTTCCCAGCATGCAACAGAAACTTTGCATAAAGCATACACCCACTTAGGGTAGATGAAACCACCTGCGTGCCGATAATAGAAATAAAAGAGGGCCGATTCCACTGCCAATGTGACAAGCAAGCCACTGATGAGATGCGCCATGCATCGAAACGCATCAGGCACAATAGGTAACTGAGGGACACTGTGGGGAGCCAGAAATGCAGACCGGATGGTGGACTTCGAGTCGTGTGCCCTCCCAAATGCTCCAGGGCACCTTGTTGATTTATATATCAATCAATCAATCAATCAGGGGTTTGTTAAAGCGCGACTACTCACCCGTAAGGGTCTCAAGGCGCGGGGGGGGTGCAGGTTCCATCCATCAAGGAGGGGGTCTGTCGAAGAGCCAGGTTTTGAGGTTTCTTGCGAAGATGGGGAGCGATGTTGTCTGTCTGAGGTGGAGCGGAAGGGCGTTCCATGCTTTGGCCGCGAGGAAGGAGAAGGAGCGGCCTCCCGATCTGGTCTTTCTGGTGCGGGGGACCACGGCGTAGGAGAGCTGGGCTGATCGTAGGGTCCTTTGGTGTGCGTGGAATTTGAGTCGGCTGTTCAGGTATGCTGGTCCGGTGCCGTGGAGGGCCTTGTGTGCGTGGGTGAGCATCTTGAAGGTGATTCTCCCCTCGACAGGGAGCCAGTGGAGTGTGCGCAGGTGCTGGGAGATGTGGCAGTGTTTTGGCAGGTTGAGGACCAGTCTTGCGGCGGCGTTCTGGATGTTCTGTAGCTTGCGGGTGAGGTTTTTGTTTATTCCGGTGTAGAGGGCGTTGCCGTAGTCGAGTCTGCTGGTGACCAGGGCGTGAGTGACGGTCTTTCGGTGTTCGAGGGGGATCCATTTGAAGGTCTTACGAAGGAGGCGGAGGGTGTGGAAGCAGGAAGACGAGACAGAGTTGATCTGGCGGTCCATTTTGAGCTCGGAGTCCAGGATGATTCCCAGGTTGCGTGCGTGGTCCGTGGGGGTTGGTGGGTTTCCGAGGGCGGGGGGCCACCAGGTGTCGCTCCAGGCATCGGGGTTTGGGCCCATGATGAGTACTTCTGTTTTGTTGGTGTTTAGTTGTAGGCAGCTGTTTTTCATCCATTTGGCGACGGCTTCCATGCCTTCTCGAAAGTTGCGTCTGGCGGTGTTGGGCTCGTTGGATAGGGAGAGGATGAGCTGGGTGTCGTCTGCGTATGACACGATGTTGAGTCCGTAGGTTCTGACGATGGGGGCGAGTGGAGCCATGTAGACGTTGAAGAGCGTCGGGCTGAGGGAGGAGCCCTGGGGGACTCCGCAGGTGGTAGGTGTGGGGTCCGAGAGGAAAGGGGGGAGTCTGACCCGCTGCGTCCTGCCGGAGAGGAAGGAGCAGATCCAGTCGAGGGCCTTGTCCTGGATTCCTGCGTCGTAGAGTTTGCGTATTAGGGTGCGGTGGGAGACTGTGTCGAACGCCGCTGATAGGTCGAGGAGGATGAGGGCTACTGTTTCTATATGTGTATATGTGTGTATATATATATATATATATATATATATATATATATATATATATATATATATATCTTCCCAACCTTGCCCAGCAATTGAGTCCTCTGCGTGCTACTTTAATATAGTTTATTGGCCTCAGGTGTGCCCTTAATTCAAAAGTCATTCGCAAAGCACGCTGGTATCTGTAGTTCATTTACGCATTATTTACCCTCCAGTGGGTCTGGGTACTCACTTCAAATAAAAGGACAGTTTTAGCAGCTCACATTGAGCCTCTGGATGAGACTCTGCCTGCCTTACTTAGGTGTCCTGCTGCGCCATTGCAAGAAGCAATTCTCCTCACACGGGCTCCTTGTTGTTTTCAGGGTGGTGCGTCGCCTCCACGGCCTGGAAGCGCCGTGTAAACATCTTCCCAACATTGCCCAGCAATTGAGGCCGCACTCCACTGCAGGTAAAAGAAACATCCTTTATTTACACAGGCAGGCAGCTTCCCATCCCGTCATCACATCCTCGTGGCCTTACGCGTTTCGAAGAAACTCTTCTTCTTCATCAGAGGCCGTAGTGAGTAACCGGAAATTAATAAGCATCCCCACAGTCCTCTGCGTGCTACTTTAATATAGTTTATTGGCCTCAGGTGTGCCCTTAATTCAAAAGTCATTCGCAATGCACGCTGGTATCTGTAGTTAATTTACCCATTATTTACCCTCCAGTGGGTCTGGGTACTCACTTCAAATAAAAGGACAGTTTTAGCAGCCCACATTGAGCCTCTGGATGAGACTCTGCCTGCCTTACTTAGGTATCCTGCTGCGCCATTGCAAGAAGCAATTCTCACACGGGCCCCTTGTTGTTTTCAGGGTGGTGCGTCGCCTCCACGGCCTGGAACCGCCTTGTAAACATCTTCCCAACATTGCCCAGCAATTGAGGCCACACTCCGCTGCAGGTAAAAGAAACATCCTTTATTTACGCAGGCAGCTTCCCATCCCGTCATCACATCCTTGTGGCCTTACGCGTTTCGAAGAAACTCTTCTTCTTCATCAGAGGCCGTAGTGAGTAACCGGAAATTAATAAGCATCCCCACAGTCCTCTGCGTGCTACTTTAATATAGTTTATTGGCCTCAGGTGTGCCCTTAATTCAAAAGTCATTCGCAAAGCACGCTGATATCTGTAGTTAATTTACGCATTATTTACCCTCCAGTGGGTCTGGGTACTCACTTCAAATAAAAGGACAGTTTTAGCAGCTCACATTGAGCCTCTGGATGAGACTCTGCCTGCCTTACTTAGGTGTCCTGCTGCGCCATTGCAAAAAGCAATTCTCCTCACACGGGCTCCTTGTTTTCAGGGTGGTGCGTCGCCTCCACGGCCTGGAACCGCCGTGTAAACATCTTCCCAACATTGCCCAGCAATTGAGGCCGCACTCCGCTGCAGGTAAAAGAAACATCCTTTATTTACACAGGCAGGCAGCTTTCCATCCCGTCATCACATCCTCGTGGCCTTACGCGTTTCGAAGAAACTCTTCTTCTTCATCAGAGGCCGTAGTGAGTAACCGGAAATTAATAAGCATCCCCACAGTCCTCTGCGTGCTACTTTAATATAGTTTATTGGCCTCAGGTGTGCCATTAATTCAAAAGTCATTCGCAATGCACGCTGGTATCTGCAGTTAATTTACGCATTATTTACCCTCCAGTGGGTCTGGGTACTCACTTAAAATAACCTGCAGCGGAGTGCGGCCTCAATTGCTGGGCAATGTTGGGAAGATGTTTACACGGCGGTTCCAGGCCGTGGAGGCGACGCACCACCCTGAAAACAACAAGGGGCCCGTGTGAGGAGAATTGCTTCTTGCAATGGCGCAGCAGGGTACCTAAGTAAGGCAGGCAGAGTCTCATCCAGAGGCTCAATGTGGGCTGCTAAAACTTTCCTTTTATTTGAAGTGAGTACCCAGACACACTGGAGGGTAAATAATGCGTAAATTAACTACAGATACCAGCGTGCATTGCGAATGACTTTTGAATTAAGGGCACACCTGAGGCCAATAAACTATATTAAAGTAGCACGCAGAGGACTGTGGGGATGCTTATTAATTTCCGGTTACTCACTACGGCCTCTGATGAAGAAGAAGAGTTTCTTCGAAACGCGTAAGGCCACAAGGATGTGATGACGGGATGGGAAGCTGCCTGCCTGTGTAAATAAAGGATGTTTCTTTTACCTGCAGCGGAGTGCGGCCTCAATTGCTGGGCAATGTTGGGAAGATGTTTACACGGTGGTTCCAGGCCGTGGAGGCGACGCACCACCCTGAAAACAAGGGGCCCGTGTGAGGAGAATTGCTTCTTGCAATGGCGCAACAGGATACCTAAGTAAGACAGGCAGCGTCTCATCCAGAGGCTCAATGTGGGCTGCTAAAACTGTCCTTTTATTTGAAGTGAGTACCCAGACCCACTGGAGGGTAAATAATGCGTAAATTAATTACAGATACCAGCGTGCATTGCGAATGACTTTTGAATTAAGGGCACACCTGAGGCCAATAAACTATATTAAAGTAGCACGCAGAGGACTGTGGGGATGCTTATTAATTTCTGGTTACTCACTACGGCCTCTGATGAAGAAGAAGAGTTTCTTCGAAACGCGTAAGTCCACGAGGATGTGATGACGGGATGGGAAGCTGCCTGCCTGTGTAAATAAAGGATGTTTCTTTTACCTGCAGCGGAGTGCGGCCTCAATTGCTGGGCAATGTTGGGAAGATATATATATGTATATATATATATGAACTTGCACACCAGATGCAAATCTTATGACTGCACAATATATATATAGTTTCACTTTTAGGTTTGATATCTATTGGTAGATATATATATATATATATATACATATATCTACCAATAGATATCAAAACCTAAAAGTGAAATTATATATATACATATTGTGCAGTCATAAGATTTGCATCTGGTGTGCAAGTTCATATATATATATATATATACAGATCAAAACCTAAAAGTGAAATGTAATTAAATAACACTTAATCAAACTAATGAATTATTCTACATTTATGCACTCCTTATCAAAGTGGAAAAGGTAAAGAGATAAGTAATCTCATCTGTAAGATGGTTTACATTTGTAAATGCATCTGTTTCATTAAGGGTGAGATCATTAGCACTGGGTACATGTCCAATACAAAATTCGATTAATTGGTAGATGTATATATATATATATATATATATCAAAGCTCCAAGGTCCCCACCAGTTTGAGACGCACTCTGACATCCACTACAGCAACCTTCATGAGGTAAAAGCCGGATCGGCGGGCGGATCCAGTTTACAGCATGCCTGTCGATTCACGCCTGACGCGTTTCGTGCTCATTGCACTCTTCAGAGGCGCGAAAGTCAATTTGGCATAAAGGCCACACCTCCCACTTATGATATGAGCCCTCCAATGGGCGACTCAAATGAGTCTGCGTTGGTTTGTGGGTCTTGTAGTGTGTGCCTTAGTTATGTGTCGCTGTCTGAAACATTCCAAGCCCACCAATGGGCCTCCACTCGCTCCTCCGGCTTGTCAATCCTCAATGGATGCCTCCACATTAATACTCCGTGATTCGGAGCCCCGTGGCCCCAGATTTCCGCGTGGTGCGTCTCCCGCGGCTGGGAGGCCGCGTTGTAAATCAAAGCTCCAAGGTTCCCACCAGTTTGAGACGCACTCTGACATCCACTACAGCAACCTTCATGAGGTAAAAGCCGGATCGGCGGGCGGATCCAGTTTACAGCATGCCTGTCGATTCACGCCGGACGCGTTTCGTGCTCATTGCACTCTTCAGAGGTGCGACAGTCAATTTGGCATAAAGGCCACACCTCCCACTTATGATATGAGCCCTCCAATGGGCGACTCAAATGAGTCTGCGTTGGTTTGTGGGTCTTGTAGTGTGTGCCTTAGTTATGTGCCGCTGTCTGAAACATTCCAAGCCCACCAATGGGCCTCCACTCGCTCCTCCGGCTTGTCAGTGAATTTCAAAGGTTTTGTAAATGACAATTTTTAAATGTATTAATTGTTATATTTATTTTTTTGATACTGATTTACTACATTTTTTTAAACTATTTATTTTTAGATATTTTATTTTTTAAATTACATTGTAATTACATTATACATTACATTACAAAATATACTTTCTCAGAATGAATTACTTTCGTTTAAATACTTTGCAAATAGGCAATAGACTTTTAAGTACAGTAGTTACAGTTGTTGCAATGGGCAACACAATTTCAAACACAATGCAACATTGAGCTCAATGTGAATTTCTAGTTAAATGCAATTAGTTACTTTATGGATTACTTTTCTAACCACAGGACTGGATCCTAGATTCAGTCCTGGGACATCTCCTGTAAACAGTTGAGTAAAAGCGTTTTGGTTACAGTAGTGATTTTTAAGGAATATTATTGTATTTTAAAAGTTGACACTTAGAAACTTTTTCACATAGAATCACCAATGTTATCCTATGGGAGGAAATTCACTTAGCAGGTAAGTAGTGTTATCGTTACTTTTTCTTACTCAGTGTTGGATCCTGGATCCAGCACTGGTGCATCTCCTGTAAACAGTTGAAAGAACACGTTTAAGTCATACAGGCGATTTTTAAGGAATATTTGTAGTTTGTGAAAATCGACACTTTGAAACTTTTCTGCTGAAAACCAGACAATGGATTCCTATGGAAGGAAATATAAGTTACTGGTAAGTACGGTTAGAATTACTTTTCAGGGTCAGTGCTGGGCTAAAAGATGCAGCACTGGGTTCTCTCCTGATAACAGGTGAGTAAATCGGAATTCGTAGTTCGGTTGATTTTAGAGGAATATTATAAAGTTCCAAAACTCCACACTTAGAAGAATTTCCAAGTGAAACCAGTCAATGTTAGCCTATGGAAGGAAATTCAAGTTGCTGGTAAATACGGTTAAAATTACTTTTCAGGATCAGTACTGGGCTGAAAGATACAGCACTGAGGTCTCTCCTGATAACGGGTGAGTAAATCGGAATCCGTATTTCGGCTGATTTCAGAGGAATATTATAAAGTTCCAAAACTCCACACTTAAAAGAATTTCCAAGTGAAACCAGTCAATGTTAGCCTATGGAAGGAAATTCAAGTACTGGTAAGTATGGTTAAAATTACTTTTCAGGATCAGTACTGGGCTCAAAGATGCAGCACTGAGGTCTCTCCTGATAACAGGTGAGTAAATTGGAATTCGTAGTTCTGCTGATTTTAGAGGAATATTATAAAGTTCCAAAACTCCATACTTAGAAGAATTTCCAAGTGAAACCAGTCAATGTTAGCCTATGGAAGGAAATTCAAGTTACTGGTAAGTACGGTTAGAAATACTTTTAAGGATCAGTACTGGGCTCAAAGATGCAGCACTGAGGTCTCTCCTGATAACAGGTGAGTAAATTGGAATTCGTAGTTCGGCTGATTTTAGAGGAATATTTGTATGTTTCAAAAATAGACACAAACTTTTTCAGCAAAAAGCAGGCAATGATATCCTATGGAAGGAAATTCAAGTTACTGGTAAGTACGGTTAAAATTACTTTTCAGGATCAGTACTGGGCTCAAAGATGCAGTACTGAGGTCTCTCCTGATAACAGGTGAGTAAATCGGAATTCGTAGTTGGGCTGATTTTAGAGGAATATTTGCACAATGGTGAAGGAAGGGGGTGGGGCCTGAGGTGACATGTCTGCAAACATGCCCTGTGGCGCGTTTTAAGTTGGAGAATTAATTCCTCCTCAATCCCGAGGGTCCCTAGGGGCCAACTAGCCCACCAGATACCTCCAGTATGCGCCAGAGAGCTGCGTTGCAGAGAGGTGTTCAGAGGCCACGCCCCTTTTACACCTCTCTGCAGCGCAGCTCTGTGGCGCTTTCTGAACGTACCTGGTGGGCTAGTTGGCCCCCAGGGACCCTCAGGATTGAAGGGGATTTAATTCCCCATCTTAAAACGTGCCACGGGGCCTGTTTGCCCACATGTCACCTGAAGCCCCGCCCCCTCCCTTCGCCACTGTTCAAACGCGCCCCGTGGCGCATTTTAAGTTGGGGTATTAAGTCCCCTTGAATCCTGAGGGTCCCTGGGGTCCAACTAGCCCACCAGGTACCTCCAGTAAGCGCCACAGAGCTGCGTTGCAGAGAGGTGTAAAAAGGGGCATGGCCTGGATCACCTCTCTGCAACGCAGCCCTGTGGCGCTTACTGGAGGTACCTGGTGGGCTAGTTGGCCCCCAGGGACCCCCAGTATTGAAGGGGAATTCATTTCCCAACTTAAAACGCGCCACAGGGTGCGTTTGCAGAGTGTTGCTGGGAGGGGGCGGGGCCTCAGCATGATCGCGTGTTTTTTTGTTTATTTTGTTTTTTGGAAGGGGGGCTGTGTGGCCCCTCTTCTTTTTACTTTTTTTGGGCCCTGGGGACCCCATCCACCAGGGCCTGACCCCTTTTTTAATTTAAAAAAAAAAAAAAAAAAAATGAACGGGAAGGGGCCGCGTGGGCCCCCCTCCCGTGGCCAATTCCGGCCCCGGGGACCCCATCCCCAGGGGCATGGCCAAATATAGATTTTTGTTTATGGAGGGGGGCTGCGTGGCCCCCCTCCTGAGGCCTCTACTGGCCCCGGGGACCCCATCCCCCGGGGCGGCCTTTATTTTATTTTATTTTTATTTTTTAAATGTTTTAATTTTGGGGAGGGGGGCCGCGTGGCCCCCCTCCCGGGCCACTACTAGCCCCGGGGACCCCATCACCCGGGGCTGGCCCTCTCCGTTGGGGACGGTGGGGGGTCCCCAATCCCCCCATGGTCCCGCCGGCTCCCCGCGTCCCTCCGGAGCCGGCATTGCTTTTCCACATGGGGATCTGCTAAGATGCAGCTCCCCGTGTGGAAAAGCAATCGTCTTTGGCTTTTGGAAGAGAGAGCAGGTT
Source organism: Calotriton arnoldi (assembly GCA_963921515.1). NCBI lineage: Eukaryota > Metazoa > Chordata > Amphibia > Caudata > Salamandridae > Calotriton > Calotriton arnoldi. Next base: position 2,316,187 of record CAWUFW010002236.1, read on the forward strand.
TCCTGCTCTCTCTTCCAAAAACCAAAGCAGTTTGCAATGACAGGACGGGAGCCGCGAGGCTCCCGCCCTGCTATAGCAAACTACAGTGTCCCGGGGGTGAGCACCCCGGGACAATGCAGGAGCCGGCCCTGGGGGGTGGTGGTCCCCAGGGCCATCAAGGGCTCCAGGAGGGGGGGCCGCGCGGCCCCCCCTCCCTCCATTGGCAAAGCCCCGGGGAGGTGCTGTTCCCCGGGGCTCGGGGGTCCAAAACGGACCCCCACATTGTAATTCTTATAGCCCCTGGGAGGTGGTGGTCCCCGGGGCGTGTGGGGGGGCTCGAGCCCCCCCCACACAGAAAAATGTTTTTTTTTTTTTAAAAAGAAGCCCCGGGGGGCGGCGGTCCCCGGGGCTGCGGGAGGGCCGAGTGCCCTCCCGCACCATTTTAAATTGAAAGTCCCGGGGGGTGGCAGTCCCCGGGGCTTGGGGGGCCCTTAGAGGCCCCCCCAGCATTATTTCAATAAACCCCGCATGCCCCCGGGACTTGGGCCACCCGGGGGCAAAATAGCATATTTTTTTTTACCGGTGGGATCCGCGCACCCTAAGCGCATCCCGCTGATTTTTTTTTTTAAAGAAAATGCTTTTTTCTGCCCAGGGGGTCCTTGTGGGACCCCCTGAGCAGACCTAGGGGGTCAGGGCGTTTCTCCCCTGCCCCCTTTTTGCGTTTGCGCACTTGCGATTTTTTTTTTTATCGGCGGGATCCGCGCACCCTAAGCGCATCCCGCCGATTTTTTTTTTAAAAAAATGCTTTTTTCTGCCTAGGGGGTCCTTGTGGGACCCCCTGAGCAGACCTAGGGGGTCAGGGCGTTTCTCCCCTGCCCCCTTTTTGCGTTTGCGCACTTGCGTTTTTTTTTTTTTATCGGCGGGATCCACGCACCCTAAGCGCATCCCGCCGATTTAAAAAAAAAAATGCTTTTCTGCCCAGGGGTCCTTGTGGGACCCCTGAGCAGACCTAGGGGTCAGGGCGTTTCTCCCCTGCCCCCTTTTGCGTTTTGCGCACTTGTTTCTGTGCTTCGGTTCTACCGAGGGATAAAATGGCTGCCAACACTTCCTGATTTGGAGTGTTGACAGCCAATTAGCATGCAGCTCGTGATCGGGAGGGTACGCGGACCCTACGCGGCCATAGATATATATGTGATTTTACTTTTGATTTTCTCAGCAACTACTGAACGGATTTACACCATTTAACAAAAAGGGTTCTTTCTGAACCAAGAACTACCTCTTTGCCAAATTTGGTGTAATTCCGTTCAGCAGTTCGGGCTGTAGCCGTGGCTAAAGTTTCCTATGGGAAAATGAATGGGAAAAACACGTTTTGGGACCCCCCTTTTTTCTCGGCCCCGCTTGACAAATCACCCCAAGACTTTCAGGATAGGAGCAGACCGGAGCGGGCCACAAAGTTTGAAAATTTCGCGAAGATTCGTCAACCGACGCAAGAGTTATTTCAAATAGAATGTTGCGGATTTCCTATGGAAAATAGGTCCTAACTATAACTATCTACTGGCGACCGCCAGTAGATAATATATATACATATATATCTACCACTAGATATCAAAACCTAAAAGTGAAATTATATATATATATTGTGCAGTCATAAGATTTGCATCTGGTTTGCAAGTTATTGTTTGCATAGCTTTTGTGGGAGCTATGGATTGTGCACCTAACATTGACTTATCATTTTCACTGGATTCGTAGCCCAATGATTCGAATTTTATATTGGATTTGCGAGTCCGCAGAGGAACTGCAAATAATGGTACCAAACTAAAATGTAACCTCTTCCTACCCAGGCCAGAACTCTATATAAACAGAAATGTCTTACTACTACTGAAAGTGTTTACATCAAATCAAGTAATAGCACTTCTTTGATTAACTTTCTGTTTACATTCCAATGTTGGTGTAATTCCATTGAGACAAGCCCCTTTTCTGTATTGAGAGCCAAGGAATCCAGTAGGAATTAAAATGAAAATTGTCACTTTTGGGACCCCACCTATTCCCCCCCCACCCCCCACGCCAACCTCCATTCACCCCCCACTCCCACTAGCCAGATCAGCACAAAACTAGCCATTAAGAACCTAACATGGATTTACTTTTTCTCTGGAAAGTTTTGTACAGATGTTCAAGCACCGATATCAAGATATTAGGAAAACAAAAAAATATTTCTAATGGAAAGTCTGACTCAATCCATAACTATGAATGGAGGACTGGTGTTTTTCTGTAGGAATGAGTTACTAAGGGTTGCAGCTTTTTTTTTTTTTTTTACCAACAATGAGACATTGGTATGCTTGAAAATTGAGGATAGTTATGGGCACGGGTAAGAGTTCTAGAGTCAAAGTAAAAGTACTGGAGTGGATGAATGTGATAGAGGTAATATTGTATAGGTAGGGTTAGAGGATTTAGGGTAGAAGGAAGGATAGAGGACTGGGATAAAGAAAAAGATGTTTGAGGGAAATGAGGAAAACTAATGTGGATAAAAAAGGATGACTGAAAAGAGGAGGAAAGATAAGAGGGGTGGGCAACATACTCCCACAAAAATGACAAGGCGAAAGAAGACATGGAGGAGGGAGATAGGGTTATCTGGGTTATTTGCATAAAAGGGACCCAAGGGATCAATGTAAGCATAGAAAAAAAAAGGACTCACAGGAACTTTTTCAACATGAAAGGCATTCACAAGACTGGATTTGACATTCTGGGAATGCCATTCCTTTGGATAAAATCAAGGAAAAAGGTTTGTGGAAAAAGATTCTCTGCAACACATTCCTTAAGTAACATTTCTTTGAGTATCACATACAACCGCAGATGGCAGGAATATGTGTGACGAGGTAAATGAATGGGACTAGGCAAGCATGGACTTGATCTAAAGACATGGAAATTGATTACATAGGATTGAAAAAAGGAGTGAGAGAGAGGGTCTATGCTCATGTGTGTCAGAGGCTGGTCAGGTGGAGAGGGGTCGAGGGGACAATCTCTATCCCACCACATCCTTCTTTACAAAACCCCAACCAATGCAATGGTTATTAATCTGCCCCTCTACAATTCCTCTTTACTAATTTCAATCCACCTCAAATAGTCTAAACCCTTGTAGTCTGCAGCTAACCAGCTAGTCCTGTTTTTTGAGTCATAGACCTAACCTAAGTGAGCTTTAGAGTCTTCGGGCCATATTATCAAGAACGGCGATAATATTATCGCCGCTTTAGCGGCAGGAAACTGCCGCCAAAGCGGCGATAAGGGGCTTGATAATATGCCATATAGAATTCCAATAGAAGCCCAGGTTTGATGTCCTTCACAACAGAACCTGGGCTTCTATTGGAATTCTAAAGGGCATATTATCAAGCCCCTTATCGCCGCTTTAGCAGCAGTTTCCTACCGGTAAAGCGGCGATAATGTTATCGCCGTTCTTGATAATATGGCCCGACATTTCCACTTCCATTAGAGCAGATAGAGCACCATCTGCCTTTAAGCCATTCTTCACATCCATAGTCTCAACCAGGACAATCTATAGGGATCCCGAACCAATCAGGACTTGTAGCCTATTCATTCGCATGTCTAGTCCAATAAGCACTATCTATAATTTGGAAAACAATTTTATTCCTATCCCAATTGGTAGTATTAACCAACAGCCCATCTAACGGCATCCACAGCCCAACATGAACAAGATATAATAAGCTTATTCTTCATGATCCTTAATTGCATGCCTTGTTGAAGCTGCACATGCCATAATCTGTCCACATCAGCTAACCTACTGACATCCCATACACCAAACTGCACAGTGTAAAACCATCCTATACACTCTCTGCTTTAGTTCTTTAACGTCAATCACTGCTGTTATCCACCTGGACAGCTTTTTTTCTTTGCCTGTTTGCTTCACCCATTACATTACCAACTAACTCAACACAAAACAAACACTCATGATCACTCCAAATACCAGAACAATATTCATTTTTGTTTAATGGTCAATCTTTACAGTACTGTAGGCATTATGATTCCTTATGAGCATGTTCTTAACTCTGCTAGCATAGCTCTCATTCCTCAACATGTACAAAACCCTCCAGTGTTGCCCTTCCCCATTCATGGAAAATCTCTTCTAGGTTAAGAGCTCTACAATATCAGCCATTTATTACCAATATTCAGGGCTAGTATTAGCAAGTTCACTATTACAACCACTATTAACATATTACTTTACCCATACTACTAAAAATTATATGATGCAATATCTAACCTGTTGCTCTTGCTCAGAATACCTATCGCATCTGCTTTTACCATCCACAACATTAGCAAGTAAGACAGGAGAGACAACCCATGACCTGCTCAGCTATTGGCATTATACTTGTATCGGCTCCCTTCTTCCCCTAGCCAAATGGGTTTGATCAGCAGCTACCACACATCCTCACTCCCCCCACGCCATTCCACAAGGCAAATGAGTGAGGAGACTCTGCCCACCAACAAACTAGTTTATTTGATCATCAGGGCTAAGTCCTAGCACTGCTAAGTTGCAGTCTTATCACCGCAACATTGTCTACACTCTTTACCTAATGTGTTTCCCCAGATAGCAGAACATGATATTTTGGGGTTGACAGCTATTAATGAATGCTTTAGTAATTGTACAGATATGTAGTGAAGTAACAACATTTGTATAGCATGCCATTTGTGAGTCACCTCAAATAGAGTTAAGACTCGGTGCTGCTACCCACAGTATAAAAATGTTTCTCATTATAAGACAAGAAATGCTTTAAAGGAATTGTAATAATGAGACACTATGGGCCTTGAGGAAAAAGAGATAAAGTTCCTCATATACTACCCTTGATATGAGGAAACACAGAGGTGCTGCAATGAGGAATTTACCGGTAGACTAAAAATGAGCATTAGCTTTTCATACTTCTGGAGGAAACTCTCAGAGCTGGGACGAAAAGGTAACAGGCTACTTACTCACTTACAAAAGCTTTGGAAATACATCTATGCCCATAGGGCATGCATATAAAGCATTATTTCAGACTTGTGAGGCTGCTCGGCCTCCTCCGCTCCCATCTCTGTCTGTGCTGTCGGGGCCAGCAGTTTTGTGAACTTATCCATCTTCCCCTACTTAGGAGGAACCTTGTTCCTCGCCATTATGTCTCTCCACTACGTGGTGACTGCCAGTGATTTGCCTTTGTGGCCCGCCTGACCTCCCCAACTTGCTCCAAGGAGAGTGGCACGAGCAGCCAAAAAAGCTCACTCATCACCCCTCTGCCGCTCCCCAGTCCCTGTCATCAGAGCAGGTGGGTACCAGAATCCCCCCAATCCTGTGTCTCCTTAGTGCCTCTTGATTACCGCTGGTGATTTGCCCTTACCGCCCACCTGACACACCCATTGCTACAGGAAAGCGGCACGAGCAGCCAGCAAGAGGCAAGCGTCTCCCCTCCGTGGCTCCTCGGTCCTTGTCTCCAGCTCAGGTGGGATCCGGAATTCTGTCAATCCAGTGTTCCCCTAGCATGAACTTTCCCCCACAAGCTCCCGAGCCGCTCATGTGTGAGTGCACCCTCACGTCTTTCTCTCTACCACCGGTGCCCTTTCCTCCACAGGTGTCGAGTTTGGAGGGACCTCCCTCTTCAATCACACCCCTCCGTTCGCTCCATGCCCTTGGTGTTTCCGTCACCTAGACTGGGCTTGTGGTGGCTCCCGATACCTTCGGTGTCTCTCTCCTCCTTTACCATTCATTCACACGGGTCTCAGTAGACTGTGCCCGCAGGCTTCCTATGATAGGCTAGATCCCCCTTCTGCTGCTGGGCAGTCCTCTTCTGTCCTCCGGGATTGCACTAGCCCACTCGGGCCTCCTGAGTCGATTCCAGGCCATTCCATGCTTCATCTCTATGTGTGAGCACCCGTCATTTTGGAAGACAGCTGGCTTGCTTCACTGTCCTTTTCTGGAGGCCCGCTCTCCCCGGGGATACTCCTCAAGCAGCGGGTGTCTCCTCCTCTTCCTGGACGTCCGTCCCTCTACTTTCCAGGCTTGGGTTTCTCATGGGCCTGCAGGATGATGTTGGATGTCGGGTGCCAGTGCTGAAATGCTAAAGAATCGTCGTCCGCCATCTTGAATGTCCAAATAAACCAAGATTTGACATTTAAGCAGGATTTTACACTATAATGTCAAAATGAGGACAGCTGTGATTCGATCCTGTCTGGCTAGGTGGGACAAAGGAAGGGCCCTGGCCATGTATCAGCTAACATTTGCATGTGACAGGGGAGGCCTTTTTGAAGTGCAACCCAAGTATTACATGTAAAACCTCAGTTGTCCTGTCAAGCAGGATTCAACACTGTAATGTCAAAAAGGATGCTCAGAGCCCCACTCTGCATATTCTGTCAGGTTCAGAATTGTCGTCTCTGCACATTCATGTCAGCCTATTGTTTGCTGCTTGGAGGCATTTCACAACCCATTCACACCAATTCAAATGCTAATTGCTGACTGGCAGAAGTGGGACAGCAAATACAAATGGGCATTCAGAGGCTTTAGGCAATAAAAGGTTAACTTTCTAAAAGAACCTTTTACTTATTATTTATCACAAGTCTGACTTCACCAGTGAATTGTGTTTTTAAGAGCTATTAATTTAATTTGTTTAATTATTGTTGTAACTGTTCTTGGCCGAAATTAGCATTATTAAAATAATAATGTAACCCAGTGAGAATTGCTTTTGAAGCTTTGTCACTGTAAGTACATGTTTAATATTAAATTCCTACATGATAAGCTTTTAAATAGGGGTGACTTATAAATATTTAAAAGGGAGGTTTCCACCTGTCAAAAGGGTTTATTTTGACAGATCGAATTGTAGCTGTTTTACTGCTACAGGCAGGCTACACAGGGTAGGCCTGACGTCATATTTGCATCACCACTGTAGTGGATGGCACAATAGATGCTGCAGTCCACTAGTGGCATTTAACATCCAGGCGCTGGGTACATCTTGTACCATATATTAGGGCCTTCTAGGTAAGATAAATATACCAATTAGGGGTATACCAATTTCACCATGATAGGGGAGCACGGACACTTTATCACTGTTTAGCAGGCGTAAAGTGCAGAGAGTTCTACAGGCAGCAAAAATATAGGGTTCAGCAAAAGACGTCAAATCAGGGTTGACCGTGCAGAAAGGGCAAATTTACTACAATGCTCCTGTAACCTTCCTCCGCCCCCCACTTTCCTGCACCACAGACTCTGAAAGGGCCTATGTTACGCTCCTACCTGAAATGTGTTCATAAACTGAAACACCAATTAGATGAAGCAAGTGAACTTTTTACAGCTGATGCTGAATGAAATCTGAGAGAAGACCAACAGAATATGACTAGTCTGATAATTATTAAAAACTACATAAAACAGACCTTTGAGCAATTTGTTTGATCACTGAGGTTGGAGAAAATTTAGAAGCTCAATGGGAATCAAACCCCAGGTGAGAAGTTAGCAGTTAAACGCCAAACATTCCACTATCTCAAGCATGTCAAGAAAATGGTAAGAGAGATGCCAGATATTACAATATTACACAAAAAGCAATTACTCCTTGTTTGAGTATTCAGTCACAAAAACACCAAAGGTTACTGAATGTCCTAATCCAAATAACCAACATTCTGAAGAGGAAACTTGGAGCAGCATGAGAAGGGACAGCTTAACTAACCCACATCACACAAGCACTAGCTCTCAGAACACTCAATGATCGCTGTACTTGATGTAGACTAGTACCATGTTCTATTGTGCCAGAGGTACCAGATTCTAGAGATGATGGCAAGTTCCGCATATAAAATAGAAATTGTTAGCTGCTCAAAAAAACTGGCAGCAGTTTATCAAAGTTATTAGTCACTTGGTGGTCGTTTTCAAGTGCCATTTTGGGTTGTGCATTATCAAAAATTCTAGTTAGCTAGGGCAAGGTGATTTGGGAAACAATGATACAGTGACAGCAGTAGTAACTCCATTCACTATTACATAGGTAGGTAGGTGACTAGAAAATGAGTTATTATTATTATTAATGTAACATCCTTCCTATTTAAAGTTTGTAATGTAAAAATGTTTTGTAGCATGTTTTTAAAAGTCACCAGGACATATGCATAGGGTTGCACAGAGCAACAGAATTGTTTTTATATTTTGTTTTATGAGGGAATGTAGTCAAATAAATGGTCTCTTAAACAGGGAAATGAATTGCCGTATACTTTTATTTGTAAATTGAGACAGATTTATAGTGCAACTGTAAATTTAAATATGTCCGTGTGCGTATAATTATATGTGATTAAACGTTTTTCTGAAATCATGATACAGGGTTGTCAGCATAGAAAGCAAGGAAGGACAGAGGTGTGGCGCGGCGGCCAGGGCGACTGACTCCAGATCCTGGGGCTCAGGGTTCGATCCATGGCGCCGGCGGCAGGTCAGCCCAGCACCATGTGACTCTGGGCAATAGCTCGCATAATCTTCCCGAAGGCCACCAGCGCCGGGACACCTCTCCGGAGGTAGCTGTGCGCTTTACAAATACTGGACATTTACAAATACTGGACAATAGTTTGAGGCATTTACAAATACTGGACAATAGTTTGAGGCAGGCTGTTAGTGATATGGCGTTGCGCACCAGGGGCTATATTACACAAAGTGCCCGGGGGGGTGTAACGGGCGTTTGCACCCGCTTTTTGTGCCCCGGGGCAGTTTGGTATTACTGAAGGGGCTGCAGACGCCTACTGTAATACCGATAGCACTGGTGTACATAAGGGGCGTTCCCTCATTTGCATGGGGGCGTGACCCCATGCAAATGAGGGAATGAATGCCTTTGCTCCCGCACCCGCGCCATCCTTTAGGGTCGGGCGCTGGGGCACTTCCATTATACGGCTCCTGGTTTATTGCGATTTCAATATCAAAACCTGAGCTGTTTTTCCTGGTTTTGTTCTGGTGATTTTATGCTTGAGAAACGACTTCCTGTATACAGCATGGCCATGGTTTTCTCTGCATGCCACAAGAACTGCTGTGTTTTCATCAGCTTTTGAAGAGGTGTAAACCAGTAGAGGAGTAGCCAAGAAGTTCAAGTCAGGAAACAAAGAGACACAAATCAAGCACTGAAATGCAATGAGACCTTTCATGGAAGAGCGGTTTCAGGGGAAGAGTTGATTTTTCAAACATAAATATGATTCAACTGTTTTTTCACCCATGGGGGGGGTTTAAAATGACAGCCCAAGCTGTTTTTGACAAAATTAGTTTTTTTTTTTTTTTTAAATCAGCCCAGTAGAAAGATTAATTTGAAAACAAAAGTTACATAAGAAGGAATATAAAATCACTTGTCAACATAGAAGATGTAAAACACAGGTTTAGTCAATGAGTACACATTATGCTCCAGCAGCTTAGTTTTCAGTGAAGGACATGAAAAATGCCCGAGCGATGTTTACTTTTTCAAACTTCATGAGCTGGGGCCATGTCACGCTTCTTTTACTGCACAGAAGTTACCTTTGAGAAAGCAATATTCTTTACATTCGGAGACACTCTCTTTCCGGTAGATAGACTTTACAGCTGTCAAATGAAATGTAATGTGTTTTCAGGTGTATTGGGTACAGGCTAAGGAGCGTCAGGAACACACACTTTACAATGGTTTGTTCCATTCCATGATTGTCTAAGTGCACAAAGCAACGTCATTCCTACTAACTGCACAGGCACATTTCTGAAAACACAATAACCTTGTTAATAAGTGGTTTATATTTTGACATGGAATAACCAGGGCAGATGGGTCGAAGATAAGGAAACTATTGGGTTGTAACAGATATATCATGCCTCAGCATTTTAACATACTTATATACTAATAGTTTGAGCTGCACCCATAAAGCATGAAAGCATAATATTTTAAAATGATTACAATGTATGAGTCTATACCGCGTCTATATTCTGTATGCTATATAGAGTGTACTTCATATTAAAAAAAACTCTCATAAGAATGAAAGACTGGGTTAGTGATGCAGGAACTCTGACATATGACCTGCAAACCATTTGTAGCGCATTCGTTGTAGATTCATACTTTTAGTGCATAACTTACTGAGCTATTTTAGCGAAATAGTCCTTCTGTGCACTGCAGGTTACTTACTCTGGATTTTCTGCAACAAGCGTAGGAATCTGCTGGGATGTTGTGCTAAGATTCATACTGGTGACTAGCAGATTACAGAAAGAGCTCGGCAGCAGACATATTAACTACCTTATCTGTCGTACAAGCTATTGCGTGAGTTTTGAAAGCTTAGACACTTTACTATGAACTTGTTTAAATGTAGTACTTTTATCACATTTCTGCTTTTTCTAAGCACTGTAACTAAGTGCTGGTTTCTGCGATTACCTAGTTCAATGCCACGCAATTTCTTTACCTCAGAAGGTCTTACGTTGGCCTTGCCGACCTCATGACCTGCATGTATCAGCCTATGTCAGTGACAAGCTCTTGACCTATTGGGCTTTCTTACCAGCTAAGATGCTTACTTAGAGTGAAGTAAGATTTCTGGAAAGGGGTGTGCACTAACACTTTTCATAAAGCTGCTAAAGGGGATTGCAGGTCATTAGCCTCTAATTCTGCTCCAACCTTGACCCCTTGTTTGGTCACTGAGGAAGGAAGGGGGTAGTTTAGTAGGATGCCACTTTGTGTGTGTGATGCGTCATCTTCTAACCCATCTCTTACCTATTTGGTTCAGATGATAGGAGGCATAGCAATGAAGGACTGAATTGAAGGGGGTGACGGAGAGATATAAGATGCTGGCTGGGATGTCCTTTGTAGTGGATTGCCAGCATTTAAAACTCATTCTTAAAGTGTCTCTGTCTTTGAAGGTCTGACAGCTTCTGTCATTCATTGAGATCCATTAGAGCGAAGAGATAAGTTGGAGGGATCACTGACATAATATCGACAACAAAAATATCGTATTTACAAAATATCGTCGTCATAATATCGACTACAATAATATCGACTACCAAAACTTATTTAAAAAAATACAAAAATATCGAGTACACAATATCGTACATAAAAAACATCGTACACCACAATATCGAAATACAAAATATCATTAAATTAAATATCGTTCAAATTTAAATAACATACAAAATATCAAAAATATCGAATACCAAAATATAGACATCAATATTATCGATTTTTTGAAAATATCGACTATTGAAAAACTGGTCAATTAAATATATGTTTAGCACCAAATATAAATTCACATTATAAAACAATATAAAACACTTAAATAACATAAAATAATCATTTGCAAACACATCAATATATAAAACTTAAATTTTTTCTCTAAACAAACAATTACAGTAATAAAATAAAATCTTTAAAATCTATAATACTTGCATCATTTCACATTCAAAACAATGTTTAATATATTTTAAAAAATGAAAACGAAAAAATAATAACTTTCTACTAACAAGTTTCTTAATTAGCGTTTCCCTTATATGGAAACAAACAGCCAAAACACTAAAAACAATTAACTTGAGCGAATCAAATACTCACATTTTAAAATACACCAATAACATAAAGCAACCAATTAAATAAACACTATATAAACATGAAATGTTTGCATCTCTTTTACACTTCTAACCTACAATAAAGAAGAAGGTGAAACTCTGCCCAACTGTTTCCTGAAAGAAAACTTTCATTACTGAAGAAATCTTTAAAACTGCACTAAGTAAGTAAAACTGTATTTAAAATATAACGATACTACTAGCCTTCAACAATAATTATTTCTCAGACCTAATTTATTATTCTTTCATTGCTGACATTTATATCTGCTCTACAGATATCTTACAAAGCCAGAAAAATATTTTCAACATCCTCACCAATAAAAGAACAATAAATGTAAGTATATTATAATTTTTTCCAAGGCTACATAAAATTATTTTTCAAACGTAATTCACTAATATATATTTTCTTTTTTATCTATCTCCTCTACAGCCAACTGCAAAAGCATCCAAAATCATTTTATCAACAATAAACAACTAAATACAATTAAAAAGTAAGTATATCATTTTCAATTATTAAACACCCTTAAATACCCACCCAAAGATCCCTTTTCCCCTAAAATCCCTATCATCTACAAACAATGTAATAAAATTATTAAAATGTTTGTTTTCTCTTCTCAACAGAAATTACATCAAGAAAATAGAAAATAAAGCTTGAAATCATTTCCTGGACGATTTTATTTACATCAAACTAAACATTGTAAGTATATTCACTGAAATGTAACTGTATTTAATAAATATGTGGTATTTATTATATATAAAAATTTGTTTTTTTAATTTTCCCTAGCATAAGACAAAACAACATGACTGAAGGTGCAGAATTTGTAATGTCACAAAAAATAAAATGTTATTATGTTATATGGGGTATGTCTATACACAGGAGAAACAAACTGGCCTTAAAGTGTTTTGGAAGTGTAGCAAATACTACTCTAACAAATGCTATGGAAGAGCTACTACTCATGAAACTACTGTTCTTTCTGTAAAAGAAAATAATCACCCCCAAACATAACAGAGATTGAGGTTAGAGATGCTCTTGAAAGTATTAAAGAAGCAAGCACAAGTACTGATAAACCAACGACCCAAATACTGAAAGAGCAACTATTAAAAGTACCTCAACATGCATCAGGACAATTACCCTTCATAGCTTCTTTAAAAAGAACTATTGCCAGACAAAAAAAGCAACTACAAGTACCATACCTGCCCCTAAAACGTTTGCAGAAGAAGTTATTCCACCAGAATTAAGCATTACTCATACTAAAGAACCATTTATATTTTTGGATAACAAATGCCCTGATAAAAGAATAATTATGTTTGCTACTGCAAACAATTTAGTTAAATTACAGCAATGTGACACCTGGATGATGGATGGAACTTTGAAAGTCTGTCCAAAACCATTCTACCAGCTGTACACAGTGCATGGATTGTACCAACATTCAAATATTCCATTCATCTATGCCCTATTACCAAATAAGCAGCAAACTACCTACATAGATATACTCAGTAAAATAAAACAAGAAAGCAATAATTATTTTCCTTCAAAAATAATTATTTATTTTGAATTAGCCATGATAAATGCTATACTGAAAAATTATCCACACACAGCAATCCAGGGTTGCTATTATCATTTTAACCAGAGTCTCTGGAGACATCTACAAAAATCAACCCTAAGGGGTCGATTCCGATCCCGGTCGGAGGCGCACCTAATACCATTCGGCCGGGAAAAAAGCCAGGCGAATGCCTGTTTCCCGACCGATTCGCACATACGTCCGAACGAGCAAGTACGATGCGCACAACTGCCCAAATCCCGACCCAGTCGTACTCACCCAATACAGGTCCAATTCTCCGACCGATGCGGATCCGGAAACGCAGAATCAAGTCGCACGGAAGCCAAAATGCAGCCCCGTCCGGCCGGACAAGTACGATGCGCTTTCTGTACGCGCCGAACCCGTCGCTACGCACAGCACGTCAAAGCATCCGGGAGAGGCGCACATAAGCTCCGATTCGCGCCACAAGACGATCCACGGCTACGAGACGAACACGCCCGCGACGAGGACGAGGCGAAGCAAAGAGAAAGACGAACGAGACGAACCAACCATGAATCCCATCGTGCCGATCCTACCAATATTCTACATCTATTACCGGAACAGGCACGGACGCGTACGGCGCAGAAGGTAAGTCAGACACCAACCACAAAAACAAACTACACGTACCCGACATATCACACACACACAGAGGGATGCAGAAATTACTTACACCAGCAACAGCAGCACCATAGGGGCGGGATGGCCATCACCAATGCCACATATACACATAGGGGCCTTGATGCCAACAACTAACACCACCCCTACCCAGGGGGTGCTAGATGCCTGTCACTACTACCACCTCTACCCATGGGGGGCAGGATGCCTGTCACTACTACCACCTCTACCCATGGGGGGCTGGATGCCTACCACTACTACCACCTCTACCCATGGGGGGCAGGATGCCTGTCACTACTACCACCTCTACCCATGGGGGGCTGGATGCCTACCACCACTACCACCTCTACCCATGGGTGCCAGATGCCTACCACTACTACCACCTCTACCCATGGGGGGCTGGATGCCTACCACTACTACCACCTCTACCCATGGTGGGCTGGATGCCCACCACCACTACCACCCCTACTCAGGGGGTGCCAGATGCCTACCACTACTACCACCTCTACCCATGGGGGCAGGATGCCTGTCACTACTACCACCTCTACCCATGGGGGCTGGATGCCTACCACCACTACCACCTCTACCCATGGGGGCTGGATGCCTGTCACTACTACCACCTCTACCCATGGGGGGCAGGATGCCTGTCACTACTACCACCTCTACCCATGGGGGGCTGGATGCCTGTCTCTACTACCACCTCTACCCATGGGGGGCTGGATGCCTACCACTACTACCACCTCTACCCATGGGGGGCTGGATGCCTGTCACTACTACCACCTCTACCCATGGGGGGCTGGATGCCTACCACTACTACCACCTCTACCCATGGGGGGCTGGATGCTTACCACCACTACCACCCCTACTCAGGGGTGCCAGATGCCTACCACTACTACCACCTCTACCCATGGGGGCAGGATGCCTGTCACTACTACCACCTCTACCCATGGGGGGCTGGATGCCTACCACCACTACCACCTCTACCCATGGGTACCAGATGCCTACCACTACTACCACCTCTACCCATGGGGGCTGGATGCCTACGACTACTACCACCTCTACCCATGGGGGGTTGGATGCCTACCACCACTACCACCCCTACTCAGGGGTGCCAGATGCCTACCACTACTACCAACTCTACCCATGGGGTGCTGGATGCCTACCACTACTACCACCTCTACCCATGGGGGCTGGATGCCTGCGACTACTACCACCTCTACCCATGGGGGCTGGATGCCTACCACTACTACCACCTCTACCCATGGGGGCTGGATGCCTACCACCACTACCACCCCTACTCAGGGGAGCCAGATGCCTACCACTACTACCACCTCTACCCATGGGGGGCAGGATGCCTGTCACTACTTACACCTCTACTCATGAGGGGCTGGATGCCTACCACCACTACCACCCCTACTCAGGGGGTGCCAGATGCCTACCACTACTACCACCTCTACCAATGGGGGGCTGGATGCCTACCACTACTACCACCTCTACCCATGGGGGGCTGGATGCCTGTCACTACTACCACCTCCACCCATGGTGGGCTGGATGCCTACCACTACTACCACCTCTACCCATGGCGGGCTGGATGCCTACCACCACTACCACCCCTACCCAGGGGGTGCCAGATGCCTACCACTACTACCACCTCCACCCATGGGGTGCTGGATGCCTACCACCACTACCACCCCTACTCAGGGGGTGCCAGATGCCTACCACTATTACCACCTCTACCCATGGGGGCTGGATGCCTACCACCACTACCACCTCTACTCAATGGGGGCAGGATGCCTGTCACTACTACCACCTCTACCCATGGGGAGCTGGATGCCTGTCACTACTACCACCTCTACCCATGGGGGCTGGATGCCTGTCACTACTACCTCCTCTACCCATGGTGGGCTGGATGCCTACCACCACTACCACCCCTACCCATGGGTGCCAGATGCCTACCACTACTACCACCTCTACCCATGGGGGGCTGGATGCCTACCACTACTACCACCTCTACCCATGGGGGCTGGATGCCTACCACCACTACCACCCCTACTCAGGGGGTGCCAGATGCCTACCACTACTACCACCTCTACCCATGGGGGGCAGGATGCCTGTCACTACTACCACCTCTACCCATGGGGGCTGGATGCCTACCACCACTACCACCCCTACTCAGGGGGTGCCAGATGCCTACCACTACTACCACCTCTACCCATGGGGGGCTGGATGCCTCCACCCACCACCTCTACCCATGGGGTGCTAGGATGCCTGTCACTACTACCACCTCTACCCATGGGGGGCTGGATGCCTGTCACTACTACCACCTCTATCCATGGGGGGCTGGATGCCTACCACCACTACCACCCCTACTCAGGGGTGCCAGATGCCTACCACTACTACCACCTCTACCCATGGGGGCTGGATGCCTGTCACTACTACCACCTCTACCAATGGGGGCTAGATGCCTGTCACTACTACCACCTCTACCCATGGGGGGCAGGATGCCTGTCACTACTACCACCTCTACCCATGGGGGGCTGGATGCCTACCACCACTACCACCTCTACCCATGGGTGCCAGATGCCTACCACTACTACCACCTCTACCCATGGGGGGCTGGATGCCTACCACTACTACCACCTCTACCCATGGGGGTCTGGATGCCTACCACCACTACCACCCCTACTCAGGGGGTGCCAGATGCCTACCACTACTACCACCTCTACCCATGGGGGGCAGGATGTCTACCACCAACAACACCCCCACTCACAGGATGGCTAATGCATGACACAACAAGCACACACCAACATAAGGAATGCAACAAAAAGACACCACCCCCAACACCATGACAAGCGTGTGTAGACTGTGTCAAATGCCTACAACACTGAACATGACTTTGAACATACAATGTGACCCCCTATCACATGTGTCACACATAAATGTGTGTGGCCCCCACAATGCAAGCAGACCATGACCACTGTGGCAATGGGGTCCAACCCCCATCATCACAGTGACCAAAAGGTAAGTGTGGGGTCCATAGCTGAAGCACATTTTGAACATTGTGGCAATGGGGTCCAACCCCATCATCACAGTGACCAAAAGGTAAGTGTGGGCTCCATAGCTGAAGCACATTTTGCACATTGTGGCAATGGGGTCTAAACCCCCATCATCACAGTGACCAAAAGGTAAGTGTGGGGTCCATAGCTGAAGCACATTTTGAACATTGTGGCAATGGGGTGCAACCCCCATCATCACAGTGACCAAAATGTAAGTGTTGACATTGAAAAAGATGCAACTGCCAAACTGCATGGATGATTCCTGGTCACAGAACAACAAACACATCAGTGGCAAAGTAGTGCTTGTGTCCCATAGCAACATAGATTGTGTGAGGCAAACAGTGCAGTGCAAATAAGACATACCTTTGGCCATGTGCAGACAAACATCACCCATGGGGGCTGACACTGTCAATATCGATCAATGACACAATGACAGAAGTGACCATCATAATGCAGACCCACATATTTGCACCAATGGGCACACAAATGTAGATACCCTGTGGAGACTGTAGATGTGAGGTGAAACAAATAACATACCATGGCAGCAATGGGACACACAAACAATGATCATTGTGCTGACTGATGACCTAGGAGTCCCAGGGACAGCAGGTGAAACCCACCAAACAACATACAGCCAATAGCACACTAAAGATATGCCAATGCAGTGGTGCAGATGCACAAACAGGCAGACCCACACTGCACATCAAACACAACAGGTGAGGGGGGTGCCAGTGTCCCCAGGCAACCACACAACACATGATGAGGCCTGAATACCAATTACACAGATGCACATACAGTGCCACACAAAAGTAACTCATGGATCCAAATCCCCTATGTGGGCAATCAGGCATTGTTAGATGAGAGGGAGCACAAATAACACATGTCACACAAGCTTGTAGGAACAGCAACTAACACAGCAAGAGACAGACCCACCACAGCACTACCCCCAGGGACCCCATATTGTGCTGACACTAGCCTGCATGATAATCCCACTGTGATGACAATGTCAGATGTCGTTCACACTGTGAACCCCAGCCATGTGTCCTGAGCAACTAACTACCATCACACCTACACAAGCTCCAATCAATCAGCACGGCCTGCCAGCCAAGGCCAATATGGAGGTAGGGGTCTGGCCGTGCAACAACTCACTTTTGCACACACTCAACACCACACACCCTGATCTCCACCAATGTGCAGCAGTGAAGCTCACATGGACTGGTGACATTGCACATGCACCCATGACAATACCAGGGGTGGTGGTGGGAACCAAGGTGCAGAAACCCATCACACATGGCCAGTCAACAAGACTTGTCAATGTCTGACACACAGCACAGTATGCTGTACATGGGCATGATGTGAAATCCACCACAATCAATGGGATCCTGGCCATAGTCACACACCAATGAAGAAGCCAAGGTGACACACGAAGAACACACGTACACAACTACCAACATTGCAGCTCTGACCCTGAGGAGTGGCAGCAGTCACACACACAACGTGTCACAATCACTGTAAGCTAACACAAACTGTAAATCACATTACTCGTGTAAACAACAAGTGCCAAGGGGAATCCTGAATGTGTCCCATCTGCGTTTGCCCACATCCCCAGCACTGACAACAAAGACAACCTGGGATGACAACCTCATGAACATTAGTTTGCCATGCACCCACATCACAGAGAAACCAGGTCCAAGATGCTGGATGAACACAGAACAACTCAGTAAGCATCACAAACAGGAACATCCCTAGGGACACAGCCTGTGTAGGAAAAGGGAAGGGAACACGCACAGACATGCTTACACAACACAGGCCCACGCAATGTCACCAGATTACACACTGCCATGAGGGCACACCACTCCTGTGGAAGGTCCACTGTGCCAAACCTTGTCTGTGCACGACCCAAACATGTCAGCAGAACACTCCGTCAGTGAGTCAACAACCACAACACACAGAAGGCTCTGCTCACATCAGCCTGGGTACAGGGGTGTCACGTCAGTCATCTGCACACACACCAAACACGTGTCAAGCAAGTTGCACTGTATACACAGATGAGTCCTTCGACATTGATGTGCAAAACTGCATGTCCAGTGGAGCTGGGCACATAGTCAGGGAAATCGGAACATTGAACAGTGGTAAGCCCACCAGATGTGCATCAGTGTAAGACAAAGATGTTCATTTACAAATGCAAAAAGGACATCCCTGTGTCAAATGCTGAACATTACACCCTCAGACTGTAGCAAAGGATGCCATAGATCCAGAATACAACAGGACACATATCCCATGGACCACATGGAGTCCATCACTGCAACACTTCATCGTCCTGATGTGAACACTATTACAACTGCAAATGCAGGATGCTACTCATCCACATCATGTACATCAAAAGAAAACCCAAAAGTAAACAAAAAGAGGCTTTATTCAGCAAATGTCAGGGTAAAAACGGAAGTCCAAAAGAAACTAAGGCCAATGGCCAGTCCAAAATCACAGTACCAACGGGGTGAGAAGTGACAACTGGTCACACATTGCTTGCCTGCACTGGTACGGTTGGGGGACATCACCCTTGGAGGGGCATACAAGGGCAGGCCAGGCACCGCAGGGACAGGATCAGGGGATGGCAGAGTGAGGCAGTGAAGGGGTGGTGGGTGCAGGAGTGTTACCGGCAACTGCAGTGGAGGTGTCTTACTCAGGGGGGGCCGGCACCACCGTGGTACACAAGTCAGTTGGTGTGGGTGCCGCAACCACTGCAGTGGGCTGGACTGATGTAGTGGACTGGGTACCCACTGCAGTGCCCGAGTCAGACGTGGTGGTTGTGGACTCCACTGCAGTGCATGACTCCAAGGGAGTGGAAGGGTGGGCAGATGAGGTGGGCGGTCCCCACAACAGTGCCACTAACAGGCAGAGCGTCTGGGTTGGGGGTGGAAGAGCAAGTGGCAGGGGGGGAGGGCCTAAGCAGTCTGGGGATGCAGTATCGGTGTGTGGGGGAACATGGGGCAGGGTGTGGCGGGGGAACCTGTGCAGTGGTGGCCTGGGGATGGAGGAGAGAGACTAGGCGCTGAAGCTGCGTGTTGGTGGTGGTGGGGTCTTGCTCTTCCTGCTCCGGGGGGACTTCCGAATGGGCTCCTGTGTCTGCCTGCGCCTGGGGGAGGGTGTCCGGGGGTGAGGGGCACTCCTCTCTGTGTGGGTGGACTTCCTCTTCCCCTGGTGTGCTGGGTCGTGCAGGAATGGTGGGGAAGAGGCCGAGGTCACACAGGAAGACCTGCTGTGTATGTGGGGTAGCAGGCGAGGCAAGGGAAGGGGTCTTGGAGGGAGAGGATTTGGAGGACTGCGGAGTGAATGTGGATGCCTGTGTGTGTGTGTGTTCCCCATCCCCTGTGTCTGTGGTATCAGTCCCCTGAGGATGCTTGTGTGCACGTCTTGCCTTACTCTTGGGTGTGTCTGTGCTGCTCGTGTCTGTGTGTATGGATGACTGTGCAGGTGTGCATGTGCTTTGGACAGGTAGGGGGGCAGGAAGTGTGGATGGGGCAGAGGTGGGAGGGGTGAGGGACTGTTGGAGGAGGGACACTGCTGCCATCAGGGAGGAGTCCATGGACCTATTGCTCCTCTGTAGGGCAGACATACCCATCGAGATGCCCTCCATGAACGACACCAGCTGTGTCAACAGAGTGGTGTGTGCATGGAGGACACTCAGCATTGCTGTCTGCCCTACATGGAGCTGCCGAAGGAGGTACACAGACTCCTCACTCAGGGCAGCAGGGGACACAGGGGCAGGGGCTGCGGTGCCTGGCACGAAGGAGACACGCTCCCGAGCACGGGAGCCTCCACGGACCTCAGGAATGGGAGCCGATGGGAGGGCGGTGGTGGTGGTGGTGGTGGCGGGGCCAGACAGACTAGCTGGCCTTTGGTGGCTGCCGAGACCCGCCTCCACAAGGGAGTCATCCTCCGAGCTGCTGTGGTCCCCAGCTGAGGTGGATGGTGCTGAGGACTCCTCGGTGTGGCTCCCCTCGCCCTCCGTGCCACTGGGTCCCTCTGACCACTCGTCCGATGCTGACCCAGTCTGGCTCCGCTGCTCCTCCTGGTCCGTGGAGCTGTCCCCTCCTGTGGCCGTGGATGTATCTGCAAACAATTAGGGAAACAGACAAACATCAGTCACCTGCACTGACCGCACACACCACAGTAAGTACAGCACATTACAGAGCAAGCCCTGGCATCCTTAGTTGAACATTGCCTAAAGTCCTCACACAGATTCGGGGAAGCCAATTGTCAGTCTGATGGTCAACCATGGGACTCACACCCCTCCTGCCCTTGCACCCATCTGTCTGGTGCCTGTCTGATGGTAAGACCCCAGTGTGGACACATGCACCACCTACACAGTTGTTGGACATTGCAGGGAACACGGTGAAGCATGTGAACATGCACACATCACATCTCTTGCCACTGAGTCAGTGCAGGTGTCCGGATAAAGGGATGGCCAGATTTTAATTAGAAATGCATGTGATGCATACCAGCACCAGACACCATGATGCACCCATGTCCGGATTGTCAATGCCACAATGTTGCACATGTCACTCCCCTGCAGGATCAGTCCCAGGAAGTTGAATGCCATGACACAGGAATGCGTGCAAAGTCATACATTACTGTCTCAAGTCACATGGCCATGGCAGCCAAACAAAAACAGTCTGCACTGTGTCACAATCCGAGGGCATGGGGAATGCAAGTTATGTGACTGACAAGTGCACATGTCCATCCCCCAAAAACCACATCATCTGTACTACTATTTGTCCACGTCATACCAACTGGACATATGGGGGACATGAAACACAACTCTCTGAACATGAGCACCTCACAGTGTGCTGTGAATGAAAATACAGCTGCCTGAAAGTCACAGTCGCAAACACCTGTGTGCACAGTCAAGTGATCAGACACCTATAAGTCACAGAAGTATCGTCTATCATGGTCACATCTCAGATGGCATGCTGAGCCCCAAACGATGAACATACCAGTAGTCCTGACAACGAAGACACAGCACAATGAGACAGAGGCAGACACCTGAGGGTACATTTCACTGATCACAACATGCCAGATGATACACGGGAGTGGGAGTACAGAGTGTATTGTATGCACTGGAGTAGGCATGACTGTCCAGCTCCACCTGTAAGAGGGATGAGTCCTGGACAGTAGGCAGGTGGCTAAGCATGTGTGACACACTGGATACACATACTCCTGAGGCCCAAATATTGTTCCCACCAGCAGCATGGGTGTGTGCCACATTCCCCAGGGACATGTGGTGAGTCAGAGCAGCAAGCGGACCACATATCAAAGTTACACGCAGATCACATGTCAGAACTTAGGCATTGTGTAAGCAATTGACCCACCCATGAATCGCACAACATGGTCACGGGAACAAATGCTGTCCGCCACCTTGAGCAAAGCAAAATGCAATGACACAGTCCCCAAATGACACAATTTCCTGACTATAAGGGCCACACATATGCATATCAGAGGAGAAGTGGGCATGTAACAAATGAGGGACATGGGTCCTGGACCACATGACTGATGTACTGTGGAAGTTTAACTCAGGCCAGAGGAGGGCACATAG